>CM051234.1:15795392-16240392 GCA_027917425.1 Gastrophryne carolinensis | reverse complement strand
CAATAGCATGTTACTATACAACCGAAAGCACAGACTTGCAAGTTCATGGATCGTGGTAAATCGGGCAGCTCAAAATTAAGTTGTATATTTAAGGGCACACTTGACAAACAATATACATTGTAAGCGGGCAAACAATCAGCAGTGACGACAACGGATTTGAACGGCAAAACGTCTTTTATTCAGCAAAGTTCAGTAGATAGTCCAAAGATTGCAGCATAAATGCAGTAAGCAAAAAGGGTTACTTCACCAACCAAAAAATAGTCCTGGGCAGGGTACTCCAGCAAGCTGATCAGTTCCAGTCCACTTTACAGGGCGTATCAGCCCTCTGCTCAATGTCCAGTGCTGTCCTTCACCACAGTGCAGCTCAGCCTGGGCTCACTCCAACAGGCTGGTCATAGACAAAGGAAAGGCCGTGTGCTCTCTTCTTATACAGGCTTCCCCTGTAATCAGCGTGCACACTTGTGGAGGCCTTAGAACATGTAACAACCCGTTATGGAATTGGGGAAGTGACCCGGGTCCTGAAAACCCGGCCCGGATTGTGCTTTATACAACCAAGCAACCGACATTTTGATACAATTTACCACATATCCCCCCCCCCCTCTTCTTCAGACTCATGGTCTGACAACCTTCAGCGGCCATACAGTGGGTTCGGGACACAGCGACTACATTCCCCGGCTTATGTTCCGCTTTAAAGTTCACTTTTTCAGCCATGGGTACTATTCTCCGCACTCGGTCACCCTGATTACAGGTCCTCACCCTGGTCGGCCTATTACATAATGTGTTGGGGACCACACGTCTAACGGACTTAACGGGGAGGGTTACCCGTTCTGCCGGGGGTACTCCATTGTTGGCAGGAGGGATACACCTTTCCCACAAGGGCCAGAACAAGGGGAAATCCCACCCAACCACGACATCATAGCCAGGCGTTTTACTACGCCAACCTCATGGGACAATGTTCCCGCGGGGGTCTCAAACTTACCCACTGCAACAGGGTAAGTCACGATATCCCAATGGATGCAAAGCACGCTCAGTTTTTTCTTTGGTTTGCAACCACCATGCACCAGGTTGGCCCGGACCAAAGTTACCCAGCTACCTGAGTCCAATAATGCCTTTACTGGGCGACCATTCATCTTTAAAGACACAACCTGCGTTTCAGATTTTGACCGCTGACTGGCGCACAATCGGGGTCTGCCAACGGGGATCTTCTGCGACCCGCGTCACGTTCCATGGGTTCAGGGCCGAGGGGGCAATCCGCGGCTATGTGCCCCCACTCACGGCACCTCCAACACTGGGGACCCCGGAACCTCCTTGCCCGGACGTCTTCCCTAGGGTTAGGGGGCCTCTGGGGGTTAGGGACAGTCTTTTGCCCTCTCACAGCTCTCCACACACTTCCCAGGGGAACTTGTTTACTCACTGGTCTGCCGGGCTTGTCAGGGGCATCCTGAAGTTGGTCCTCAGTCGCGACAAATTGTTCCACGACGTTAACTAGCTGCTCAACAGTCTGTGGGTCGCCCTGTCCAGCCCATTGCTGTAGCTTCGGCGGCAGTGCCCGAACAAAATGGTCCACCACGACTTTTTCGATGATCTGTGCAGGGGTCAAATGCTCTGGCTCCAACCACTTTTGGACCAGATGAATTAGGTCATACATCTGCGATCGGGCAGGTTTGTCCACAGAAAAAGTCCAGTTGTGTACTCGCCTTGCCCGAACCGCTGGCATGACTCCCAGGCGAGCAAGGATCTCCATTTTTAGCTTGGCATAGTCCCGCACATCCTGCTCCCTGAGATCAAAATATGCTTTTTGCAGCTCACCTGACAGGAACGGTGCAATCACGTCAGCCCACTCCGTGACTGGCAGCTGCTCTATCTCAGCCATGCGCTCAAACACCGTGAGGTAGGCCTCCACATCATCCTCATGGGCCAGCTTTTGTAGGACCCGCTGTATGGCTCTCCTTGCACCCTCCGACTCAACTGGGCTTCTCTCCGGTTGTGAAACTTTAGCACCACCAGTCTCTCTAATCGCAGCTATCTGTTCCATCAACAGGCGATTTGTCTCCTGCTGCATTTGGAACTGTTGTGCCAGGGAATGCTGCTGGGCTTGCTGCTGTTGTGCCAGGGCCTGCTGCTGGGCTTGCTGCTGTTGTGCCAGGGCCTGCTGCTGGGCTTGCTGCTGTTGTGCCAGGGCCTGCTCCTGTGCTCGCTGCTGTTGTGCCAGGGCTTGCTCATGCCAGAGGTCAGCTTGTATTAGGTGTTTTATCACCTCCTCCATTTGCTTTTGTTGAGACATCTTGATTGCTGCCTTTGCCAACGACAACCAAAATGCAGTGCGTTTTGTCACTCCATTGCCCCTAGCAACAGTCACTGTGCCCCTCGCATCCTCCACCAGTTGTAAGCGGGCAAACAATCAGCAGTGACGGACAACGGATTGGAACGGCAAAACGGCTTTTATTCAGCAAAGTTCGGTAGATAGTCCAAAAGTTGCAGCATAAATGCAGAAAGCAAAAATAGTTACTTCACCAACCAAATAGTCCTGGGCTGGGTACTCTAGCAAGCTGATCAATTCCAGTCCACTTTACAGGGCGTATCAGCCCTCTGCTCAATGTCCAGTGCTGTCCTTCACCACGGTGCAGCTCAGCCTGGGCTCACTCCAACAGGCTGGTCATCAACCAAGGAAAGGCAGTGTGCTCTCTTCTTATACAGGCTTCCCCTGTAATCAGCGTGCACACTTGTGGAGGCCTTAGAACATGTAACAACCCGTTATGGAATTGGGGAAGTGACCCGGGTCCTGAAAACCCGGCCCGGATTGTGCTTTATACAGCCAAGCAGGGAAGAAACACATTTTGATACAATTTACCACAACATATATGGGGTAATTTACTACACTCGCATCTGTTTGCCAGCTTAGGCGCTGTGTGTACTGAGAGTGTGGAATAATGCGGCGATCTAAGCTATTTTGCGAGTGCAGGGAACGACTAACTGGTGGCATTTTGCTGTGTCTTCCCTGCAGTGTGTGATATTGGCCGGCGAATGCTTAGTAAATAACCCCCCATAATGAATATATATATATACAGGTCTCATAGACAAATACAAGCAGTAGATACAATCAGAATTGTAATAAAGTTATCGTTAGCTGTAGTTAGTGGTAGTCATTGGTACAGACAACCTCATGTATGAATGTATGAAGTGGTTCCTGGCACCTTCCCACAATACACCGCGTGACCTTCCCCAGGAGAAAGAAGGTCGGGGTTTCCATTCCCCAGACATTTGTACACTCATTCACTCTTGTTGTACACTTGTTCACTCCCGCGCTCCCCAGGATGGGCCTCAAAAAAAGCTTCTAATACTAATAGGGGACCTAACTTTCTGACGGAAGGTCATAGGAAGCTGGTTCTGGTGTAAACAGAACCAGATGGGTTCTAGTCTCAAACACAGCTGACTTACATGGCTCCCAACGGGCTTTGTGAAACCTCCCGAAGAGCCACAAACTCACCTGTTACAGGGCCACAGCCATTTGGATAGGTTGGGGACGGGAGAGTGCCCTGCTGGGGATGTGGTCGCTCGAGATCTTGATTGCTGTAAACAGAGCTGTTTGCAGAAAATGTCATATGCTCGGCCAGGGCCGGATTATGTGTGGTGGAGGCCCCTGGGCACAAAATCTGGTGGAGGCCCCAGATACAGTATAAAATAATAGTCCAGCCAAGTAACTGATTGGTGGTTGTCTGTCACCCGCCTACTTACTGGAACATCAGATCGAGTTCCTTGTGCCACTCATGTGCGGGTGCGTGCTGCTCGGGAACTCCTGCTTTGCCATTCTGGGTGGGGGGTAGTGTAGTGGCCCGGCTGGTTCCCTGCATTGAGCTGCCAGCGGCTGTGTTTGGTGGCTTATGTGCAGTGACAGCTCTGCACCCATCACTGTAGCGTTGCTGATGGTGGCTTTGCTGCTCTAGACTCTCCGTCCTGCCCTGTGGTGGCTTTGGCTGAAGGTTTGCAAAAACAAAAAATGCTTGTCCAGGTGTGTAGGGGGCCCCCACTGCCACCCATAGCTTTGTAGCCGGCCCCACGGCCCGTCAGACTGAAAAGCCCCCTGGGCCAGATCATAACCCAAAGGTTGGGGGAGGCCCCCTTTGCAGAGCAAGTGGTGGAGGCTCCGGGGCTCTAGCCCCTGCCCTGTGCTCGGCAAGCGGCTTTGATTGGAAGAGAACCCGCGAGTGCGACGTAGGACCAGGAAGAGGTGAGTTTTACTTTCACACAGCGGGAAGCAAGGAACAAAGTAAAAAAAAAATCACTCTTTAAATGAGGTCTTTTGTCACTGACTGCACATTAGTTGCTTAGCAGCCCATCAGCCATCTTCACCTGTGTGCAGCAGCATGAAGCTGCGATCACGCCCATTCCCATCAGCGTTCCTTTCAAATGGGCTACGGCTGGGGCCACAGAAAGATGGCCACCGGTCCCATGAGTGAGGGACTCATAGAAGTGGTGGCAATATGTTTGTGGTCCCATTGTAGCCCATTTAAAAGGAACGCGACTGCCAATGGGAACGGGATCGCAGGGCTCAGGTGCTCAGACACATAACTGCCATCAAAATGTCCTTTTTTATGGTCCCCTGTTTCTGGGGGCCCCTTGACAGACGACTCCCCCTCCACCTGGGGAGGGGGGGTGAGTGGGAGGGACACCCCCAAAAGTTCAAGTCAATGAGGGCCGTGTTTGAGTTCTGCTCCCCGAAACGGAACCTTTATTCAAATTTCAGCTGAACCTGCCGAACCCGAACCTTAGGGGGTTCACTCAACACCAGCGGTGCGTCCCTCCTCTATACACACACTGTACACAGCCTTTCTGTGGCTGGGGGGGCACTCAACGGGGGATGGTGGCCGGGCCTCACACAAACATTCTGTCTGTACTGCGCGTGTAAAGCGCAATATAACGTGGGCAGCGTGTGTAAAGCGCAATATAAAGTGGGCAGCACGTGTAAAGCGTAATATAAAGTGGGCAGCACGTGTAAAGCGTAATATAAAGTGGGCAGCACGTGTAAAGCGTAATATAAAGTGGGCAGCACGTGTAAAGCACAATAAAAAGTGGGCAGCGCGTGTAAAGCGCAATATAAAGTGGGAAGCACGTGTAAAGCGCAATATAAAGTGGGCAGCGCGTGTAAAGCGCAATATAAAGTAGGAAGCACGTGTAAAGCGCAATATAAAGTGGGCAGCACGTGTAAAGCGCAATATAAAGTGGGCAGCACGTGTAAAGCGCAATATAAAGTGTGCAGCACGTGTAAAGCGCAATATAAAGTGTGCAGCGCGTGTAAAGCATAATATAAAGTGGGCAGCACGTGTAAAGCGCAATATAAAGTGGGCAGCACGTGTAAAGCGCAATATAAAGTGGGCAGCACGTGTAAAGCGCAATATAAAGTGGGCAGCACGTGTAAAGCGCAATATAAAGTGGGCAGAACGTGTAAAGCGCAATATAAAGTGGGCAGCACGTGTAAAGCGCAATATAAAGTGGGCAGCACGTGTAAAGCGCAATATAAAGTGGGCAGCACGTGTAAAGCGCAATATAAAGTGGGCAGCGCGTGTAAAGCGCAATATAAAATGGGCAGCGCATGTAAAGCGCAATATAAAGTGGGCAGAACGTGTAAAGCGCAATATAAAGTGGGCAGCACGTGTAAAGCGCAATATAAAATGGGCAGCGCATGTAAAGCGCAATATAAAGTGGGCAGAACGTGTAAAGCGCAATATAAAGTGGGCAGCACGTGTAAAGCGCAATATAAAGTGGGCAGCACGTGTAAAGCGCAATATAAAGTGGGCAGCACGTGTAAAGCGCAATATAAAGTGGGCAGCGCGTGTAAAGCGCAATATAAAATGGGCAGCGCATGTAAAGCGCAATATAAAGTGGGCAGAACGTGTAAAGCGCAATATAAAGTGGGCAGCACGTGTAAAGCGCAATATAAAATGGGCAGCGCATGTAAAGCGCAATATAAAGTGGGCAGAACGTGTAAAGCGCAATATAAAGTGGGCAGCACGTAAAAAGTGTAATATAAAGTGGGCAGCACATATAAAGCATAATATAAAGTGGGCAGCACGTGTAAAGCGCAATATAAAGTGGGCAGCACATGTAAAGCGCAATATAAAGTGGGCAGCACATATAAAGCATAATATAAAGTGGGCAGCACGTGTAAAGCGCAATATAAAGTGGGCAGCACGTGTAAAGCGCAATATAAAGTGAGCAGCACAAGCAAAGCGCAATATATAGTGGGCAGCACATATAAAGCATAATATAAAGTGGGCAGCACGTGTAAAGCGCAATATAAAGTGGGCAGCACATGTAAAGCGCAATATAAAGTGGGCAGCACATATAAAGCATAATATAAAGTGGGCAGCACGTGTAAAGCGCAATATAAAGTGGACAGCACATGTAAAGCGCAATATAAAGTGGGCAGAACGTGTAAAGCGCAATATAAAGTGGGCAGCGCGTGTAAAGCGCAATATAAAATGGGCAGCGCATGTAAAGCGCAATATAAAGTGGGCAGAACGTGTAAAGCGCAATATAAAGTGGGCAGCACGTGTAAAGCGCAATATAAAATGGGCAGCGCATGTAAAGCGCAATATAAAGTGGGCAGAACGTGTAAAGCGCAATATAAAGTGGGCAGCACGTAAAAAGTGTAATATAAAGTGGGCAGCACATATAAAGCATAATATAAAGTGGGCAGCACGTGTAAAGCGCAATATAAAGTGGGCAGCACATGTAAAGCGCAATATAAAGTGGGCAGCACATATAAAGCATAATATAAAGTGGGCAGCACGTGTAAAGCGCAATATAAAGTGGGCAGCACGTGTAAAGCGCAATATAAAGTGAGCAGCACAAGCAAAGCGCAATATATAGTGGGCAGCACATATAAAGCATAATATAAAGTGGGCAGCACGTGTAAAGCGCAATATAAAGTGGGCAGCACATGTAAAGCGCAATATAAAGTGGGCAGCACATATAAAGCATAATATAAAGTGGGCAGCACGTGTAAAGCGCAATATAAAGTGGACAGCACATGTAAAGCGCAATATAAAGTGGGCAGCAGGTGTAAAGCGCAATATAAAGTGGGAAGCACGTGTAAAGCGCAATATAAAGTGGGCAGTGTGTGTAAAGAGCAATATAAAGTGGGAAGCACGTGTAAAGCGCAATATAAAGTGAGCAGCACGTGTAAAGCGCAATATAAAGTGGGCACCACGTGTAAAGCACAATACAGATTGTGGGCAGCACGTGTAAAGCGCAATATAAAGTGGGCAGCATGTGTAAAGCGCAATATAAAGTGGGCAACGCGTGTAAAGCGCAATATGAAGTGGGCATCGCGTGTAAAGCGCAATATAAAGTGGGCAGCACGTGTAAAGCGCAATATAAAGTGTGCAGCACGTGTAAAGCGCAATATAAAGTTGGCAGCACGTGTAAAGCGCAATATAAAGTGTGCAGCACGTGTAAAGCGCAATATAAAGTGGGCAGCGCGTGTAAAGCGCAATATAAAATGGGCAGCGCATGTAAAGCGCAATATAAAGTGGGCAGAACGTGTAAAGCGCAATATAAAGTGGGCAGCACGTGTAAAGCGCAATATAAAGTTGGCAGCACGTGTAAAGCGCAATATAAAGTGTGCAGCACGTGTAAAGCGCAATATAAAGTGGGCAGCGCGTGTAAAGCGCAATATAAAATGGGCAGCGCATGTAAAGCGCAATATAAAGTGGGCAGAACGTGTAAAGCGCAATATAAAGTGGGCAGCACGTGTAAAGCGCAATATAAAGTGGGCAGCACGTGTAAAGCGCAATATAAAGTGGGCAGAACGTGTAAAGCGCAATATAAAGTGGGCAGCACGTAAAAAGTGTAATATAAAGTGAGCAGCACAAGCAAAGCGCAATATAAAGTGGGCAGCACGTGTAAAGCACAATATAAAGTGGGCAGCACGTGTAAAGCGCAATATAAAGTGGGCAGCATGTGTAAAGCGCAATATAAAGTGGGCAGCACGTGTAAAGCACAATATAAAGTGGGCAGCACGTGTAAAGCGCAATATAAAGTGGGCAGCATGTGTAAAGCGCAATATAAAGTGGGCAGCGTGTGTAAAGCGCAATATAAAGTGGGCAGCACGTGTAAAGCGCAATATAAAGTGGGCAGAACGTGTAAAGCGCAATATAAAGTGAGCAGCACAAGCAAAGCGCAATATAAAGTGGGCAGCACATATAAAGCATAATATAAAGTGGGCAGCACGTGTAAAGCGCAATATAAAGTGGGCAGCACATGTAAAGCGCAATATAAAGTGGGCAGCATGTGTAAAGCGCAATATAAAGTGGGAAGCACGTGTAAAGCGCAATATAAAGTGGGCAGCACGTGTAAAGCGCAATATAAAGTGAGCAGCACGTGTAAAGCGCAATATAAAGTGGGCAACGCGTGTAAAGCGCAATATGAAGTGGGCATCGCGTGTAAAGCGCAATATAAAGTGGGCAGCACGTGTAAAGCGCAATATAAAGTGTGCAGCACGTGTAAAGCGCAATATAAAGTTGGCAGCACGTGTAAAGCGCAATATAAAGTGGGCAGCACGTGTAAAGCGCAATATAAAGTGGGCAGCACGTGTAAAGCGCAATATAAAATGGGCAGCGCATGTAAAGCGCAATATAAAGTGGGCAGAACGTGTAAAGCGCAATATAAAGTGGGCAGCACGTAAAAAGTGTAATATAAAGTGGGCAGCACATATAAAGCATAATATAAAGTGGGCAGCACGTGTAAAGCGCAATATAAAGTGGGCAGCACATGTAAAGCGCAATATAAAGTGGGCAGCACATATAAAGCATAATATAAAGTGGGCAGCACGTGTAAAGCGCAATATAAAGTGGGCAGCACGTGTAAAGCGCAATATAAAGTGGGCAGCACGTGTAAAGCGCAATATAAAGTGAGCAGCACAAGCAAAGCGCAATATAAAGTGGGCAGCACATATAAAGCATAATATAAAGTGGGCAGCATGTGTAAAGCGCAATATAAAGTGGGAAGCACGTGTAAAGCGCAATATAAAGTGGGCAGCACATGTAAAGCGCAATATAAAGTGGGCAGCATGTGTAAAGCGCAATATAAAGTGGGAAGCACGTGTAAAGCGCAATATAAAGTGTGCAGCACGTGTAAAGCGCAATATAAAGTGGGCAACGCGTGTAAAGCGCAATATAAAGTGGGCAGCACGTGTAAAGCGCAATATGAAGTGGGCATCGCGTGTAAAGCGCAATATAAAGTGGGCAGCACGTGTAAAGTGCAATATAAAGTGTGCAGCACGTGTAAAGCGCAATATAAAGTTGGCAGCACGTGTAAAGCGCAATATAAAGTGTGCAGCACGTGTAAAGCGCAATATAAAGTGGGCAGCGCGTGTAAAGCGCAATATAAAATGGGCAGCGCATGTAAAGCGCAATATAAAGTGGGCAGAACGTGTAAAGCGCAATATAAAGTGGGCAGCACGTGTTAAGCGCAATATAAAGTTGGCAGCACGTGTAAAGCGCAATATAAAGTGTGCAGCACGTGTAAAGCGCAATATAAAGTGGGCAGCGCGTGTAAAGCGCAATATAAAATGGGCAGCGCATGTAAAGCGCAATATAAAGTGGGCAGAACGTGTAAAGCGCAATATAAAGTGGGCAGCACGTGTAAAGCGCAATATAAAGTGGGCAGCACGTGTAAAGCGCAATATAAAGTGGGCAGAACGTGTAAAGCGCAATATAAAGTGGGCAGCACGTAAAAAGTGTAATATAAAGTGAGCAGCACAAGCAAAGCGCAATATAAAGTGGGCAGCACGTAAAAAGTGTAATATAAAGTGAGCAGCACAAGCAAAGCGCAATATAAAGTGGGCAGCACGTGTAAAGCGCAGTATAAAGTGTGCAGCACGTGTAAAGCACAATATAAAGTGGGCAGCACGTGTAAAGCGCAATATAAAGTGGGCAGAACGTGTAAAGCGCAATATAAAGTGGGCAGCACGTAAAAAGTGTAATATAAAGTGAGCAGCACAAGCAAAGCGCAATATAAAGTGGGCAGCACGTAAAAAGTGTAATATAAAGTGAGCAGCACAAGCAAAGCGCAATATAAAGTGGGCAGCACGTGTAAAGCGCAGTATAAAGTGTGCAGCACGTGTAAAGCGCAATATAAAGTGGGCAGCATGTGTAAAGCGCAATATAAAGTGGGCAGCGTGTGTAAAGCGCAATATAAAGTGAGCAGCACAAGCAAAGCGCAATATAAAGTGGGCAGCACATATAAAGCATAATATAAAGTGGGCAGCACGTGTAAAGCGCAATATAAAGTGGGCAGCACGTGTAAAGCGCAATATAAAGTGGGCAGCACATATAAAGCATAATATAAAGTGGGCAGCACGTGTAAAGCGCAATATAAAGTGGGCAGCACGTGTAAAGCGCAATATAAAGTGGGCAGCACATGTAAAGCGCAATATAAAGTGGGCAGCATGTGTAAAGCGCAATATAAAGTGGGAAGCACGTGTAAAGCGCAATATAAAGTGGGCAGTGTGTGTAAAGAGCAATATAAAGTGGGAAGCACGTGTAAAGCGCAATATAAAGTGAGCAGCACGTGTAAAGCGCAATATAAAGTGGGCACCACGTGTAAAGCACAATACAGATTGTGGGCAGCACGTGTAAAGCGCAATATAAAGTGGGCAGCATGTGTAAAGCGCAATATAAAGTGGGCAACGCGTGTAAAGCGCAATATGAAGTGGGCATCGCGTGTAAAGCGCAATATAAAGTGGGCAGCACGTGTAAAGCGCAATATAAAGTGTGCAGCACGTGTAAAGCGCAATATAAAGTTGGCAGCACGTGTAAAGCGCAATATAAAGTGTGCAGCACGTGTAAAGCGCAATATAAAGTGGGCAGCGCGTGTAAAGCGCAATATAAAATGGGCAGCGCATGTAAAGCGCAATATAAAGTGGGCAGAACGTGTAAAGCGCAATATAAAGTGGGCAGAACGTGTAAAGCGCAATATAAAGTGGGCAGCACGTAAAAAGTGTAATATAAAGTGAGCAGCACAAGCAAAGCGCAATATAAAGTGGGCAGCACGTGTAAAGCACAATATAAAGTGGGCAGCACGTGTAAAGCGCAGTATAAAGTGGGCAGCATGTGTAAAGCGCAATATAAAGTGGGCAGCACGTGTAAAGCACAATATAAAGTGGGCAGCACGTGTAAAGCGCAATATAAAGTGGGCAGCATGTGTAAAGCGCAATATAAAGTGGGCAGCGTGTGTAAAGCGCAATATAAAGTGGGCAGCACATGTAAAGCGCAATATAAAGTGGGCAGCATGTGTAAAGCGCAGTATAAAGTGGGCAGCATGTGTAAAGCGCAATATAAAGTGGGCAGCACGTGTAAAGCGCAATATAAAGTGGGCAGCGTGTGTAAAGCGCAATATAAAGTGGGCAGCGTGTGTAAAGAGCAATATAAAGTGGGAAGCACGTGTAAAGCGCAATATAAAGTGAGCAGCACGTGTAAAGCGCAATGTAAAGTGGGCAGTGTGTGTAAAGAGCAATATAAAGTGGGAAGCACGTGTAAAGCGCAATATAAAGTGAGCAGCACGTGTAAAGCGCAATATAAAGTGGGCACCACGTGTAAAGCACAATACAGATTGTGGGCAGCACGTGTAAAGCGCAATATAAAGTGGGCAGCGCATGTAAAGCACAATATAAATTAGGCATCACGTGTAAAGCGCAATATAAAGTGGGCAGCACGTGTAAAGCGCAATATAAAGTGGGCACCACGTGTAAAGCGCAACATAAAGTGGGCACCACGTGTAAAGCACAATACAGATTGTGGGCAGCACGTGTAAAGCGCAATATAAAGTGGGCAGCACATGTAAAGCGCAATATAAAGTGGGCAGCACGTGTAAAGCGCAATATAAAGTGGGCAGCACGTGTAAAGCGCAATATAAAGTGGGCAGCACGTGTAAAGCGCAATATATAGTGTGCAGAACGAGTAAAGCGCAATATAAAGTGGGCAGCATGTGTAAAGCGCAATATAACGTGGGCAGCATGTGTAAGGCGCAATATAAAGTGGGCAGCGCGTGTAAGGCGCAATATAAAGTGGGCAGCACAGGAAATATATATAGATATATATATATACACACACACAATAAAATGGCTTCACTATAAACATTTCTATAAAATCATGACGTCACATCGCCTCACGTACAAACGAATGCGGTCCTGTGCTGCCATCTGGCGGTCGCTTTTGCTATAGCAACACGTTGGCCCTGCGCGCTGCTATTTTACGCAGAAGTGAGAGGCTGCCACCTGCTGGCGAATGTGCGGTAATGCAGCAGGCTACGTGCAATGCGCAGCCGCCTCGCTGTGACATTCCTAAGCGCTGTGAGCTAACACCTACGTCCAGCAGAGGGCGAGCTTCGACTGACCGATCGCAGATAGAGCAAGCGTTGTGCATACAGTATATAGAACCGACATTTTGCTGTAGCCAAGCTGTTGTCGATCCCGGCGGCCATTTTTTTGTAGACTGACTAAAGTAAGCGTTATTTACATACAGATAAAAGATCCGCCATTTTGCTGTAGCCACATTGCTGTCGAACCCGGCGGCCATTTTTTCGTAGACTGACTGCAGCAGTACATATGTATTCAGACTCGCCATTTTGCTGTGGCCAAACTAATGCACAATCCGGCGGCCATTTTTTTGGAGACTGATGCGGCTTCGACAAAATGGCTGCGGGTTTGAGACTTGATTGAAGTTCTATGGGCGGGCAGCATGTCCTCCAAAGTGCCCCCGGCTGCCCTTAACCTCAGGCAGGTGAGTATAGCAGGCGGTTTCCATGGTGATTGGCTTATTCAATCCCCCGTCAGAGAGAGAGAGGTGTCACAGGAGAGCCATGGGTGTCACCGGGAGCAGAGAGGTGTCTCAGCAGAGCCATGGGTGTCACCGGGAGCAGAGAGGTGCCACAGCAGAGCCATGGGTGTCACCAGGAGCAGAGAGGTGTCACAGCAGAGCCATGGGTGTCACCAGGAGCAGAGAGGTGTTACAGCAGAGCCATGGGTGTCACCGGGGGCAGAGAGGTGGCCATGGGTGTCACCGGGAGCAGAGAGGTGTCACAGCAGAGCCATGGGTGTCACCGGGAGCAGAGAGAGGTGTCACAGCAGAGCCATGGGTGTCACCGGGGGCAGAGAGGTGTCACAGGAGAGCCATGGGTGTCACCAGGAGCAGAGAGGTGTCACAGCAGAGCCATGGGTGTCACCGGGAGCAGAGAGGTGTCACAGCAGAGCCATGGGTGTCACCAGGAGCAGAGAGGTGTCACAGGAGAGCCATGGGTGTCACTGGGAGCAGAGAGGTGTCACAGCAGAGCCATGGGTGTCACCAGGAGCAGAGAGGTGTCACAGCAGAGCCATGGGTGTCACCGGGAGCAGAGAGGTGTCACAGCAGAGCCATGGGTGTCACTGGGAGCAGAGAGAGGAGTCACAGCAGAGCCATGGGTGTCACTGGGAGCAGAGAGAGGTGTCACAGCAGAGCCATGGGTGTCACCGGGGGCAGAGATGAGTCACAGCAGAGCCATGGGTGTCACCGGGAGCAGAGAGGTGTCACAGCAGAGCCATGGGTGTCACCAGGAGCAGAGAGAGGAGTCACAGCAGAGCCATGGGTGTCACTGGGAGCAGAGAGAGGTGTCACAGCAGAGCCATGGGTGTCACCGGGGGCAGAGATGAGTCACAGCAGAGCCATGGGTGTCACCAGGAGCAGAGAGGTGTCACAGCAGAGCCATGGGTGTCACCAGGAGCAGAGAGGTGTCACAGCAGAGCCATGGGTGTCACAGCAGAGCCATGGGTGTCACAGCAGAGCCATGGGTGTCACTGGGAGCAGAGAGGTGTCACAGCAGAGCCATGGGTGTCACAGCAGAGCCATGGGTGTCACTGGGAGCAGAGAGGAGTCACAGCAGAGCCATGGGTGTCACCGGGAGCAGAGAGGAGTCACAGCAGAGCCATGGGTGTCACCAGGAGCAGAGAGGTGTCACAGCAGAGCCATGGGTGTCACAGCAGAGCCATGGGTGTCACTGGGAGCAGAGAGGAGTCACAGCAGAGCCATGGGTGTCACCAGGAGCAGAGAGGTGTCACAGCAGAGCCATGGGTGTCACCGGGAGCAGAGAGGTGTCACAGCAGAGCCATGGGTGTCACCGGGAGCAGAGAGGAGTCACAGCAGAGCCATGGGTGTCACCAGGAGCAGAGAGGTGTCACAGCAGAGCCATGGGTGTCACCGGGAGCAGAGAGGTGTCACAGCAGAGCCATGGGTGTCACCGGGGGCAGAGAGGTGTCACAGCAGAGCCATGGGTGTCACCGGGAGCAGAGAGGAGTCACAGCAGAGCCATGGGTGTCACCAGGAGCAGAGAGGTGTCACAGCAGAGCCATGGGTGTCACCGGGAGCAGAGAGGTGTCACAGCAGAGCCATGGGTGTCACCGGGAGCAGAGAGGAGTCACAGGAGAGCCATGGGTGTCACCGGGAGCAGAGAGGTGTCACAGCAGAGCCATGGGTGTCACCGGGAGCAGAGAGGAGTCACACGAGAGCCATGGGTGTCACCGGGAGCAGAGAGGAGTCACAGCAGAGCCATGGGTGTCACCGGGAGCAGAGAGGTGTCACAGCAGAGCCATGGGTGTCACTGGGAGCAGAGAGGTGTCACAGCAGAGCCATGGGTGTCACCGGGAGCAGAGAGGTGTCACAGCAGAGCCATGGGTGTCACTGGGAGCAGAGAGGTGTCACAGCAGAGCCATGGGTGTCACCGGGGGCAGAGAGGTGTCACAGGAGAGCCATGGGTGTCACCGGGAGCAGAGAGGTGTCACAGCAGAGCCATGGGTGTCACTGGGAGCAGAGAGGAGTCACAGGAGAGCCATGGGTGTCACCGGGGGCAGAGAGGTGTCACAGCAGAGCCATGGGTGTCACTGGGAGCAGAGAGGAGTCACAGGAGAGCCATGGGTGTCACCGGGAGCAGAGAGGTGTCACAGCAGAGCCATGGGTGTCACCGGGAGCAGAGAGGTGTCACAGCAGAGCCATGGGTGTCACTGGGAGCAGAGAGGAGTCACAGGAGAGCCATGGGTGTCACCGGGAGCAGAGAGGTGTCACAGCAGAGCCATGGGTGTCACTGGGAGCAGAGAGGAGTCACAGGAGAGCCATGGGTGTCACCGGGGGCAGAGAGGTGTCACAGCAGAGCCATGGGTGTCACCGGGAGCAGAGAGGTGTCACAGCAGAGCAATGGGTGTCACCGGGAGCAGAGAGGTGTCACAGCAGAGCCATGGGTGTCACTGGGAGCAGAGAGGTGTCACAGGAGAGCCATGGGTGTCACCGGGAGCAGAGAGGTGTCACAGGAGAGCCATGGGTGTCACCGGGAGCAGAGAGGAGTCACAGGAGAGCCATGGGTGTCACCGGGGGCAGAGAGGTGTCACAGCAGAGCCATGGGTGTCACTGGGAGCAGAGAGGTGTCACAGCAGAGCCATGGGTGTCACCGGGAGCAGAGAGGTGTCACAGCAGAGCAATGGGTGTCACCGGAGGCAGAGAGGTGTCACAGCAGAGCCATGGGTGTCACCGGGAGCAGAGAGGAGTCACAGGAGAGCCATGGGTGTCACCGGGAGCAGAGAGGAGTCACAGCAGAGCCATGGGTGTCACCGGGAGCAGAGAGGTGTCTCAGCAGAGCCATGGGTGTCACCGGGGGCAGAGAGGTGTCACAGGAGAGCCATGGGTGTCACCGGGAGCAGAGAGGTGTCTCAGCAGAGCCATGGGTGTCACCGGGGGCAGAGAGGTGTCACAGCAGAGCCATGGGTGTCACCGGGGGCAGAGAGGAGTCACAGCAGAGCCATGGGTGTCACCGGGAGCAGAGAGGAGTCACAGGAGAGCCATGGGTGTCACCGGGGGCAGAGAGGTGTCACAGCAGAGCCATGGGTGTCACCGGGAGCAGAGAGGAGTCACAGGAGAGCCATGGGTGTCACCGGGGGCAGAGAGGTGTCACAGCAGAGCCATGGGTGTCACCGGGAGCAGAGAGGTGTCTCAGCAGAGCCATGGGTGTCACCGGGAGCAGAGAGGTGTCACAGGAGAGCCATGGGTGTCACCAGGAGCAGAGAGGTGTCACAGGAGAGCCATGGGTGTCACCGGGGGCAGAGAGGTGTCACAGCAGAGCCATGGGTGTCACCGGGAGCAGAGAGGTGTCACAGCAGAGCCATGGGTGTCACCGGGAGCAGAGAGGAGTCACAGGAGAGCCATGGGTGTCACCGGGAGCAGAGAGGAGTCACAGGAGAGCCATGGGTGTCACCGGGAGCAGAGAGGTGTCTCAGCAGAGCCATGGGTGTCACCGGGAGCAGAGAGGAGTCACAGCAGAGCCATGGGTGTCACCGGGGGCAGAGAGGTGTCACAGGGGAGCCATGGGTGTCACCGGGAGCAGAGAGGAGTCACAGCAGAGCCATGGGTGTCACCGGGAGCAGAGAGGAGTCACAGCAGAGCCATGGGTGTCACCGGGGGCAGAGAGGTGTCACAGCAGAGCCATGGGTGTCACTGGGAGCAGAGAGGTGTCACAGCAGAGCCATGGGTGTCACCGGGAGCAGAGAGGTGTCACATCAGAGCCATGGGTGTCACTGGGAGCAGAGAGGAGTCACAGGAGAGCCATGGGTGTCACCGGGAGCAGAGAGGTGTCACAGCAGAGCCATGGGTGTCACCGGGAGCAGAGAGGTGTCACAGCAGAGCCATGGGTGTCACTGGGAGCAGAGAGGAGTCACAGGAGAGCCATGGGTGTCACCGGGAGCAGAGAGGTGTCACAGGAGAGCCATGGGTGTCACCGGGAGCAGAGAGGTGTCACAGCAGAGCCATGGGTGTCACTGGGAGCAGAGAGGAGTCACAGGAGAGCCATGGGTGTCACCGGGAGCAGAGAGGTGTCACAGGAGAGCCATGGGTGTCACCGGGAGCAGAGAGGTGTCACAGCAGAGCCATGGGTGTCACCGGGAGCAGAGAGGAGTCACAGGAGAGCCATGGGTGTCACCGGGAGCAGAGAGGAGTCACAGGAGAGCCATGGGTGTCACCGGGAGCAGAGAGGAGTCACAGGAGAGCCATGGGTGTCACCGGGGGCAGAGAGGTGTCACAGGGGAGCCATGGGTGTCACCGGGAGCAGAGAGGTGTCACAGCAGAGCCATGGGTGTCACCGGGGGCAGAGAGGTGTCACAGGGGAGCCATGGGTGTCACCGGGAGCAGAGAGGTGTCACAGCAGAGCCATGGGTGTCACCGGGAGCAGAGAGGTGTCACAGCAGAGCCATGGGTGTCACCGGGAGCAGAGAGGTGTCACAGCAGAGCCATGGGTGTCACTGGGAGCAGAGAGGAGTCACAGGAGAGCCATGGGTGTCACCGGGAGCAGAGAGGTGTCACAGCAGAGCCATGGGTGTCACCGGGAGCAGAGAGGTGTCACAGCAGAGCCATGGGTGTCACCGGGAGCAGAGAGGTGTCACAGCAGAGCCATGGGTGTCACCAGGAGCAGAGAGGTGTCACAGCAGAGCCATGGGTGTTACCGGGAGCAGAGAGAGGTGTCACAGCAGAGCCATGGGTGTCACTGGGAGCAGAGAGGAGTCACAGCAGAGCCATGGGTGTCACTGGGAGCAGAGAGGTGTCACAGCAGAGCCATGGGTGTCACCGGGAGCAGAGAGGTGTCACAGCAGAGCCATGGGTGTCACCGGGAGCAGAGAGGAGTCACAGGAGAGCCATGGGTGTCACTGGGAGCAGAGAGGTGTCACAGGAGAGCCATGGGTGTCACCGGGAGCAGAGAGGTGTCACAGCAGAGCCATGGGTGTCACCAGGAGCAGAGAGGTGTCACAGCAGAGCCATGGGTGTTACCGGGAGCAGAGAGAGGTGTCACAGCAGAGCCATGGGTGTCACTGGGAGCAGAGAGGAGTCACAGGAGAGCCATGGGTGTCACCGGGAGCAGAGAGGTGTCACAGCAGAGCCATGGGTGTCACCAGGAGCAGAGAGGTGTCACAGCAGAGCCATGGGTGTTACCGGGAGCAGAGAGAGGTGTCACAGCAGAGCCATGGGTGTCACTGGGAGCAGAGAGGAGTCACAGCAGAGCCATGGGTGTCACTGGGAGCAGAGAGGTGTCACAGGAGAGCCATGGGTGTCACCGGGAGCAGAGAGGTGTCACAGGAGAGCCATGGGTGTCACCGGGAGCAGAGAGGTGTCACAGGAGAGCCATGGGTGTCACTGGGAGCAGAGAGGTGTCACAGGAGAGCCATGGGTGTCACCGGGAGCAGAGAGGTGTCACAGCAGAGCCATGGGTGTCACCAGGAGCAGAGAGGTGTCACAGCAGAGCCATGGGTGTTACCGGGAGCAGAGAGAGGTGTCACAGCAGAGCCATGGGTGTCACTGGGAGCAGAGAGGAGTCACAGCAGAGCCATGGGTGTCACTGGGAGCAGAGAGGTGTCACAGGAGAGCCATGGGTGTCACCGGGAGCAGAGAGGTGTCACAGGAGAGCCATGGGTGTCACCGGGAGCAGAGAGGTGTCACAGCAGAGCCATGGGTGTCACCGGGAGCAGAGAGGAGTCACAGGAGAGCCATGGGTGTCACCGGGAGCAGAGAGGAGTCACAGGAGAGCCATGGGTGTCACCGGGAGCAGAGAGGTGTCTCAGCAGAGCCATGGGTGTCACTGGGAGCAGAGAGGAGTCACAGCAGAGCCATGGGTGTCACCGGGGGCAGAGAGGTGTCACAGGGGAGCCATGGGTGTCACCGGGAGCAGAGAGGTGTCACAGCAGAGCCATGGGTGTCACCGGGGGCAGAGAGGTGTCACAGGGGAGCCATGGGTGTCACCGGGAGCAGAGAGGTGTCACAGCAGAGCCATGGGTGTCACCGGGAGCAGAGAGGTGTCACAGCAGAGCCATGGGTGTCACTGGGAGCAGAGAGGAGTCACAGGAGAGCCATGGGTGTCACCGGGAGCAGAGAGGTGTCACAGCAGAGCCATGGGTGTCACCGGGAGCAGAGAGGAGTCACATGAGAGCCATGGGTGTCACCGGGAGCAGAGAGGTGTCACAGCAGAGCCATGGGTGTCACCAGGAGCAGAGAGGTGTCACAGCAGAGCCATGGGTGTTACCGGGAGCAGAGAGAGGTGTCACAGCAGAGCCATGGGTGTCACTGGGAGCAGAGAGGAGTCACAGCAGAGCCATGGGTGTCACTGGGAGCAGAGAGGTGTCACAGCAGAGCCATGGGTGTCACCGGGAGCAGAGAGGTGTCACAGCAGAGCCATGGGTGTCACCGGGAGCAGAGAGGAGTCACAGGAGAGCCATGGGTGTCACTGGGAGCAGAGAGGTGTCACAGGAGAGCCATGGGTGTCACTGGGAGCAGAGAGGTGTCACAGGAGAGCCATGGGTGTCACCGGGAGCAGAGAGGTGTCACAGCAGAGCCATGGGTGTCACCAGGAGCAGAGAGGTGTCACAGCAGAGCCATGGGTGTTACCGGGAGCAGAGAGAGGTGTCACAGCAGAGCCATGGGTGTCACTGGGAGCAGAGAGGAGTCACAGCAGAGCCATGGGTGTCACCGGGAGCAGAGAGGTGTCACAGGAGAGCCATGGGTGTCACCGGGGGCAGAGAGGTGTCACAGCAGAGCCATGGGTGTCACCGGGAGCAGAGAGGAGTCACAGGAGAGCCATGGGTGTCACTGGGAGCAGAGAGGTGTCACAGGAGAGCCATGGGTGTCACTGGGAGCAGAGAGGTGTCACAGCAGAGCCATGGGTGTCACCGGGAGCAGAGAGGTGTCACAGCAGAGCCATGGGTGTCACCGGGAGCAGAGAGGTGTCACAGCAGAGCCATGGGTGTCACCAGGAGCAGAGAGGTGTCACAGCAGAGCCATGGGTGTCACTGGGAGCAGAGAGGAGTCACAGCAGAGCCATGGGTGTCACTGGGAGCAGAGAGGAGTCACAGGAGAGCCATGGGTGTCACTGGGAGCAGAGAGGAGTCACAGCAGAGCCATGGGTGTCACCGGGAGCAGAGAGGTGTCACAGGAGAGCCATGGGTGTCACTGGGAGCAGAGAGGAGTCACAGCAGAGCCATGGGTGTCACCGGGAGCAGAGAGGTGTCACAGGAGAGCCATGGGTGTCACCAGGGGCAGAGAGGTGTCACAGGAGAGCCATGGGTGTCACCGGGGGCAGAGAGGTGTCACAGCAGAGCCATGGGTGTCACCGGGAGCAGAGAGAGGAGTCACATGAGAGCCATGGGTGTCACCGGGAGCAGAGAGGAGTCACAGGAGAGCCATGGGTGTCACCGGGAGCAGAGAGGTGTCACAGCAGAGCCATGGGTGTCACCGGGAGCAGAGAGGAGTCACAGGAGAGCCATGGGTGTCACCAGGAGCAGAGAGGTGTCACAGGAGAGCCATGGGTGTCACCGGGAGCAGAGAGGTGTCACAGCAGAGCCATGGGTGTCACCGGGGGCAGAGAGGTGTCACAGCAGAGCCATGGGTGTCACCAGGAGCAGAGAGGTGTCACAGCAGAGCCATGGGTGTCACCGGGAGCAGAGAGGTGTCACAGGAGAGCCATGGGTGTCACCGGGAGCAGAGAGGTGTCACAGCAGAGCCATGGGTGTCACCGGGAGCAGAGAGGTGTCACAGGAGAGCCATGGGTGTCACCGGGAGCAGAGAGGTGTCACAGCAGAGCCATGGGTGTCACCGGGAGCAGAGAGGTGTCACATCAGAGCCATGGGTGTCACCGGGGGCAGAGAGGTGTCACATCAGAGCCATGGGTGTCACTGGGAGCAGAGAGGTGTCACAGGAGAGCCATGGGTGTCACTGGGAGCAGAGAGGTGTCACAGGAGAGCCATGGGTGTCACTGGGGGCAGAGAGAGGTGTCACAGCAGAGCCATGGGTGTCACCAGAGGGGGTGACTGGCACAGAAAAGTGCTTCTTATGGTTATCCCAGGGGGTTTCATGCAGGGGGGGGGGGGGCATCCCAAATCAGGATGTCACAGAGATAAGAAATCAGCTGGACCTTTTAGTCCCCAGGGCCGACTGATGAAGGTTTTTGTCCACTTTAAAGAGGACCTCCAATCAAAATGAATTGGCAGATATCTTGCACTAATTTCTGTGGGCCATACCTGTTACCCTGGGGATGGGGGGGGATAACTTCAGGCTCGGCAGATGCAGCCAGGGTTGGTCTTCTAGGGCTCTAAGCTGTTGTGTGTCTGCAGTTCATGGTCAGGCAGCAGGTCCTGACTCTCTACAGGAGGATCTTTCGAGTGACCCGCCGCATCCCTGATCCCGCCGACCGCCACTACCTCCAGGACTGGGCGCGCCGTGAGTTCCGCAGCAATCAAGCCGCCAGCGATGAGGTGAGGGGAGCGGGGCATCTCCTCTTTATCCAATCACCTCCTGCCACACACACTGCTGCCAGGAGCTCTGGACTCTTATCCTTTTCTCTTTATGCATTTATATGTTGCTGACATATTCCACAGCATTGTATGTATAATGTGACCACTGTATGTAACATGTAACGTATACATAGGAATTTGTGCTCTGCTTTTCTACCATCCATGCAGTAAGTACAACACACAAAGTGATCCACACTACTGAAATTGGACCTAAACCCGGAATTTCAACCACCCTGGGTTTTAGTCCATGCCACCAATCTGGGATGCCCTGCTGTTTGAAACCCCCCAGGTCACCTGTTCTAACTCACTTTCCAGATCCTACAGCGCATGTGCGGCCTCTCGTCTAATCAGTGCACTCGGATCCACTCACATTCACTCGTCTAAGACCCCTCTTCAGCCAAGTCTAGCTGAGGGTATCACCGGCTGCACCCCCACTGCTCACAAATGCCTGGTGCAGGTGTGCGCCCTGCTAAGGGTATAGCAGGCAGTGCGCGCTGTTCACACACGCACCGCTGGATCAGGGGAAAAGGTGGGTTTTCCCGGCGAACTGGGGGATTTCACACAGCGGGCATCCCTATTCTGGATGCCCCTTGGGTAGGGAATCAGGTGGCCCTGGAAAGTTATAGATCTTGGGGTCGTCAGCCATAGGTTTTGATCCATTTTAAAGCACAGCAAAACCCGGGAATTTGACTTTCCCAGATTTGTTCCGTGCCCCCAGGAGCAATCCATTTCGGCTGTGTGAAACCCCCCAGTTCGCCCACTAAAACTCACCTTTCCACACTCCAACCAGAGCCGTTTACCGTGACTATGTCATTCGGAAAGTGGCTCTGATAGGATTTAATGGAGAGCGAGAGTAGCTCCCATCCAAGCCTATCTGAAAACTGCCTGAAAATGCTGCTCTCGCACTGATTGGACGAGCACCATTGGACTGAGAAATGGTGAGTGAATACCAGGAACCTGGAGAGTTTCACAGAGCAGGGCATCCCTGTTCGGGATGCTCTGTGGGGGAAGGTCAGCAGCTGGCCCTGGAATCTTTTAGGTTGCAGGGTTGGCTGCCCTGGGTTTTGTTCTGGTGCAAAGGAGGTGGTCCAGTGTTGGTGCCATCCCCGTAACCCTCACCCTGGCGCTGAGACATAGCAGTTAGTATAGTAAAAAAAAACCCGGGAATGTCGGCATTTCAGTCCCCAGACGCAGCCATCGAGGAGGGGCAGCAGAGAGCTGAGTCCCCTTCTGTGTGTGGGGGCAGGTGGATGGGCACAGAGTGGGAGATGCCACACTGAGCAGCCTTTATGCGGTCACTGCCAGGGCTCTGGATAATGGGGCAAGGTCATCTTTTTATTTTTTATTGATGAGAGCCCTTTGCTGAATAATATAAACATGGCAAAGGGCTCTGATTGGATGAGAGCCCGCGCATGCAGCCTTGGGCTGAGGAGAGGTAAGTTTTAGTGGGTGAACCGGGGGATTTCGCACATCGGGACATCCCAATTCGGGGAGCACAGAACAATGCCTGGGCTAATTAAAATCCTGAGTATTTTGTCTTTTTAAAATGAAGTTGTTAGTGGAGAGTTTTAGTACTACTATTCATTTTTATTTAGAGACAAGTCTCCCAAACTACCAAAGGGGTTCTCAGCTTCTGGTGGTACTCCAAGCCACCAGGGGGCTAAAAGTAGGGCGGGGCATGAAGCACTGCAGACAAGATTCTGCTCCAATAGGATGCACTAGGTTGCCAAGGCAACAAACTGCAGGCATGAAGTATTTGGGGATAATAAAAAGCTTGTGCCTTAGGGCCACATAAAGTTTATATTCTTTTCCGAGCAGACGTCCACTGTGCACGGAATAGGTTTTTGGTGGTAGTGTGGCTGAAAAATTGGTATGGATTAGATGGGTTTAGAACCCTAGACTCTCTGATTCAGAGCCCCATTACTTTAGCAACTGAGCTATCTAGCTTGCTCAAGCCAAGTCGCACTGTTTCTACAATAACTGAGAACCATACTGCCACCCTATGAAATCTCTCTCTCGTCCACCTTCAGCATTGCTGCACATTCCCCACAGCACTGACAGCGGCCCACAGCCTGTCACCAATGTCCTATAGCTACAATGCTGCAGAGGTGCCGCTCACCTCACAAGGCAGCATTATGCTCCCCCGCACATAAGTTTCTTCCTGGGTATCGGGAGCTATCACACAGGCTACTTTTTCAACTAACGCCACCAGGTAACCTACTTTTTGAAACACATTTGTTTCTCGTTACAAGCTTTCAACAAAGGACAAGTTTTATTTAAATATTCCTTCTCGTCGTGATAGTGCTCCTTTGGGATCTGAGATTTTGCAGCTTGTAAGGGAATAGTAATAATTTTACAGCTGTGCACTATGATATACTGGGTGTGAGTAAATCGTCCCATCATTTCACAGATGGCCTTCTCAATGCAGTTTGGTAAGCACAGCCCTGGCAGGGTCCCAACAGGAGGGCTTAAACCTCGAAGGATCTCACTGGTACAGTTCACACCTCCGACAGTATAACCGGCAACAAGCTTGACCAGCAGGAAACCCCCTGCCTGAGAGCTGTTCAGACTGCATAATTTCAAAGAATCCAACAGATATGCTGGTTCCAGTATGGTACATGGAATTATAAAAATCCCATGCATATTACACATAAACTGACCCCATTTTTGGAATCTGTATATCATAATGCACGCATACGGTCTCCTGACATCAAGCCCCCCCCCCCCCCCCCCCCCGATGCTCAGGGGCTAAGTTCTGGAGAACTTGGATTAAGAGTCACATAAATTAGCTACATTTGGACCCAAAGTGTGCCCAGAACCTGTCCTGATGGTACTAGAATTAGCCCTCCATGACCTTCCAGCGACAAGTTATGACACATTCATTTTTGGGAGTATTAGTTAGCCGCAGATCGAGAGGTAGGCTTAGTGAGAGGGTTGAATGTCTCAACTGTGTATAAAGGTCTAAAGATCCCAAGCTCATTTGTCTTTTCTTCTGAACCCTGCAGGCCCTACATGCACCCCTGTATTTGCCCTCCTGACCTGTATATGTATATTCATTGTATGTATATAGTTTGTCTAGTGTGCTCTTAAAGTAAGTAAATATATATATTGGGCTGCTCTGTTATCTTAATCTACAAACCCTCTTGTCCATGCTTTTTAGTTATAATATACACTACAGGGCTGGCTTCTGACCTGATATAATCCCATTAACGGGCAGGGCTATATGAGACAGAGCTGGTGGCATTATTATGGGGCTGGCAAGGCTCTGTTCACTGTTGGTAGTGAAAGAGCCCTGCAGCCTGTCAGGATGTTGGTGACCTGTATCAAAGAAACGTAACGTGTGATGTCAGTGGAAGCCACAAGGTACAAATTATCGCATAGAGGGTAATTACCTGTTGTTAATGGGAAAAGTGGTTTGTTATGGGTTTTAATTGTGGAGAAAGTAGTTTTGGGTTGTTAGTAGATAGAGAGGGTTCTCACAGGATACAAGTGGATGCTCAGGGTAGTTTGGGTTTGTCACTTGAGCTTGGTCATTGAGAGGTAGTAGTAGTATCAGAATGGACATCATTTGGGAGTTAGAGGACAAGCTGTGTCAAATAAGCCCACCTTCACTTTGCCCACGAAATTAGTGGTGGAATGGAGCAATTGGCAGTTAACTATAGTAGCAATTACCCCCAGCCTCCTCTGCTATCTCTAATGCTCTGGTGTTGCCTGTGTCTCTTGCAGATGGCCATCCGCATGATGATCACACAAGGACAGCAGCAAGTTCAGGAGCTGGAGAGAGCACTTAACCTGGCTCAGTCCTAAAACCTCTGGCGTCTTAGGGACACCCCATGGAAAGAAGTCGTACACGTGCTCCGGAAGGTGGTCACGTTTGGTTAGACCTGTCGCTGACTCTCCATGACTCCTGATGGTCAGCGATGATGATAAGAGTTTTCTTCTTGATCCAATCCATTCTCCTCATGTATAGAGGAGGAGTATCAAACTGACAGCACTACTGCTTGCCCTGTCTGAAACATTGTTTTTTCAATAAATTATGAATTCTGTATCAAGTCTTTATTTCACAAGCTACTCTAACTGCTGCTGGCTAACAACATGCCAGCATGGCATTAATGGGGACCTGCAATCTATTTTACCATCTTATCTTACCCCCTCCTGCTAGCTGTGCAAACTGAGCACCAAACTGGGACTATAACAAACAAGATGAGTCATTCTGAAAAGCTTGCCACCTCTCTGATGAATGCTCCATTGTGCTACATTATTTAAGCCAAATAGCAATTCATTTATCTTAGATGTTTCTTTTGTAATCAACTGTTAAACTTTCTAAAGCAGTCATGAGCCTTTTTAATGAAAGGAAGATAGCTTACAGTGCAATGTGATGTGTGCATCGTGCCGTGGGATGGAAAAGACTGTAAAGAATGTCTCCTCTGTACATCTGCAGATGTGTGCCAATTTAGGAACAGAATATAGGGTCGGTTGCTAGCTAACAGGGTCGTGTTCTGTGGATCCTTTAAGATATGTTTTTTGTAATTGCCCTGCTTACATGCACCTACATTGGTCTGATCGACTGCCACCTTTCTTTTTTTGTACCTTTTGAAATTGTGCAAGTACATGAGGGAGACTTTCGCCCCCCTCTGCGATGCACTGGATGCACAGGGCAACCTGAGGCAATTTGCTACCAATTTATTTATTGCATTGTATGTCTCAAAGAGACCTTTCATTGAAAAGATAGGACTGCATCTACACCTTGGCATCTGGTAGTGCAGCTTCAACATACCTGCAGATGTGTGTCAACCTTCTGCTGTTAAATAACCCAAAACCCACAGCCAGAGTAACTATGTAGTGGCACCATAAGAAGAATTTTAAGGTCCTGGAGTGGCTCAGCCAGTCTCCAGACCTGAACCCAACAGAAAATCTTTGAAGGGAGCTGAAAACCAATGTTGCCCAGCGCCACCCCCAAAATCTGAAAGATCCGAAGGAGATCTGTATAGAGGAGTGGGACAGTCCTGCTTCAGTGTGTGTAAACTTCCATCAAGATGAATAGAAAACTACAGAAAACTTCTGATTTCTGTCATTGGAAACAAAGATGTCTGTAGAAAATATTCTGTGTTTCTGTGTATCAAATCCTCATTTCATGTAATTTAAAAAAAAAAAAATCATCCAGTGTGATTTTCAGTTGTTTCGATGGAAGTCTGGTAAAAGGAGGAGTGACCAGGTTGTAGACTTTGATTTTTTTATTGCCCATGATATAAGCCTTTGTCTAAAGAGTCTGTCTACAAAGGGAAGAAAGGTACTGATTATGCTCTCAGCAGTTCTTGTAATGCATCGTCCATTTTTTGCCTTCGACTCATCCTAGAGCACTGGATTTAGTTTTGGCGGAACTGATGAAGTGGACAGCTGGTCATTGGGCACTTTGTTTCAGACTGTACTAGCGAGCAGTAATTCTCATCACATGGTCATTTTTTTTGCTACAGTTGCTTCAAAGGTCTATCTTGTCCAGGTACTCGGAGTAGCTATCCAAGGTAGCTTTACTCTGCTACAAAGCCCAAAAATTCCCATTCTTTTATTTTCACTGCTCTGGAGTGAAGATAAGGGGCATTTTAGTAGACTTACCGTAAGGTTCCTTTCTCCATTTTATTTCTCCTACTCACTTGTGGTGTGGTGGTGTCTTATGTGTAATTATGTTGCTCTATTTTCACATGGGTGATGGTGTCAGCTGATCATTAGGTTGGGCATACCAGACTCATGTTTACTGTGGCTGTTATACCTTGTTGATTTGTAGGATTTACTTCTGGGTTCTCGCTGCTTTCTACTGATGGGCTTGGATGTATCGCTTTCTTGTATATTTCAATCTGCCAGAGTAGGAGTCAACAGGAGACAGGAGGATATTACCCTATCATAATGACTTCCCTTTGCGTGATGAAGAGAAAGGAAAGTAAGGTAAGTCTACTCAAATTCCTTTTTTGTTCCTCTAGCACTGTTGTCTACATGTAAAATGCATGTCCTGTGTGTCTGCTATAGTTTGAGGGGATAAACATTGAGCTTTATGCCCCCTACTTTTTGTGGATGTTCAGCTCAGGTTTAAGAAATATAATATAACATTTTGGTAAAAATATGCAGCCTAACAAGCCAGCACAGGGTGACAATATGGCAAATATTTCCCTCTGATGGTCAGATAGACCGGGATCATGGCAGTCCAGACACTGTAGAACACCAAAACGAAACAAAGAAAGTTTCCGCACTCCAGGTTGAAAAAAGTGTGCTCGATCCGGGGCAGTCCCAAACCCCAATAGTCCAGATAGCAAAGAATGCAGTGGATCCGCACTTCCTTAAAAGATAGGTACTTTATTCCAAAAAAATATTTAAAATCATCAGTGTCTCCAAGACAAGTCAAAACATCCAAAGCAAAATCAAATCATTGTAGATTTGGGCAGAGAAAAGGATTGGGGCCCTCTGACGCGTTTCGGGTCTTTCAAAGGCCCTTAATCATAGATTGTTTTGACTTGTCTTGGAGACACTGATGATTTTAAATATTTTTTGGAATAAAGTACCTATCTTTTAAGGAAGTGTGGATCCACTGCATTCTTTGCTTACTGTAGAACACCAGCATGCTGAACGTGGCTTCATTAAAACTGTCCAGTAATGAAGCTCACAGGGGCCAGAAACCCCAGATAGCCCAATACTGAAGAGAAGCCAATAACTGACCCTTCATTACACTAAACGATTGTCTTCCCAGGGAAAGAGGACTTGTCATACTCCTGATAGGAAGGAGACCTTAACAGCCAAGTTCACACAGATCAGACTTTGGACAAAGGAACAGCTCAAAACCAAAGTGTTTGATGTTTTGATCATTTTCTTCCAGGAACTGCAAGGTTTGGTGGCATTAAATGCCATATAGACAATTACAGTCTTGGCCAGAACACAAGAGACAACAATAGAGAACAGGATCCCAAAAGTAGTTTGTCTAAACACACAGATTATATCTACAGGACGACCAAGGAACCAGAAGACACAGAGGAAGCTCATCCGAATGGAAGCCAGGAGAATGATGCTCACAGTCCGGAATTTCTTAAATACTCTATGACTGGGCAGGGCCAGAAGGCACTAAATTAGGGTCTCAAACTTTTTTAATCAAGTACCACATTCCATTTTTTGTCACTCAACTAAAAACCATGGTAAAACAATATAAACTCCTGTATAAAGTGCATGAAACACACAAAAAGTACACATAGTGTTTTCATGGATGGCAGCATATCAGGTTAAGGGGCAGCCTGCATTGGTGTCAAATACCACTTGACAGTATCTAAAGTCCCACTGTGCCAACTTCCATTCCTGTCCATTCTTTTATTCTATGCTGTGGTTCAAAATGCCCCAAACTGTCCCTGCTCTAAGAGCAATGTTCTCTCTGCAACAGCCAGCTCAATATTGTGGATGGTTGGCACATCACACGTCTATCTCCTGCAATAGCACCACCTGATTGGCCCATCTACCCTGACCTCTTAAGCTGCAACCATGTGACCCTGTCTCTCGGCTTCTCCTTGGCTGGACGTCACCTGTGGGGGGTGCCGGTGAAATCCCACCAGGTTCGTCTTCTGCATTCCTCCACGAACCACTTGAAGTTTGGGTTCGAGGCAAACCAAATTTTTTGGGAAATTTGGGTCAAACCGGGATCATGGCAGTCCAGACACTGTAGAACACCAGCATGCTGAACTTGGCTTCATTAAAACTGTCTGATAACCAAGCTCACAGCGGCCAGAAACCCCAGATATCCCAACACTGAAGAGAAGCCAATAACTGACTTTTCATTACACTAAACGATTGTCTTCCCAGGGAAAGAGGACTTGTCATACTCCTGATAGGAAGGAGACCTTAACAGCCAAGTGACGCAGATCAGACTTTGGACAGGAACAGCTCAAAACCAAAGTGTGATATTTTCACTGTGATCATTTTCTTCCAGTATCTTGAGACTTGAGATACCAGTTTGGTTCGATCATCTCTACCCCTATGTTTGGTTTGCTGGGTTAGTAATGCTTTTAGGGGAGCCCCATGAATTGTTTTGACATGTGGGGGACGGGGCTATTTTTTAAAAAAATATCTCTCCCAAAACTTGTTTCCAAAACTTGTGTGGGGCTACCCATAGCAAACATAGCAAACTAAGTAGGGGCTTGTAATTACAAGAAGGGATGGCCTTGGGGTGTGTGAGGTGTGCTGTTGCACAGGGCACCATAGCGTCAAGGCACCGGGCTCAGCACTTTTTTTTTTCAATGACGGGTGCCACCGCCCCTGGCTGCCAAATATTCTAGTTAGTGTTGCACCCCCCTGGCTGTACCATGGCACCTCTGTCACTGCCTTTCAACACAGTGTCTCCAGCATCTGTTCCCACCGGAACACACAACTCTGCTAGCAGCGCTTCCTTTTTTTAATCAGAATCTCTGCTGCAAAGTGTGTTGGTCCCTGTAGGGTGTAAATGCCCATGACTGCCACTCTAGCCAATCAGAAAAGAATCTCGGAGAAGAGCAGGAGCACACCAGGCAGGTTTTCACCCATTGAAGCAGCGCGCTGCCGGAGCCCCGGGGAGAGAGAGCAGTTTCTTTTCATTGTCATAATTTGGGCGGGGGGGTTAGGTGCCAGGGACTCGGGGCTGCAGAGATCGAAAAACAGGAACAATCTTTTACTGTTTTTTGAACTGTGCAGGACTGCGGTATATTTCATCTGAAGGGGTTAATGGTCAGAGGGCGCAGCACTACAGCCTCACACAGCCATGTAAAGAGTAGGGCACAAGGAGTGCACACCCCGAGGCCTCCAGCACTTGCCCTGAAATGGTGATCTCCACCAACCTTTGGGTTATGGTCTGGTCCAGGAGGCTTTCCAGTCTTTGGTCTGACGGGTCGTGGGGTCAGCAGTGGGGGTGTGCCTGGGCAAGACTTTTTTTGTTTTTGCAAACCTGCAACCAAGGCTACCGCAGGGCAGGACGGAGAGTCTAGTGCAGCAAAGCCGCCATCAGCAACGCTACAGTGATGGGTGCGTGCAGAGTTGTCAATCGGAGGTCGCTCCCTGCACAATTTCTGCTGGACTAGTTGGACTACACCCCCCCCACCCACAATGGCAAAGCAGGAGTTCCCACACAAGGGTGGCACAAGGACACAGGGCAAGGACAAGGGACTGGATCTATCATTCCAGTAAGTGGGCAGGTGCCAGACAACCACCAATCAGTTACTTGGCTGGACTATTATTTTAAAGGAAAAAAAAATACTGTATCTGGGGCTTCCACCAGATTTTGTGTCCAGAAGCCTCCACCACAATTCATCCGGCCATGAGCTTGTGAGAGACGCACATCAGCTGGGGTTCTGTAAATGAACTGTGAATGATTCTTTTTAAATATCACCCAGTACCAACTTCGGGGCACTTCTAGTGGTGCCACAGTGAGGCTTCACAGATAGGCATCCATCACTACTGTATGTGAAAGTTCACAGGCATACATTCAAGTTGCTGTTGAGTGCATGCACTAAGCGGAGGGTGCTTATCTGTAAAGACACTGTTAGAAATGCAGGAGCAGGACTCTAGGGTTGGATTACAGCTTGCCCGAGTGTGTCAAACTCGATAATCCCACAGCAAATCCCCAGACCTCTGGCGGCAACCTTGGCGTTTCTCTAGCTGATGTGCACAGCCACCTCCAGCATATCTGTACTTCTGTGCACAGGTGAAGGGAGCTGACAGCAGGAGGCCTTCAGCAATCTGTTCAGTTAGAATAGATTGTTGCCCTTTTTTGCAGGGGGCATCCAGATTTGGGATGCCCTTGTTTCTGAAATCCCCTGGGATCACCAATATACTTACCTCGCTTGTGATCTCACGGTGCTTGCACAGGCCTGCCTCCGCTCAACACTCTATGACGAAAATATTAATGCCCATCAAGACGCTCTGTCTGACAAGTTTTCCTGCAGTCTGACACACACTCCTGCCCCAACCTATCTAAAAGTCTGGCTCTCATTTCACCTTCCCTATGTCTTTATCTCTTTTTACAGTACATACGGTAGCTCCTTCTCACCCTTTTTTGCAACATATCCTCCTTTTACACATTTTCACATATCTCTCTTTTCCACCCAACAGTAATTCTCATTTTTCTACATTCATTTTTCCCTCTCTTTCTTTTCTTTAATACTCACCTTGTGTCATCCTCCTTTTGCTGTTCCCTCTGCTTCATCTCTTTTTATATTCAGCATTTCCTCTCCCATCTCTTTTCTTTTTGTGCATTTTCTCTCCATCTCTTCTGTCGTGAGCTTGAATGTGTGTATGTTTATGTCTGGGGAGGGGGGGGGGGGCACCATCCTGAAATTTTGCACATGGCGACATCAACCCTAAGGCCGGCCCTAATTCCAGGACTTAAGAGCTGAACAGCTAGCCCCTGGCCATTACAAACCCTTATGCCCTATAGCACACCTCCGGTGCCCAGAACCGGCCCATGCTATGGTTCACCAGACCCAGCTACACCACCATGCCCATTGTATGAGTAATGGCCAATGAACTGGTATAGAGGTCCATGGGACCCCTTACTATTCAAAGTGGAAGTCAAAAAACAAAAGCATTACACACGTGTAACCCTCTCGTGGGTGGATCTGGAATATGGTTCAGGATTTTTGCCTCTGCACAAACTGTGGTGACGCCCCTTAGATTTCCCAATACTCTAAAACATTTGTCATTATCAACGGTATAGATTTAATGTTACAGCAATGATACACACAATATACATTTAATATGCAGTGGCAAAACCAATGGTTAAATCGACATTTAAACCTGTACTGAAACAATAAAGTAATATCAGACTTATAGTTATTACTTTACTAGATTTGTGCACAAATCCCAAGTCTTTACTGTGCAGCAAAAAGAAATATAGCAGAGAAAAACAAATTTCAGTGACCAGAAGCGAAGCAAGAGGATGAAATTCGAACAGAGGTAAATTAGGTCTTGATATAAGAAATTCCTTTGACAGACATGAAGTACTGTTGCTTTAGGTTCCTTCGAAACTGACTGAACTAATCTTGGTTTCAAGATAGAAACAAAAGCCTCTTTAGTGAGTATCAAACAAACTCTTCCTGCAATAATAGACACTGTCTCTTTAAGAACAACTTGTAGAAAGTTCCAGGCTGTGTTAACCAATTTCAATTTCTATGGCTGCAGCAAACAGTGATAATTCCCTCGGAAAAATATATATCCAACTTCTATAACTGGCTTGAGCTATAGGTACTTCTGCGTGTGTGCATGGTGGATGAAGTCTCTGAGCATACAAAGCTTCCTCTTAGATCTGGCAGTTGCAATTGTTTTCCTGGGTCCCTTAGCCAGCAATCTAACTCTAACACTGCTCCATAATTTTGGCCTGGTCAGTTTATAAACAGTCCAGTATAAAAGGTTTCTCACAAATCCGGGAGAAATGGAAACCTTTCTGTGATGAAGTACACAGAGGTCAGGTCATTCACTTTTGCTTTCAATCCAACCACAGCGCAAGATTCACCAGCCGACCATCCTCTCTCTCTCCAGGCTCTTTTTAGGAACACTTCTCAGTTTGCCCACTTCATCTGCCCCAAACTTTCTAAGGTTCCTGGGAGTTGACATTTTTAAGCATCTTTTCATACAGCAGCCCTGCCCAATGTTTGTTGTGGTTGAGACATCAAATTTAAACATTACAATGTTACAACTCAGCCTGCACCTGTTTCTCTTCTCTTCTGATGGTATTATAGTGCTACTGCAGGCAAAGGTAATTATTACACCATTGCATTGGGCTACATTTATCGCTGTCCTAAACTGTTTTCTTTTTTTAAATAGAAAATTAATTGCTCGAGATATCAAGGTTTACACTTTCTCTTCATGATTTCTCTTCTGAAAAAGTGGGCGTGGCACTAGGATCTGTGATGCTGCATAATAATCAGCAATGTGATAAATCTGGTGGTGGAAGAGGAGGTGGAGGGATGGACCAGCAATCCTGTCCCACAATGTCATTGGCTGAACCTGTAAATTTCGATATCTAGGCAATTCCTGCTTCAATTCAAAAACAGAAAACAGTTTGGGACAGCGACAAAATGTACCTCGACGTAAGTGTGTAAAAATTTCCTTTGTCTGCACTTTAAACAAAGTCTGATATAGCAGATACTTATTATGGGGGCTTAGCAAGGGCTCTCTACACAAGTTTAAAATAAATTATTATTATTATTATGCTTATTAATTAACTACTTAGCTTTTCTGTTGGGAGTCCAGCGCATCCCTTGTATTCATGCCAGCGGGGCATATAATGAGTGTGTAGTGAGTGCACCAGAGTTGCAGCACAGTGCAGGTGAGCCGGCCTAACCAGACAGAGCAACTACAAGGCTTAGTGAAGAAATCAGAGAGACCGAGAGAATGTGAAACTGAGAGCACTGTTTTTGGGGAAGTTAATACACACAGAAGATGAAGCAGAAAATCCTGGCAAGCCAGTAAACAGGACATCATGACTCCAGGCGATCCAGGCGAAGTACAATGAAGACCATCAGAAAGGCACTGAGAGTTGTATAGTCCTGTCCTCTAGTGAGACTGTGTATGCAGCAACTGTCATTGTTTAATCTGAAGTTGCTGGAGAGGTTGTGTGGAATAAAGTTGCAGAAAGACTCCACAGCCCCATACCCAAGTCCCCTCAGAATCCTAACGAATCACCTACACGTCGACATGTCCTGTTAGTGACGTGTGAGCAACAGGAACACAGGTTCCCCTCCTGGCCCTGGGCTGGGAAATGCTTACTGGGGGGGGGGCTTTTATACGAAGAGGCAGGGCCTCTATGCAATCTCCCACACATGACTTCACAGAAGGGGGGCATAGAGGAGGTTTCTCTGGAAAATCCCCTCTAGTCCCCTCCCATCCTATGAAATCGTGAATGATTTAGGGGTGATTACATTGAGGCCCTGCCTCCTAGTATAAAAGCTGACTCCCCCCGACCCTCACTTCAGTCCGTGGATCAGACTTTTCTTGAGTTCCAACATTTTAATATAGGGACTTTTGCAGAAAACAACTTTTGCTGCAATGCTTTTTTAGGGTAGCCTACTGACTGCTTTAGGCAATTCCAGTATATAACAAAGTGATCTTCAGTGAGAAGTGATTGTAGTCAGCTAAATTCAACATTACGAGCCTGCTAAGAAACACACATCATGCCAATATAGTTAAGGTTGTGGGTCATTGCTGCCTTTGTTGTTTCCCTGCCATTGTTATCTACTGTACATGTAAAAGGGGTGTGTCCTGTGGGAATGTTATAGTTTGGGGGGATAAACAGTAAGAACTCTACTTTTTATGGGTGTTCAGCTCAGGTTTGAACAGAATAATATAACATTTTGGGAAAAATATGCAGCCTAACAATCCAGTACTTGAGGACAATATGGCAAATATCTCTACAGCCACCATGTATTTCCCTCTGGTGCTCAGATAGGCCGGGATCATGGCAATCCAGACACTGCAGAACACCAGCATGCTGAACGTGATGTACTTGGCCTCATTAAAAGTGTCCGGTAATGTCCTCACCATGAAAGCCAGAACAAAGCTCACAGCGACCAGAAACCCCAAATAACCCAACATCATGTAGAAGCCAGTAACTGACCCTTCATTACACTGAATAATGATCTTCCCAGAATAAGAGGTCATGTCATACTCTTGGTAGGGAGGAGACACTGACAGCCAAATAATACAAATCAGAAGTTGGACACAGGACCATGTCAAAACCAAAGTGTTTGAAACTTTAACTGTGATGATTTTTTTCCAGGAACTGCCAGGTTTGGTAACATTAAATGCTGTATATACAATGAAGGTCTTGGCCAGAATACAAGAGACAGCAATAGAGAACAAGATCCCAATAGAAGTTTGTCTAAGCATGCAGGTTATATCTACAGGACGACCAAGGAACAAGAAGACACAGAGGAAGCTCAGCAAGATGGAGATCAGGAGGATGATGCTCACAGTCCGATTATTGGCTTTCACAACTGGAGTGTCCCAGCAATAGATAAAAGTTTGTATTATAAATATTGTGATGGCAGAAAATAGTAAAGTCATCAATAAAAAAACGAGAGCTATAATATCATCATAGAACAGAAATTCGTGTGTTTTGGGAATACATCTTACTTTTTCCTCATCCGGCCACTCTTCCTCAGGACATTTATAGCAGCTTTCACTCTCTGCAAATGGTGCAACAAAACGTATATCAGTATGAGCCATGGATTATGATGTCATTAAATTTATTTATTTTTTATTTAACATATTGAGGGTTACGAGAGGCATTAGTAGGTTAGTAGAGGAGCAGAAGGAAGAATAACGACAGATGTCTAAAACTTGGTTACAAAGGATATATAAAATCTTACATTGTTTTTGTTGTAAATTAGAGATGTAGAGTTAATAAGGAGTTGTTTAACCCCCTAAATTTCCTAGTGATATAAATTACAGCGCATGCGCGGCCGCTCGTCCAATCAGCGTACTCAGAGCCACTGACGTCATGTCGTCTAAGCCTTTGTCTGAGGCCAGCGGCTCCGTGCATGCTGGCGGCCACATCCCCCCACTTCCCTCTAACAGGGAGCATGCCTGCACCAGCCATCTATAAATGCCTGGCGCAGGCCCGCTTCCTGCTAAAGGGATAGCGGGGATGCAACCATGGCTCCACATGCGTCGTCGGACCGGGAAGCAAGGTAAGTGTATGGGGCGACCAATTTTGGATGCCCTGGTGGGAGAGAAACTATCGACCTGGGAATCTTATAGATTCCCGGACTGATCACGCTGTGTTTTAGTCCACTTTAAAGGTGGAAATTACATTAACATGGCCAGATGCCCTACCTGTTTCATTGGACACCTCCCCCTCAGAGCATCGGAGACAGTCATAGCAGCAGACATGGATTATTTCCTTTGGAATCTTTCGGAACCCGTGTTGGCATCGCTCATTGCACTGGGATTTTGGCATCTTGTAAAACAAATATATATATAAATGGTTAATTTATAGAAAACATTTAACACTTTGTTAATCAAATATTTACATTTACCTAGTTATTCAAACTAAAAAAACACAGGTCCATCAAATTCTACCCCCCGATTGTAGTCTGCAAAAAAGGCAAAGCAGCACAATCCGGTCTTTTGGAATGCTAATACTTTGAAATGGAATGTGGAATGGAATTACTGCATGTAATTTTTTTACTGACTCACCCTGAGCAGGGACTAGCTATTGTCTGAAAGCATAGTATAGCCGTGCTACCTCCTGCAGTTATATTGGCAAGGGTTATATTCACAATGCACAGCTGAGCTTGTATAGCAATGTTTCTCTTTGTGATGTAACTTCCTGTTAACTCCCTTTAAGTCCGAGCTTCTTTTCTGAAAGTCCTTAGCTATAAAGCTCTTTTTATGCAATTTTATAATGACTGCATGTGTTTACTTGGAGATAACTATGGTTAACAGAAGAAGAAAAGTTTTAGGCACACCAACATGTTAAGCAACCAATCTACTCTTTTCAGCTAAACAATAAGGTAATGTCATTGCACACCACACTATATATTAGATGTAAAGGTGAGATGTATCATAGAGATGTAAAATATTAAATTAAAGGGTCTGTCCAGGCACACATATAGAACACATTTCTAACACCCTATGTAATGTATACTCACTAGTCAGTGTCTATTTTTTCCATGGTGGCCCCATTTCTTTGTTGTCCCCATTTTTTTAAATCTCTGCAGTTCATTTTCTCCATAAGTGGGCGGAACAAGCTCTAGAAAGGGAGGGAATTCAGGCTCTGTTGTCCTCTTCCACAGCTGTAATGTGTTACTTTGACAACTAATCCCAATGCTACGATACACCTGCAGACACGTGCTATCGGTCTGAAAATTAGACATGCTAAGGTGGGGAGGAGATGAACATGTAACAGAAACTGAGAGGCTGCAGTTCAGACTGTAGGTCAGAAGCATGTTCTTACCAGCAGTAAACCAACGGGGGGTAGCACTATTGACCACAAGCCACCAGGACCTATGATTGGTGGTTTACTGCAAAAGAATTAAGAGGGAGTGCCAGATTTCTGCTTCTAGGCGCTGCTGCAAAGTGACAGGAAGGGGCAGCTCTGAGAAGGTAAGCTGCTAAATCATGTTTGTTTTTTTTTTACACTTTGCCTGGACAGGCCCTTTAGGTTAATCGAGGAGGTAACAATCTGGTTGTACACAGTAATAAGATACAAACAAGAAGGGAAGATACGCAGTGGGACGTCACAAGCGGCACTCTGAAGTAGAAAGTATAATGCTTAAAAACTGGTATGCAATGACCGATATAATTATTCCAATGTAAAAAAAACAAGTACGTAAGGCAAAGCAAATGAGACCGCACCAGCCTATTAAACCATATATCAAGTGTGCACACTAGTGGGTCGGGGTGCAAAACACTGTAGTAATAAAGAAAGGAGGGTCCCACAACCCCCCAAAAATCTAACCCAAAAATCCTAGTGGCACCACTGAATATTCCAAAAATATCCACAATTTTGTTAATGTATATCTTTACAATATAATACAAAGGCACATTAAAACCATACTAAAAAACACAACATAGATTGCCTAAGAAGGAAGAGAGGGGAGGGGGGAAACAAGATGACAATTGCTGTTTGGGAGACCCTGGTCAAATCAACATCACATAAATTAATCATGCATATTTAAGGTCCACTTTAATCCCAGCTGGAAACTATCCAAAACATATTATTGTGTATGATCCTAGTAAATACAAAAAATCCTATATAATATATGTTCCAACAACCCTATCTCAAAAGTGCCATGTGCCTAAGTGCCATATATAAACAACTATTAATCAAAAGAGGACCAGCCAGGTAGGGACAAAAAAAGACATATACATATATAAAGCACAATGGAATCTCACGTGTCCAGTGTCAGGCAAACCAGCAGCACCCCCCGCCCACCGCAGACGCGTTGCGTGACGTCAGCACGTCACTTCTTCAGGGCTGCAAAGAACAAGTACAATATTTTCCACAAGATGGCGCCCAAATTCACTGCATGTTTCTAATAAACAGCCAGATCAGAAATATTAACCAGATACAGAATAAATAAAGTCACATGTCACACACAAGCTTAGCATCATAATATGCTTATAAATTAGAAAAACAACAGTCATACAAAAATCATAAACAAGATGTTAAAGTCCAACATTCCAAACCCTAATCATAGGCCCTTCCTCAGGGGTTAGACTGGACCTCTGTGATTTTTTGCCTTGTCTTCAATAACAGTTTCCTCTGAGCCAAAAAGAAGATTAAAATATGTTAGCAGCTCATTTTGTAGCAGGTAGCAATTCAGTGCATCTACATGGCAAATAGGGTTAATTGTGGATAAATATACAGTATTTTCGCCCCATAAGACGCCTATAAGACGCACCCTAGATTTGGAGGAGAAAAATTTGAAAATAAATATTCTGTACCAAATGTTGTGCTAAAATACCCCCTACCAATCACCTCATTATAGACAGTGTTCGGAATCCTCCCCGATCACACCATTACAGACCCCACATTACAGGCAGTAAGCAGTATTCCACATTAAAGGCAGGGCGGGGCATTCCAAATTACAGACAGTGAACTGTATCCCACATTAAAGGCAGTGAGGGGCATCCCAAATTGCATGCAGTGTGTGGGCATCCTCAATACAGGCAGTGTGCAGGCCTCCCAAATACAGGCAGTGTGCAGCATACCCTGAAAACCAAGAAAAAAAAAATTATCGTACATTCCACAGCATTCCTGCCGCTCCCCATCGCAAGTTCAGAGCGGCTGATTCTCGCCCAGGAGGCGTTACCTGTGACTCTTGCCAGCGCCCAATGACACTCACAGGCCACGCCCCCCGGGCCTGAACCGGCCCACTCTGAACTCGCTGACTGCTGCTCCCCGACCCCCACCACCTCTGTAGGAAGCAGCAGTCAGCCACAAGTTCAGAGAGAGATGGTTCCAGGTTCTGGGTGGGCATGGCCTGTGACTCCTGCTAGCATCATTGGACGCTGGCAGGCGTCACAGGACATGCCCTACCCAGGGCCAAAGCCAGATGTCTCTGAACTTGCGGCGGAGAAGGCAGTGGAGACTACGGTGTCAGGGGATCCATGGAATGTAATTTTTTTTTCAATTTTTTTTCACGATAAGACACGCTGATATTTCCCCCCACTTTTGGGGGAAAATATGTGCGTCTTATAGGGCGAAAAATACGGTACTGTAAAGTTGAGCATCAGGATTCTAAGTATTTAAAGTAAGTCCTTGAGGAGTTAAGCTGGGAGAGTCACTCGTTGAGAAGGATCTAGAGCACTGTTTCTCAGCCTGTGGTACGCATACCCGGGGGGGGGGGGGCTATGTTTAAGGGTGCATTCTGGTATATTATTTTAACAGTAAAAATGTTTTCTTTCTTGCATTAAAAAGTGTTTCAAACCCAGTGGCCTACTTATTTCGGTAACATTAGTCATCGATTCTCCTTTTCGGCGTACTTGGTTGCAACTGCTTGTCACTAGGGGATATGTGACATAAAAAGGTTAAGAACCACTGATGCTGTTCTCGTGTCTGTGTGAGGTGCTGCTAAGTGATGCACTGGTATGCTGCAATCCATTGCAAAGCACAGTACTGTCTCTAATTCTGGGTGGGTGCCTATAAAATAAGGTGGTACACACTTTTTTAATGTTTTGGGGGAGGAGAGAGTAGTGTCTGCAACTGTTCTGTGTCTCTGTGCAACCAGCTCTCACCACACGGGTGGGGGACCTTAACCCACCAAATTAACTGCCACAGCAGAGGGTGTTACACAGGCTGCAGTAGTTCTGCTTTTTCCAGGTAGGGTGGAAGAAAATGTTCTGAGTTCTGTCCTGGGCAAAATAATGCTGCGTCTGCATCTGTCCCAGGCAAAATAATTTAGCAGTTGCATCTGTTCTGGACAAAATAGTTCTGCTTCTGCATATGTCCTGGGCAAAATAATGCTGCGTCTGCATCTGTCCCAGGCAAAATAATTTAGCAGTTGCATCTGTTCTGGACAAAATAGTTCTGCTTCTGCATATGTCCTGGGCAAAATAATTCTGCAGGTGCATCTGTCCTGGGCAAAATAATTCAGCAGTTGCATCTGTCCTGGCCAAAATAATTCAGCAGCTGCACCTGTCCTTGGCAAATTTATTTAGCATCCATCCTGGGCAAAATAATTCAGCGATGGCATCTGTCCTAGGCAAAATAATAGAGCAATTGCATCTGTCCTTGGCAAATTAATTCAGCATCCATCCTGGGCAAAATATTTCTGTGTCTGCATCTGTCCTTGTCATATAAACTTTGCCTATCCTGGGCAAATTCATTCTGCCTCTGTCCTGGGTAAAATATTTTGGGGCTTGTCTGCATCTGTTTTGGGCAACATTATTCTGTGCATGTAACTATACAATTGAATGGTTGTGTTTGCATTTTGTTATTAACTGGACCTTTGCTGATGTGGTCCTCAGTGAATATGAGTTTGATACCCCCCATCTAGAGGTACTGGTAGATCACAGGCTTAATCAAACTGTTGCCTCCAAATCCCGCAGGGTAATGTCATGTATTAAAGAGGCATGATATCATGAGACAGGCCTCGTGTACGATTCTTAGTGCAGTACAGACCACCAGTTCATAGAAAGGACTTTATAGTATTGGTAAGGGAGCAGAAGAGAGCCACCAAACTGATACGGTTTTGGTAAGGGGAGTTGTTGATCTTAGTTACGAAGAAAAATGTATGGAAATGTAATATATTCAACCCTGAAAGGAGATGTCTAAGAAATAACATGTTAAACTTGCATAAATATATAAATGGCCCGCCATACAAAAATATGGGAAAGAAACCTTCCGGTGTTTTCTTTTTTGTTAGTTTTTGTTGTTGCCTGATTTCTCAACAGTGTTGATTTACACTCTATACATATCAATTCAACATTATCTTTGTTATTATTAGGCTCAATTAAAAAAATAGACCCTTACACCCACCACCCCTGAAAAGAAACATTTAAAAAAAATCGTAATACCGCTACCACTCCAGTTTCTTACCGCGCCTCCTTTCCAGATGATGTCTTCTGTAATATTCAGCATCTCTCCCACCTCATGGCTGCCATTAAAACTAGCCAGGGGTATAAACATAAAGCTGCTGCTAGTCATAGCTTTACAGATAATCCAGTTTGCTAAAGTCACTTCTGATGTAACTTCCCCTCTCTCATTAAAGAAGAGTTCTTCATTGTTTGTGTCCAGGTTACGCATATTTTGTGCGGACTTTTTGAGCTTTTAATAAAATACAAACATGTCTACATTAAGATTTATTTAGGAAAAGGCAAGATCTAAATTTGAGCTCCTAGGCTCGCTAACCTTTACAAAATGTTTATCACTTTAGAAAGACTTTTTATTAATGGAACGATATGGGCAATGCCATATTGCATGTGAAAGCCCCATTTCTCCAGATTACAACGGTACCACATATGTATCGTAGCCCCCCATTCTTGCCCAGGAGACCCCAAGCTGAAAAGAACACTTTATTACATTTACAAATAAAATACAACTACTATCCACACTATAAAGGGTTAAAAAAAAAAAATATAGGCGTCCCATTCCCAGGGTGGTGGGGGATTTTTTGAGGGAATTTTAGGTTAAAAATCTACAAAAATTAGGTGGGGTCCCCTCTACCCAGCATAACCAGCCTGAGGATCAGCTCTACAGGGCTTGTAGAATAGGGCACAGGGCCAGCTTTGGTGGCCCCCATCCTTCTGGCTACAAGCCTGCATGGACTAAATTGGCCCTGGGCCCTTCTGCCCCCCTGGGCTTTGGGGAGACAGGTAATAGTGGGAATGGGGGTTACTTACTAGTCAAAGGTGAACTGCCAGCCCCTACGCCTTGTGAACTGGTATAGGGGTCTCATGCATTCCTTATGGGTTAAATGTAAAAAAAAAAAAAAAAAAAAAAAGAACACAGAGTTTTATTTTTTATTTTTTTTATACCTACCTCCCATTCCTCTCCTTCCTTCACCAATCACTCTGGCTTCTGCTCTCCTGCTGCTGCCGGAAGCCTTTTATATTTGCTGGTTGGGGCTAATTAAAAAAAAATGACATAGGGACCCCCCTTCTGGGGGGGGGGCCCATTTTTGGGAAAATCCTTCCAAAAAATGACACAGTGTCTCTCCCTCCCCTCATAACCAGGCCGGGACGAGCTAAGAGGGCTTATAGAACAGGGTGCATGGGGCAAGCTTTGGTGGCCCCCCACCCTGCCGGCTACAAGCTCGCATAGCCTCCGTGGGCCTGGGCCCTTCTACCCCCCCGGGCTTTGGGGAGGCAGGTAATTGGGGAGCCAGGGGTTAATGACAAGTCACCTGCTAGCCGCAGTTGACTGGCCAGCCCCCAGCCTTGTGAACTGGTATAGGGGTCTCAGGGATCCCTTACCAGTTCACAAAGGGTTAACTGTAAAAATAATAAAAATAAACACACACATAAGAAAAAAGAAATACATTTATTTATTTTTTTTCTCTACTTACCTCCTATCCTCCTCTGGCAATCATCTCCAATGACAGCTGCTCGGTGATCGGTGGAGGAAGGCTGGGGGGCAAGGGATCAACACTTTTTTTTTTTTGTTACACTTAGCAGTGGCCACAGCCTAAGCGGGGGGGGGGGGCATCCAAGCCCCCAGGGGGTATTGGCCAAATTAATGGCTGCTGGCCACTAGCAGGAGTAAATGGCAGGCACGTGAATTTTATGTGGCTGGCACTTAAGGGTTGGAGAGGCAACCAGATAAAATTCATGTGCTTGGCGCTTAAAGGGTTAACTACAATTTGTTATTAAGCACAAATGACCCTCATGTGGTCTGAACAAGTGGACACATATTTGCTGTTTGGTATTACATACAAATAAACCTCACGTGGCCTGAACAAGTGGACACTCATTTACTATTGTTATTAAAAACACAAATTAGCCTCACATGGCCTGAACAAGCTGTGCAGCCAATCATCCTTTTTGTGGGCTTTGGGCTGAACAACGATTTCTGTTTGGACAACAGTCCATGTTTGGGACAACCCTAGTCAGGACTAAAAATAATTAGAGCCTTACATGGCCTGAACAAGTCAACTCAACTACTATTTAATATTTGTTATTAAACACAAATGACCCTTATGTGACCTGAACAAGTGGACACTCAATTACTATTTGTTATTAAGCACAAATGGGCCTATAAGATTCCCAGGCTGATCGATTCCCTCCCCCTGGGGCATCCAAAATTGGGGATGCCCCGCTGTGTGAAACCTCTCAGGTTGCCTATACAATTACCTTATTTTCCTGGTCCAAGGGCACATGCGCGAGTCGTGGCTGCATTCCCGCTATCCCTCTAGCAGGACACGTGCCCGCACCAGACACTTGTGAATGGCCGGCGTGGGTACGCTCCCTGTTAGTGGTTAGCGGGGGATGCGGCTGTCAGTGTACTCGGAGCAGTTCGCCTTCTTACAAAACATGACATCAGCGATTGGAGCACGCTGATTGAACGAGCGGCTGTGCATGCACCATAGGACTGGGAAGAGGTAAGTTTGATTCAGCAAACTAGGGGGGTTTCACACAGCAGGGAACCCCCGATAGGGTTGTCCTGGTGGCAAAGACCAAAACCCAGGATAGTCAAAATGTAAGCACAAATGAGCCTCACATGGCCTAAACAATTGGATACTCAATTACTATTTGTAATCGGACACAAATGACTCTCACATGGCCTAAACAAGTGGACATTCAACTACTATTTGTTATTAATAACAAATGACTCTCACGTGGCCTGAACAAGTGGGCGCTCAATTACTATTTGTTATTAAACACAAATGAGCCTCACGTGGCCTGAACAAGCTGTGCAGCCAATGAACCTTTTCGTGGGACAAACATCTATTTCTGTTTGAAGTCCGTGTTTGGGTTTGGCCAACCCTAGTCAGGACTAAAAAAATGAGTGCCCCCATCATAGAGAAGGCACATTGATTCCACAAACATGATAGACGAGCCCAGGACAGGATAGGCTGGGAGCAGAAAACAAAACCTACAAAAAAATCAGACAGAGAGTGCTGTGAAGGACGCTATGGTTTGAATAAAAACTTACAGCCTCCTTCAGTCCATATCGTACAGATTTACTTTTGTTCCAGTATCTCTTCTGGAGGGCATTAGCCAGGACATAGGCCCCCATGTAGACATAGGCAGGCTTTACATCTTCCATACTATTAAATATTGGTTGACTACGGGACTCCTCTGTGCAGTTCACTCCAGAAAAGTTATAGACCTTTTGAAAAACCTTATTTTTAAATGTATCTTGGGAAAGGCAATGAAACAGCAAAAGCCAGAGATCTTCCAACAATGGGTCACGGGGACGAGTGGCCAGGCTAACACCGTTCATGAAAGCACTCAGGTTAGGGGTCGATATACGTGGCCACAGAATTATCAAACTGCAGTTAACTATCTGAAAATAAACATTTTCGAAATATCTAATATTGGTCCATGATTCGTGAAGAAGCAGGGTGATATTTTCCTTAAGAACAGGCAGCTTGAAAAAGAAAGAAAGGAACTCCATTGAGAAAAGTCCGCAAATTATTAAGACCTGGGCTGTGGATTTCTGAATTGTCAACATTTTCTGTTCATTAAAGTAATCATTTGAATTAAGCTTGATGACATAATCAATGCAAATCTCCTTATGGGCCATCATTGTCCTTAATTCTTGCAACTCCACATCACCACTGCCATCACTGGGTGTCACAATTCCAACCCAGTTCCATCCAAAATGTAGCAAACATGATATGATAACTTTAAAGAGAACCCGATAGTCTTGTGCAATCCGGAATACATTTGGATACAATAATCTGTTGCTTAGGAGAGGGTCATTGACCCTGTAAATGATCTGTAAAGAGAACTATGTTATATAGCTTGGAGAAAACTCACTCAGCAAACTATCTTGCTTCAGTAGTGTTGAGTAGAGATGAGCGAACTTCGCAAAAATTCGATTCGGGCGATTCGCCGAATTTCTCAAAGAAATTCGGGTTAATCCGAATCGAACTTTAGCGAATCGTTCATCTCTGTTGGGCGCGAGGAGGCCGGCTGCGCTGTCAGCTGTCATCAGAGGACGCATCATCAGAGGAAGCCGGCTGGTTTTGCATACATCGCCAGATGCTGCCTGCCGCTACGAGGCGCTACCTGGTGCTATCCCTTCATGAATAGCCCCCCAAGTATAGGGGTTTGTAATACCAGAGATAAAGTGCCTTCCAGCCGGCCCCTGGCCCTGACCATTACAGGCCCTTATGCCCTATAGCAGGGATGTCAAACCTATTTTAATTGAGGGCCACATCTGCATTCTGGTTGCCTTTAAAGGTCTAGTTAATAACAAAGGCAAAACAAAATGCAAACATGTTTGGTTACAGACAATTGCTTTTACCCAGGACAGATGCACAGGCACTGAAATATTTTTCCCAGGATATCCTTAGGAAAGATGCAAATGTAAAATTATTTTGCCCAGAACAGCACTGCAATCGTTTTCCCCACCTTATCTGTGATGTAGCGCCCTCTGCTGTGGCAGTAGGGTAAGGGGAGGGCGGCCCTCTTGTTTGATGAGAGCTGGTTGCACTAGACACCAAATAGTTGTACTACATTCTCCTCCCCTCAAAATATTTAAAAGGCACGTACCACTCCCAAATGGGGCCACATATACAGGCACATTCGGCCCCTCAGGTTTACACATGTGCCCTATAGCACGACCATGCTCGTTGACATGAACTGGTGTAGGAGTCCATGGGAACCCTTACTAGTTCAACGTTTAAACACGTTTTCTTAAACAAGTTTTAGATGTTCTTAATTAACTTAACATACTTACCTTATCCAGAGGGCACCCACACAGGCTCCTTTATATGTATGCCAGACGCTCCATCAGCATTTTGAAAGGAGGGGAACGTTCCTACCATCCCTACTCCCAGTTTCCTGATGAGCTTCTGGAGAGCAGCTTTTATACTAAGAGGCTTTACTGAATTCCCTCCCACATCAATTATGATGTCAGAAAAGTGTAGGACCCCAAACAGGTTGCATTGGAAATCCCCACTAGGCTCTACCCCTTCTGTGACATCATCAAGGATAAAAGAAGGGGGGGGAACCTATGTCCCCACTTCCTCCACCGCACAGCCATCAGCTTCTGACAGCCGGCACCGCCACCTGAAAATGCCGGAGGAGGCACCAAAGAGCCCCGAAGAATGAAGGAGACCCGCCAGATGTGGGGTGAAGAGGTCCAGAGGACTCCTATACAGGAATAGCCCCTGTCAGACACGGAGGATGACATGCCGGTAAAATGACAGATTACTCGCACCCCCATTTGGGATATCTGGGTTTGTGGAAGAGCCCGGGCCAAGGCACCCCTGGAAGAGCTCCAAGCCCATACCAAAGGGAATAAGGGCTTGTTACTCCCAGGGCCAGGAGCTGCCAACCGCGTGGCCTCTGAGCCCTGGGTTAAAAGCCCTTATCCTTGGTGCCTGGGCTGGTTGGCATAAACTCATTTAAACAAAAAAAGGCTCAGCTGTCTCTTGCCCCTATTTAAATGAATGCTGGTTACGCTTTTTGCACATGGCCGGATTAAGTGTGGTGGAGGCCCCAGATACATATTTTTTTCCCTTTAAAGTAATAGCTCAGCAAAGTAACTGACCAGAAGGTCAAAGACTCCAGGGCCGCTTGCTTCTCTCTCCCACGTCCCCTCGGATCCCCAAGGCATGTGTGGCTGGTGGTGCCATCTCTTTTTGGGCTGTAACTGGATGGCTGGCATGGCTGCACACAGCCCAGGGATGCGGGGGAGCTGTGCGCTGAGTTCAGCTGGGCTTCCATTCAGCTTCCCAAGCCGCACATTAATATGTGTTCCAGGTTTTGTTCCATGCCAGAATCGGGATGCCCTGCAGCATGAACCCCCCCAGTTCGCTAACTACAGCTCACCTTTCCACACTCCAAATGCATGTATGGGCTCTCGTACAATGAGGGCCATATGACGTGACTACATCATTCGCCTGGGAGCTCCTGTAGACTTGGATAGATCTGAATGGCTGGGACGGGAGCGTGGAACATCGGAGCATCGGAGTTCGACTCCTTGGAGCAGCATGCCCTGCTGTGTAAACCCCCCAGAAGCCCAGTTTCACTCACCTTGTCCCAGAACCCTCGTCCTGGACGTATCCCGGCTCACCACTAGCCCTGTCTGACCTTTCTGAATGGCCAGCATGGGCATGCGCTGGCTAGTAGGTTAGTGGGTGATGCAGATGGTGACCCACTCGGCACGCTTCGGCGCCACTCAGCTTACCTGTCAGCGGAGATGAGTTAAAGCAACTGCACTGATCGGGCTGCTCAGCCAATCTGCTCATTCTCATTCAAGTCTGCATCGTTGAGGCAACAGGAAGCTGAGTGACCTAGGGGTAAACACAGCAGGGTATCCCAATTTGGGATAACCCCACTGAGTGTTGTTCCTCATTAAAGCAATGAGAGTGGTCTGTCGAATGACATAGTCACGGCAGACAGCTCTCATTGGCCAAAAGCTCATGCATGTGCCATTGGAGCATGGAAAGGCGAGTTGTAGTGGGAGAACTTGGGGGGAGGGTTTCACACTCGGGATACCCCAGGAAAAAAGCCAGCAGCTGACCCTGGAATCTAAGATTTCAGACTGGCTGCTCATGTGCACCTCCCAGGTTAGTCATAAAATGGTCTGAGCGGCTGTCATCCCTTCTTCGTTCAGAAATTGTGCAAGCACATGTGGTGTGGGGTCTAGGCTGTATTGTGTGGTTTTTGACCCTTCCACTCCATGGCTTGGGGTTATAGGGCAACCTCAGGTAAGCCTGCTCCCAATTTATCTATTGCATTGTAGGTCCCAAATGGGGCTCTCAGAGATTAGAGTTAGAACTGCACCCCACAGAGGCACCTTGGCGCTTGGTGACCGGGCCTTTTAACCAGATTTAGAGACAGATTTTAGGTTATCTGCAAGCTAACAGGGTTGTGTATTGTGGCTCCTTTAAGACTTCTGTTACAATGAACAACACTTCTGGCTTCTGCCCAGCTTATTCTCATGCAGCAGCTTCACCATGGTTAAAATTCAAATACCAGCAGCAGCCGATGTTACTTTACAGGACCTATCTGGACTGTGCAGAATCAATGTATTTTGGACATTAACAACTGACTAATAAATGTTACTTTTTCTTTAAGTAATAATTAGAGATGAGCAAACTTCTCAAAGATTCGATTCGGGCGATTCGCCGAATTTCTCAAAGAAATTCTGGTTTGTCCGAATCGAACTTTAACAAATCGCTCTTCCGCCGCCCGCTGACAGCGCAGCCGGTCTCCCCGCTCCCACCATGCCGGTATTTTTTTTTTTATTTCAGGGAAAATTCGGTCAGCACGAACCACTAAAAATTCGGGTTCGTGCTGAATCGAATTTTCCCTGAAATTCGGAACGAATTCATGTTCGTTAGAAACGATTCGCTCATCCCTAGTAATAATGCAAATCATTCTAGGTACAAATCTGATGCAAAATAGGTTTTTAAGATGGATATAAATGAAGTCACGTTGTACCTGTATGTACTGATACAAAGAGAGTAGCTGGGACATTGCATGGCTTGTTTGAAAACTGGAGTCACCAATAAAACCAACCATCTTGTTTCTTCTGCAGGAATAGTTAGGGACCTTCTGCTTTCCTCCAGATAATATCTGTAGAACGTATCCCAAGGTTTTCTTTGGATCTCCACAAGTATTGAATATATGATAACCCAGAGTAACATTGGGCAGAAGGTCGGGGTTCTTGTTAATCTCATCGACGGCAAAGATCAAAGCTAAGATGCTTCTGTACTCTTCATGGTTAATGCTATTGATTGATAAGAAAAGATCAAACTATATTCAATGTTTATTGCTGAGAATGTAGAATGGCTGCAGCCTGGAGATCAGTCATTTCTGGTAAACAAATAGGTTTGTAGGACAAAAACATTTTTGAGGGCAAAAAATACTACAGGGCAAACTGCAGGCAACATGGTCCACCCAACAATTTGCTGTACCAATGCTATAGCATAAAAGTCCACTTGATTGGATTATTTACACAATGCTGCAAACTTTTGCAAAATTATTTCGCACTGAAATAGAATTTGAAAGAGAAAGAAAGAGGAACATGCAAACACCAAAGAGCTATTCCTTGCTTAAATTATCTAACTTTTATTCCAAATATATAGCAGCCTATCTGAATGTCTCGGCACATGAGTGCGCATTAATGCAGGGATGCTGGCGACGCGGCCATCACTGAGGGATAGGCCGGAAAGGTGAATTTTGTGGCATTGGGAGAGTTTCACACAGTGTTACATGCTGATTTGGAATACCCCAGGGGAAGGCCAGAGGCCCGCCCTGGAGTATTTTAGACTCCAAAGCTGGAATGCAAGGGTTTTATGCAAGGGTTTTTTTCTGCTTTAAAGAAGAGAATAACAGTATGCAATGTCATGCAGCTGCTTCCAAGGCCACCAAGATATTATAATGCTTTTAAAGAGGCCTGGAATCACGTGGATAGGTGAGTAATTTTGCCTCTTTACAAGGCACTGGTGCGCCCTCACCTGGAATATGCCGTCCAGTTCTGGGAACCAGTTCATAGAAAGGACGCTCTGACTATGAAAAGGGAGCAGAGGAGCCACCAAATTAATAAGAGGAATGAAGGATCTTAGTTACTAAAAACTATTACGAAAATTACATCTGTTTAGTCTTGAGAAAAGATGACTGAGGGGGGGCATTATTAACTTGTATAAATATATAAATGGTCAATACAAAAAATAACACCATTTCAGGTCAAATCCTCTCTAAAGACAAGGGGGCACTCCTTTCGACTGGAATAAAAGAAATTTAGAGGCCGATTCATTAATGGCGGCAGGTAGCGACAGTTGAGCGACTGTAGCAGCATTTTCAGAGCGCCCGCTAGTAGTTGCTGTGCTTGGCCGTTGTTCGGTAGTTGATAGCGACTCAGTCGGTTTGCCGTAATGTTGAATATTGGGTGAGGAGTCGCTAGTTGACAGGTTCCGCGATGTATGGGTGCGCATGATAGCGACTGGCCCTAGCGACCGGCTCCCACCATATTCATTAAAAAATCACGCTCAAAAAATTCTCGCGCTGTAAAATGCATGTTTAAACCCCAGAGCGCTGGCGGCGATGGGTTAAAAGTAGTTTTTTAACCCCCAGACACCATATTTTTGGAAACCAAAAAAAAAAAGTTTTTAAAATAATTTAGTAATATGAATACATTAATATCAGACCTGTAATATCAATTCTGTACAATTTTTTTTTATTTTTTTCCCTTAAAAAATTATCTAAAATGGCAGACGTGGTCACAGAATTTTTCACATTAAAAAAAAAAAAAATAATAATTAATTATTAATATTTAAAGATTGTTCCATTGAAATGCATTGGAGCGCGCCAGGTAGCGAGAGGTCATACCTGTCGCTGTTCAAGGTCGGACGCTGGCGCTGTGGGCTGAGGCTGGAATAATGATGAATGAGTCGCTATATGGCGCTATCTCAGTCGCTAAGCAGGTTTGGCTTGATAAATGTGTGATTGTGGTGGGGAGCCGGCGTTCTCGTGGCGGGGCCCGTCATTACCGGCCGCTCACCAGTTGCTGCTACCTGTCGCAATTCCTTCATAAATTAGGGCCTGAGTCTCCGGATGTGACAATCATTCTTTACCATAAGAACTATAAATCTATAGAATATAGATTGTCAGTGGTTGAAGCTTGTTCAACCACTGACAGCTTTAAAAAAGGATTAGATGCTAATTTAGAAGAAAATAACATTAACAGTTACTATTAGCTGCTATCAGTAAAAAAATAAATAAAAAAAATATAACTCCCCCTACCCCAACACCCTTGGTTGAACTTGATGGACATATGTCTTATTTCAACCGTATTAACTATGTAACTATTTTGTAACACTCCACTCACCCCTCCCTCCCCCTGTTCTAAGTCAAACTTTGTACATTCATATAAATATCAATTCACTGGGGGGGTTTAGGCAATCTGCACTGAAGCTGGTATCTTGAGCGACAGGTTAGTCACTGATACCATGTAGCAGTGGACTGTACTGATCTGTCACTCAAGTTCCCAGCTGCCATGCACAGACCCGCTCCCTGCTGGCATCGAGGGAGACTTTCGGTGATCAAGTGAGTTGGTATTTTAATGCCCAAATGGAGCTTAGCACAGGGGGAAGGGAGGAGATGACGGGGGGTACAAAAAGCTTGGACTCCATCAAGTCCAACTCCATACTCTTTTTTTTTAACAGTGTTTATTTGCTGCATGTGTCCCGTTTGGAACCAGAGATCTACGGTGTATTTTTCTTTCAATCCTTGGGGCACAGGCTCCAGCGCTGGGATTCATTGCAATACAGAAAAATTAGAAGTTCCTCAGGGTGTATAAGCCATTAACCACCTCCTGGTCTCTCTATATAATATTTGAGTAAAAGGGATAAGGCACACAGTGGCTGCGAAGAATGTTATTATAGGTGTAATGGGACAGAGCTGCTCAAAAGGTAAACTGATAAGCCAAGAGATACACAGCTCACTACCAAGGCAACCGCTAAACAGAAACTAGGTAGGCCTAAGAGGGAATCCCCAAGGTGAAGGGATTTACCAAGGTGGGACAGGACACAAAATTATCCTCGAAAAGGTGGTACTGGAGGATCGAGTCACCCACCAGTTGCCAACTACAATGGTACTATGGTAGCTTACCTGACAAATAGCAACTGAACAGAATCCTGCTGCCCCTGGCTGAGGGTGTGGCCCAATAATGTTAGTAGACCTCAGCCAGACAGCACATAAGATGAGTACTCATGGCCAAGCAGTTACCCGAGACAGAAGGAAGGGAAATTGTAGGGATATTAGATTAGAAGGGGCTCTTACACCTTTTTAAACTCTAGGTCCCCAAAGTGTCACTTATATAGATGGACCAACTATCAATGCTAGATAGAACCAACTATCAATGTTTTTCCTCAAGAACCAAATCATCAGTAGGGGCCTATTGGATGACTTACAGAAAATGGGTGTTGGTCCACTCCAGTGGGAGGCATCCATATTTCTGTGCCCCCCCCCCCTCTATCAACCCCTCCGTCAACCCCATAAATCTTACATAAATCTTGGGCTTCCACTTTGCCGGCCAATTAAGCAGCTGCATTTTGTGAGGGCAGTGTGGGTAAAGGTTACATTTAGGAATGGTTGCTTAACGTTTTGATGAACAGGGGCCACTTATTTGGAAACTGTTCCCCATCCACAATGAATAGGTTCAGATTTTCCATTTTGAATAGCATAATAACGATTTTCTATCTTCTTTTTTTTCACATACATAAGCATACATAAGTGTGACATGCAGTCAAATGCTCCTTTTTACTGCAGCTGCCTGGGGGGAGGATATAGAAGAGCATAAGGAGTATCACGACAATAGTAATATATACTACAACTAGGAGATAAAGGAGCTTCATAAATAGGTTAAAAAAAAGTACATAATTAAACATGGTGGTCAAGTTATGTTGATGGCAATGCTCAGCTCAAATTGTGTATTGCGTTGGCTGTATGGCCTGATATATATCCGTCTTGGCTTCTCCTGAGCCTAGGACCCCTCAGGGGTTTTATGGCTTAGGGCTGTGAGCCTGTGACCACACCTTGTTTTGTCTAAAAAATATGTACTTTTATTTAAAAAAGATTACAAAACATTTATATTTTCACACATCCATGCATTCCACATTGTACACACTGACATAGTATTCCAATACATTACGTAATTGCTTCTGTTCTTTAAGGTCATTTAGAATGGGGCAAACATGTTTCGCCTGTCTTTTTCAATGCCCTCTATGTATTACAAATGGATACACATCAGTTATATGCTGTTTTTGTGTTCTCTATAAAATATATGTGAGTAGGAAACATTGGAAATACCTAATTTTCTAATCATCATAATGGTTATGCGACATATATATACATAGTTCTTAATAGGTTCCCAGAGGTGGTCGTGTGCCTGCTGCTTTACTGGTCGGCCCTTTAAGATTTGTTAAAAGAGTAGGCATGTCAGTACAAGTTTAATATCTATACGCATACAGAATTAATAACTAAATGTTTATTAAGTTACCTTATTACAATAAGATCAGGTCCCCTTTGAGGAGGTTAGATCAGGTCCCCTTTAAGGATTCCGGGGCCTCCTACTGAATGTCACCCTTCTCTATTAAACAGATCTATTGTGGCACAGTTACGTCTGGCACAAATTAATTCACCCTATGGGATTTTCTTAGGAGGTGTGCCGGATGTGAGCTACTACCTCGTAGAGGTTACTTGTTATATGGCCCTCAGAGTCTTTCAAGTCTAAAAAAGTAATTTTCTGGTGATGGTAACTACATGTAAATTTAAGATTTACAATGTTTTGGTTGAGTTTTTTCACAAAGTCTACCAGCACCTGCCTCGGCCCCTCCCAGATGACTAAAATGTCATCTATGTGCCATGAACCCACGTGGCACAGGTTCTGGGTCATCTCGTCCCCAACCAACAACCCCCTCTCCCACCATCCCAGATAGAGGGTGGCAAACGATGGGGCACTCCCTGTTTCTGGTGGTATAGTTGGCCCCTTGAAGAGGAACAGGTTGTGGGTGAGGACGAAATTAAGGAGCTGAAGCAGGAACAGGTTATAATTGTGTTGAGAGATTTCCAATTCATTCAAGAAAAACTCCACCGCCCTTATTCCTTTTTCATGTGGGATGCTGGAATACAGGGCCTCCACATCCATTGAGTCACCATGGTAGCTTCGGGATTCACCCATAGTTCATCAAGGATCCTCAGGATATGTCCTGAGTCCTTGATGTATGATGGTAAACGAGCCACTATGGGCTGTAGGTGACGATCCACATATCCGCTGGCATTTTCCAGCCATATCGGCAGCAGCCGGAAACAACAGAGAATGCGCTCCAGTGAATGGAGCGCATAAGAAGCATCGCTAGCGTGGCGGCGGGAAATCATCCTGCGCCACGCACAGCAGAGGTGAGAGGTGAGAGCACGGGAGAGGAGAGCTCGATTAGCGGGCTGAGGAATATTGACTGGCCTGTGGGAGTTAACCTCTTTGTTGCCACAACTGCACATGACAAACTATAAGGTAATAAAACTTTTTATTTGCTAATCAGCACAAGATATGAGTGTGCTTACTATACAATGGAAAAAAGATACTTGAATACCACTTTTTCTGTATGCATGCTGCAGATCTAAAAAATCCTAAGAGCGACATTCAGTAGGAGGCCCCGGAACCTGATCTAACCTCCTCAAAGGGGACCTGATCTAATTGTAATAAGGTAACTAAATAAACATTTAGTTATTAATTCTATATGTGTATAGATATTAAACTTGTACTGACATGCCTACTCTTTTAACAAATCTTAAAGGGCCAACTAAATAGGGCAGCAGGCACACCAACACCTCTCCTCTGGGAACCTATTAAGAACTATGTATATATATATGTCGCATAACCATTATGATGATTAGAAAATAAGGTATTTCCAATGTTTCCTACTCACATATATTTTATAGAGAACACAAAAAGAGCATATAACTGATGTGTATCCATTTGAAAATGCCTAGACAGGCGAAACATGTTTGCCCCCTTCTAAATTACCTTAAAGAACAGAAGCAATTACGAAATGTACTGGAGTACTATGTCAGTGTGTACAATGTGGAATGCATGGATGTGTGAAAATATAAATGTTTTGTAATCTTTTTTAATTAAGAGTATCGTGAAATAAAAGTACATATTTTATAGACAAAACAAGCCCTAAGCCTTCGGAGGCGAGTAAAGTAAAAAAAAAAAATAATAAATGTCATTTTTTTGTGTGTGTTTTATTTTTTACTGTTAACCCCTTGTGAACAGGTAAGGGATCCATGAGATCCCTATACCAATTCACAAGGCTGGGGACTGGCAAATCACCTGCAACTAGCGGGTGACTTGCCATTAACCCCCGGCACCCAATTACCTGCCTCCCCAAAGCCTGGGGGGGGGCAGAAGAGCCCCTGCCCACAGAGGGTATGTGGGCTTATAGGCTGCAGGCTGGGGGGCCACAAAAGCTGGCCCCTGCACCCTGTTCCTACAAGCCCCCATAGCTGGTCCTGGGCTGGTTACACTAGGCAGGGGGGACCCCATGTCATTTATTTGGGGATTTTTAAGGGTCTTTAACCCTTAAAACTCCTCAAAAATGCCCCCCCTCCCCCTCCCCCCAAATGGGGGACCCTATGTCATTTTTTTATTAACCCCTTAAGCTCAGCAGCTATAAAAGTCTTCCAGCAGCAGCAGGAGAGCAGAAGCCCGAGTGATCAGCGTGGGACACAGTGCCCAGGGATGGATGTGAGGTAAATATAAAAAATTTTTGTGTGTGGAAAAAAATATTTTTTTATTTATTTTTTTGTTTTTTTACGCATTTATTTAAAAAACAGTAGAAAAATTACAAACAAGACATTTCATGTTAAAGCCTAAACTCTGCTATATATCTATAATTTTCCTGGAAATTCTGGCAAAAATCACAGTTAAACATAGCACAGAACGGGGAAAAATGACCTATCAACAGAGGGTGACAAAACTTCAAGTAGGCTGGCAATTGAAAGGGTTAATAGTACCTATGCATGTTGGGTATTGTTCTGCTCGGGGGCCCTTGCTCTTTAAGATTTAGCTTGTTTTTTCTTGTTTGCATATTCATATTTTAGGAAAACATGTTATTTATTTAGCTTTTTTATACATTTTTTTAGGGAATCCCTGTGCAACCTAAGAATTCTTTCGAGGGACTACTTCCAGAAAGATAAGCCCACTACAACAAGCTGGGTACACTTAGAAAGCTTAACATGTGTACTTTCAAGGGATATATGGTTTATGGGGGATATTCCAAATGTAAAGTGTTGTTTTGGTTGAAAAATTGCAAGGTGCGCACTTTGACTGCAGAGCTGAAATTTTCAAGTAAAATTACTGTTATGCGCATGCTTTACTTTGAGGTGTTTGGCAACTCTTCCCTTGACACTACCTATGCATGTTGGGTATTGTTCTGTTCGGGGCATGTTGCTTTGTGAGATTTTACATGTTTTTTCTTGTTTGGATATAGTTTTTTTAGGAAAATGTGGCTTGATTCTTCATTTTTATTCTTTTTTAGGGAAACTCTGTGCAACCAAAGAATTTATTATGGGATTACTTCCAGGAAACTGTGGCCTCATAAACAAGCCTGGTACGCCTAGAAAGCCTGAGGTGTGTACTTCCAGAAAATATATATATAGTTTGTTGGGGATATTTCAAATGTAAAGGGTTGTTTTTCTGGAAAAACTGCAAGGTGCGCATAGCGCATATCACAGTTGTATTTAATATGAAAATCTCCTAAAGCGCTGTTTCAGTTTGGGGGAGTCTCCTGGGCAGGAAAGAGTGTCTACCAATACATATGTGGTACCGCTGTAACCGGGAGAAATTGGGGTTTCACACGCAATAAGATTTTATTGACAAACTTACATTTTTTATAATAAAAAAAAACTACAAATTGCAAAAAATAGATTTTTTAAATTTTTTTGCACATATTTCACCCAAAAGTATTGAGAATACACAAAAAAAAAGGCCAAACAAGACATTTCATGTTGAAGCCCAGACGCTGCTGAAAAAAAACAATATATCATTTTCCTTTGAAATCCCTGGAAATCCCTTCAAAAATCAAGGTTGAACATGTGTAAAGCAAAATAGTGAAACGTGGTCTGGCACTTAAAGGGTTAAACCCCTGAGGGGGCCTAGCCTCAGGAGAAGCCAAGATTTCTATGAAAAGCTGGGCTATGAACCAACCTAATGAATAAGAGTATACAAATGTAAGGGGTTAAGAAGGGTCGCAGCACATAGACTATACCAGTAATAGTATATCCTAAAGAAAGCATATCTGATATATATCCGGTTTTATTTTGCATTTTAGCCTGTGCATTCGTATCAGTTTGTGGTGATACTTGATATGACTATGTTTCCAAATGTATTGAGAAATTTGATGGCTTGAGGAAAGAAGCGCTGTTTTAATCTCTCAGTCTTGGCCCCTCAGACAGTAGAGCTGTAACCCAGATGGCAGAAGAGTGAAGATGCCATTATTTGGATGGAAGGGGACTGTCATAATTAGGGATGAGCGAATCGGTTCTAACGAACCTGAATTCGCTCAGAATTTCAGGGAAAATTCTATTCAGCACGAACCCGAATTTTTAGTGGTTCGTGCTGACCGAACTTTCACTGAAATTTAAAAAAAAAAATGCAGGCATGGTGGGAGCAGGGAGATCGGCTGCGCTGTCAGTGGGCGGCGGAAGCCGGCTTCCTCTGATGACGCGTCCTCTGATGACAGCTGACAGCGCAGCCGGCCTCCCTGCTCCCACCAGAGATGAGCGATTCGCTAAAGTTCGATTCGGACGAACCCGAATTTCTTTGAGAAATTTGGCGAATCGCCCAAATCGAATTTTTGAGAAGTTCGCTCATCTCTAGTCATAATCTTCCTGGCTCTGGCGCAGCCTCACCTGTTATAGATTGACTGCAGGTCAGGTAGGTAGACCTGGATAATAGGGTTGATTCAGAGCCTCTTTCTCGCAAATTTCTTGCTTTAAAATTTCCATTTTCATTTATTTTTCCCCCTCGTCGAACTCAGCAGAAACTTTTTTTCTGCGAGACTTTTGTGTGAACTGTTTTAATTTTTACATGATTTTTCGTTTGGTAGCAACACCTCCAAATAAACAATGAGAAAGGGGCTCTGAATCAACCCTAATGTGTTCTACTATACGCCTCTGGAGTGCTTGCCTCTTGACACATTTGTAAAAGCTTTCTTGCACCTTGCGGGCAGCTTGAAATCTCTCAACCTCATAAGATGATATAGTCTATGTTGAGCTTTCTTCACCAAAGTGGTGATGTGCCCAGAACACGTTAAATCTAAGGAAATAAGAATTCCTAAGTAACAAAAAATGGATACTGTGGATAATGTGTTCCATTTGTTATGAGGGGGTTTTAGTTCCTAGTCTCCTTGTTACTGTAGTCCACTATCAGCTGACATTGAGGTGTAGGCTGTGTTCACAGCACCAAGGACAGCAGCATGTCCACAGAGCTAACTGATCATTAAAATAGTTTCTCTTTTTCTTTCATACTTTTTTTGTATCTTGTGTAGGAATATTGCGTTAGAAGGGGATCTTATGCCCTTTTAACTTCCAGGTCTCTGAAGAGTCAGTCACAAATCTAGATATAATTTCCCAAGATCGACACGACGGGAGAGAAATATTTGATCATTTACACCGCACATCCTCAGTTAAGATTCCAGAGCAGAAGCTTCTTAATATTATTTGGTACTGAAGGTGGTTAAGTCTGTTCCTAAAGGACACTACTGTATTTGGTTACAAGAACACCCCTTTTTTCTTGGGAGGTACACCTACCTTCTTGATATGGGAACCTCCCTCTGGAATCACCCCATTTCCGGGCCCTTTACTTTACGTGTGTGTGTGTGTGTGTGTGTGTGTGTGTGTGTGTGTGTGTGTGTGTGTGCGCACCTCTTCTGTTGTTACAGATGATAAGGATCCCAGAAACAGACAGTTTCCTGGAAAGACTCAGGGCTGGGACCTGGACTAAAGTGTCTGGCAGTTAGATGAGCCATTAGGCTGCAGAGGTCCAGATGACGCTGCTTCAGTCTAGCCTACAGGTATCTAGACACATATAACAGTAGGCACCTAAAGCATATGGTTGCCATTAAAGGTGCTGTGCTTGCAATGATCTTTGCATAGGCTACATCCCAACCACAGTTGCTACCTGGCAATCAGGCTAGATATGGCAGATTAAACCAGAGATAAATTTCTCATTTGTAAATTGAAGTACTTGTTAGTGCCTTCTCTTCGTACTTGTATTTGTACAAAGATAAATGTAAGTTATATTTTGGTAAAATTGGGCTTTCCTGCAATGGCCCTCAGTCTCTACCAGGCCCTGGGAAATCTTTGAAATAGGAGAGCCCTAAAAGGGCAATCCCCTTGTAATATTCAAACTTAATATTCATACAATAGTTGTAATAACAATGTTCTGCTTGCAATGGTACACTGCTATGGGGCCTGGGAAATTCATGGAGGGGGAAAGCCCAAAGTTCCCCTTTGTAAAGTTTAAACCTAAAAGTTTTAGTAGCAATGTCCTGACCTCGATGGTTGTTTGCCTCTAGCCTAACATCACACTTTCCTATGGCATCTATCAGTGTGCAGAACTATGTAAATGTACTGTAGATAAAGGTTTGAATTGTGTCCTATCTTTTATGTTCTGCCCCCAGTCATTTCATGGTAAGTTTCTCTTATCTCTTCTAACATGATTAGTTTAGCTGGACATATGCTTGAGATCCTTGGCTGATCTCTTAAAGGTAGGTTGCTACTTGGAATAACTTGGAAGTAACTCTGGACAATATGATATTGTGGCATCAGGCAAGACAAGGTAGATTGGCACCACTGCAGGTTGTGGGTTTGTTTTGCTGAAGTGGTGGCAATTAGGAAAAAAGTGAAAAAAAAACTTACTATGCACATACAGAAGGTATGGGAGATGTTGTACTCTTTGAATGTCCCCATTCATGGACTGTGGAGTGAGCAGATATCAGACCTCCGATGATGGTGTCTCCATCTTGGTAGTATTCATATTCAAACACAGACTTGATGTCGTTAAGTCTACACTGAGATACTGAGCTCGGGGATCTTAAAGCTCCAAAAAATGTAATGGGGAGAAGAAGGATCAGCAGACAGGTGGCAGAATGCACAGGAGACCAGACCATGTCCCCGAAAATCCTCACAGCACAGTGACTGGAAGCCAGGCAGCAGCCACCACTTTATATACATAAGCAGAGAGCAATTTCCAGTTACAGCCCCAGTGAGCTGATGTAATAATGGCAACATAAAAATAAAGTAGAAAATATTTTTTTAATCTCAATTTATGTTTCTATTTTTTTTTGTTTCAGTTTAACTTTGAGAAAGTTTGAAGCAACTTCAATCTTTCTCAAAGGGAAAAAGAGCAGTTCACCTTTCCATCAATTCACACATGTCTGGACAGTGGTTTAGAGCAGTGGTTCTCAAACAGGACTACTAGTACCATTAGTTGTTCTCAAACTCATCTCTGGTGGTACTCAAGCTACTGCTCCAATAGAGTGTACCAGGTGGCCAGGTCAACAAGCTGCAGCAGACCTTAGGATGATTACATTGTTGGCAACAGAGCTTGCATTACTGCGTCAGTATAGGACCTCCATTGCACCTGACAGCTTGTATTAGCCATGGTGCGGGTGGTCCTAGAGACAATTGCAAAATAGAAAGTGATACTTCACAAAAATAGGTTGGGAACCCCTAGTTAAGGGCATGTAGTTGTGCTTTTTCAGTTACTGTAGTTTGTCCCAACATAACTCTTCACTATATCATCCACTAAGACTTGACAATCCTTGTATTTTTACTGGATGTGAAAGTCTCTAGTTGAAAACTATCCATCGTCATCACCATCACCAGTCTCTTGAAGACTTTCATTACTATTGAAGTAATGGCTGCTGATCTGTATTTTTTAAAGTGGACCATAACCCACCCTGGAGTCTATAATACTCCATGGCAGGCTTACTCCCTCCCCCGGGGGTATCCCAACCCCGCTGTGTGAAACCCCCCAGGGGGTGCAGCGAACTGGCCTTCCCCCCAAGCCCATTGCGCCTGTGTGAGTGGCTGCATCACTTGCTTCTCTCCTTGGCTATGCGTGGCCCCGCCAGCTGCAACTGAATGCTTTGTGGAGCTGCCAAAAGGGATGCCAGCCCACTCACAAGGGCAGCTGGGATTCGAGCTGGCTGCTCTAGCCACAGGGTGGCTCTGAGGACAGGTAAGTGGACTCGGTGACCTGGGGGGTTTCACATAGCGGGGCACCCGCTGGGAACAGACCAAAACCAGACCTTTAATATCTTGCTGTGGTATGTCTCGGCTGATGCGCTCTCCGTTGCCTATGCAGGTCTGTGGACAAACATCATCTTATGATGTGAATTATAAATGGCATAGAAAGCTTTTTTGACGAGAGCCTGCACATGTGCTGTGGGGGGTTCACACAATGGGCCATCTCAAATCAGGGGATATGGACCACATCTTGGGATGAACAAAATCAAATTAAGGGCTTTAGGTTAATCTTGATTAAATACATTTTCTACAGAATAAAGAAAACTGTTTATTACATTAATTACACTAAAGGAGGAGTTTGTACAGAGGTGATATAAGCAGACAGCAACAACAGGAAAATAGGTCTCAAGTACATCTTGATGTGGTGGGAAGTAGGAAGTTTGGCTCCCAAAGGGATCTCTTGTGGTGTTAAGATGTTGTCCAATGGAGCAGGGTGGGGGGGTCATTGGTCACTACCAATGAGACGCTAGAGGAGGGGTTTGTGCTACGCACTTCCTGATCTGGTTCTGGGTCCAGTCTAGTCCATGTACCATGAAGGGACAGTACTGGATCCTATGGATTTCCCAGCCTAGACTATGTGTTCCAAAGACGGGGCTTCGAAAGCAGGATGGAATGGCTTTTGTAGTTATGGCCTGAGTTTGGGGGGTGTAGTCACAGAGCAATACAGTCATTTTTGCAGAGACACAGAGACAGGTAAAAAATACAATATTGATATATTAAATGACAATCATCACACACTCAAGAGGCAATGGGAAATATTTTTCAAAATTAATTTGTTTTTGTGCGGGGGCCATGATGCTAGAAAGCTTCTCTTTTTTTTTTCAACTGATCACGGGGGTGGGGAAGGGTGGTAAATGGGTCACCTTCAATGATAAGCTAGAAAAGGGGTTTGTGCTATAAACCTTTTGGCATAGTGGTCCAATATGTGTTCCAAAGTTATTAAATAAAGGAGTTCTGCTTTTTCCTGCTTGCTTCTGGTGAATCAGGTGATTTTCAGGGCCATTCTCTTTTTCTCATTCCTCACATCAGAAAATCCATGTTTCCCCGCATTGTAAGCAACTTTCTGGTATAGAACTTAGAATCTAACAGAGGTGATTTAGTGATCTGCTACAGCATGGTGTAGGGAATCGGATGATCCTGGAGTCGACAAAAGCAGCTTTTGGTCCACTTTAACCACCCGTTACATGAAAATGGAAGAAGTGCCTCCGAAAATCTCAAATCTATGTCTCATGTAAATAAAGTTGGTGTTAAATTCAGGTCATTTTTCCCTTCTCTTCCTGTTCCACTAGTCATAACTTTCTTATTTCTTATAGGTATAGGTAGGGATGAGCGAATCGATCCGGACGAACCCGAATTCGTTCCGAATTTCAGGAAAAATTTGATTCTGAACGAATCCGAATTTCCCCGTGATTCGATCGATCAAAGTTTTCCTTTAAACTCCATTTATTTGGATGGACATGTCCGGACATGTCCTGGGGCAAGTTATCATATGAAGGTCACATGCAGCCTATCAGCAGCCAGGAAGTCTGGTGACGTCACAGTGCTATATAAACGGCGGCCATCTTGCTTGTGCGCATTTCAGCCTTGCATTGCAGACAGAACGGAGGTTGCTGCAGACAGGGAGAGACTAACAGACAGGCAGGGAGAGTCAGGGAGACCCACACAGTGCCAGGGAGAGCCAGGGAAAGATAAGGAACGGTAGGGAAAAATCAGGAACGATCCAGGCAGGGACTGCAGAGAAAGTGACAGGGAAACTTTTTTTTTTATTTTCACTTCACTTCATTTGCCAGATCAGTTTTAAATTGCTTTTTTTGTGCTGTAAATATTCATGACCACTGTGCATCCCATCTAGGCAGTGGCATATTTAACCCTATCTGTTACACACAAGCATTTCTTATAACTCGATTAGTTTTAATTTTTTTTGTATGCTGTAAAAATCCCAGCCCACATGGGCATGCTATTTCAGCACATTTGACCCTATCTGTTATACTAAATCAGCTTCTACAGGCTCTGTTTTATTAATATATTGCATTTTGAATTGGTTTTGTGCATCCTGTAAAAACACCAGGCCGCATGGGCATCCCAAACCAGCACATTTGACCCTATCTGTTATACTAAATCAGCTTCTAAAGGCTCTGTTTTATTAATATATTGCATTTTGAATTGGTTTTATGCATCCTGTAAAAACACCAGGCCGCATGGGCATCCCAAACCAGCACATTTCACCCTATCTGTTATACTAAATCAGCTTCTACAGGCTCTGCTTTATTAATATATTGCATTTTGAATTTTTTTTTGCGTCTTGTAAAAACACCAGCCCGCAGGGTATCCCATATTGCCAATTTTCATAGTATCTGGTGCAGAGAAGCAGTATCTAACTTTATTTAGCTTCTGCTTTTTAAAGTAAACACATTTTTTTAAGTGCCTATTGCGCATTTCAAATACATAAAAATGTCAGGCAGACAAGTGCCAGGATGTTCAAAGAGGAGTGGCAGAGGCCAAGATTCTGCAGGCAGAGGTCGCAGCAGACTAGGGGTGAGTGGCAGCAGGAGTCGCGGTGAGAGACCTGATCTGCCAGTATCTGCTAGCGGTCGTGTCTCCACCAGTAACGCATCTGCCGTGGTAGATTGGTTAACGCGGTCATCCACATCATCACAAGTTAAATCTGACACCCCCAGTCTAGGGTCGGTAGGTTCCTCTGACACAACCCTGAGTTGGCATGGCTGAGAGCAGTCCCTGTCCTCCCATTGCCTCTGTCCTACGCCGTTCCCACCCCCAGCGACGTATCCTATGCTTTGGGTTCAGCTCCACTCTTTAGTGAGGAGGACGATCAGATAGAGGACAGTCAGCAGCTACTGCCCAGCCAAGAAATGGAGGTGGCTTCCTTCGCTTGGCAGACAAATAGTGATGTGGAGAGTGGCGTGGGTGTTGTTGCGAGCGTTCCAGCTCCTGCGCCAGACACTGTTGAGGAAATCGAGAACATCAGTGACGTGCAGCCACAACTTGGTGATGATGATGATGATGAAGCCGATCACACTTGGGAGCTGGATGCAGAAGGGGCTTCATCCTCATCATCAGGAGAAGAGGGGCGCAGGTTGCCCCGGAGTCAGCAGCTGAGGCAGCAAGGTGTTAGCAGCATGGTTGGCAGTCAGCATGGGGCAGAATTGTAAAGCCTGGAGCCAAACGGAGCCGGGGCCAGGGTAGAGCACCTGCTGCGTGGCAGGCTACCTTATCGGGAGGTAGTGGAGCAGGGGTTCCTGGAGTTGGCGACAGTAGCAGTGAATCAGTGCGTGCTGTTGTTGGGAAAAGTAGCTACTCGGCAGTGTGGCAGTTTTTCCTCAAGCATCCGCAGGAGGGTAACATGGCCACATGCAAGATATGTAGGCAGAAGGTGAAGCGTGGCCAGGGCCCAAATGTTGGCACCACGGCCCTGCGTCAACATATGATGCGTCAACATAAAGCGGCCTGGGAGAACCGAGGCTCCGAATAGGTGGTCCAGGCTGCTTCCTCACCAAGTGGCACGCCACTCCCAATTTCTGCCAGCCAAGGCTCCAGCACCTCAGCCGAAGGCAGCTGTGCGTCATACCCATCCTCTGTCGCACCAGATGCTCCTGCTCCTCCTCCTCCTCCAAGTCATGTATCCCGCCAGCAATCCATCAGCGAAGCCATGTCCAAGAGACAGCAGTATGCGCCCACTCCTCCTACGGCGCAGAAGCTGAATGTGCTCCTGTCCAAGTTGCTGGTGCTGTAGTCGCTCCCTTTTCAGGTGGTGAACTCTGCACCTTTCAGAGAACTGATGGCTTGTGCCAAGCCGAGGTGGAGAGTCCCAAGCCGTCATTTCTTTGCCAAGAAGGCAGTACCAGCGCTGCACACTTTTGTTGAACAGAAGGTGGGCCAGTCTTTGAGCCTGTCGGTGTGTAGCAAAGTGCATGGCAGCGCCGACGTCTGGAGCTGTCACTACGGTCAGGGACAGTACATGTCGTTTACGGCCCACTGGGTGAATGTGGTTCCTTTGAAGCAGCAGCAACTTGGACAGATCACGCCGCTTCGGCATCCGCGCTCCTTGGCCGTTGTGCCTGTGACACCGTGCGACTCGGCCTCCTCATCCTCCACCATCTCCTCACCCTCCACTGTAGGCTCAAGTTTCAGTGCCCCTCCAGGCTACCATGTGTGCAGGGCACGGAGGTGTCACGCAGTGCTTCACATGGTTTGTCTTGGCAAACGGAGTCACACAGGGGAGGAACTGCTTAAATTTATTCATCAAGAAATCCAAACATGGCTTACTCCAAGAAAACTGAAAATGGGAATCATGGTTACTGACAATGGGAAAAACATTTTGTCTGCGCTGCGACAAGGAAGGCTGACCCATGCGCCCTGCATGGCTCACGTCTTCAATCTGGTTGTGAAGCGGTTTCTGAAATCTTCCCCCCATCTGCAAGACATCCTAACAACTTCAAGGAAACTTTGCATGCACTTTAGTCACTCATACACCGCCAAGCACACCCTTCTTGAGCTACAGCGTCAGAACGGTATCCCCCAACATAGTCTGATTTGCGATGTTTCCACCCGTTGGAATTCCACCCTGCATATCTTGGACAGACTATACGAACAGAGAAAAGCCATCACGGAGGGCTCCCCTGTGTAACTTCAATGTCAACCAGTGGCAGCTCATACGTGACACCTGCCGTTTGCTCAGGCCCTTTGAGGAAGCCACTTTATTTGTGAGTCGCCAGGATTACGGGATGAATGACGTGATTCCACTGCTTCATGTACTACAGCCCATGTTGGAAACCATGGCTGGTCAGGGCACTGGACACATGGCGTCTACATCTTACGGCCACATGAACCCCGTTGGAGCTGAACTGGAGGAGGAGGAGGAAGAAGAGGAGGAGTGGCACAGTGCACAGTTTAGGCTTGGTGAAATGGCTGGTTTATCTAGTCAGCTGACAGGAGAGGAGGAGCAGGAGCAGCCAGAGGAGCTAGAGGGTTGTGAGGAAGGCGAGACAGAGAACCCGGACACACCGTGGCAGTATGCAGTGGAGATGGAGACAGGTAGTCCCTCCGAGTCACTTGCGCAAATGGCAGGAAGCATGCTCACGTGCATGCGTTGTGACCCCAGAATTGTTTCCAAGTTGCTGTTGTGGTTGTGCAGGAACCGCAATCACCCAGTGGGCCTTAAAGGATATGTAATGTCCCTGACCGTAGTTACAGCTCCAGACGTAGGTACTGCCGTGCACTTTGGTTCACACTGACAGGCTAAAGGACTGGCCCATCTTCTGTGCAACAAAATTGTACAGGGCTGGTACTGCCTTCTTCACCTCGGCTCGGCATAAGCCATCAGTTCTCTGAAAGGTCCACCACCTCAAAAGGGAGGGACTGCAGCACCAGCAACTTATACAGGTGCACATTTAGCTTCTGCGCATTGGATGAGTGGGCACATACTGTTGTCTCTTGGACATGGCTTGGCCAATGGATTGCTGGCAGAATGACTGACTCGGATTAAGAGGAGGAGGAGCATCTGGTGCGACAGAGTATGGGTATGACACACAGGAGTTGGTGGAGCCTTGGCTGGCTGGAATAGGGAGCGGCGTGCCACTGGGTAATGCAGCAGGCTGGACCACCACTTTGGAGCCAACTCTCCCAGGCCGCTTTATGGTGACGCTTTAAATGTTGATGCAGGGCTGTGGGGCCAACATTGGGACCCTGGCCATGCTTCGCCTTCTGCCTACACATCTTTCATATAGCCATGTTAACCTCCTGCGGATGCTTGATGAAAAACTGCCACATTGCCGAGTAGCTGATTTTCCTACCAACAGTCCGCACTAATTCACTGCTGCTGCCGTCGCCGCCGACGACTCCAGGGACCCTCTTCCACTACCTCCTGGGAAGGTAGCCTGCCGCACAGCAAGTGGTCTACCCGAGCACATTTTCCTTCATACTTTCCCCTTCTGCCACCATGCTGACCACTAAATCTGTCACTCTCCATCACTCAAAGCCATTAAAAGTGCCCTCAAAACTCACTGATGTCCTCCTCAGGTTCCTCAACAGTGTCTGCTTAAGAAGCCAAAACGCTTGCAACACCACCTCCTACGACACTCTCCTCATCACTACTTGCCCGCCTAGTGGAAGAAGCTGTGAGCGTCTCCTCCACTTCTTGGCTGGGCAGTAGCTGCTGATTTTTCAGATTATCAGATCATCCTCACTGAATGGTGGAGCTGAACCCAAAGCATAAGATAAAACCGACAGTTGACTGGGGATGTCAGATGTCACTTGTGATGAAGTGGATGATCATGTTAACTAATGAATGACGGCAGATGGGTTGCTGGTCGAGACACGGCCGCTAGCTGATACCGGGGGATCAGGCCTCTCACTGAGACTCCTGCTGCTACTCACCCCTAGTCTGCTGCGACCTCTGCTTGATGAATTTAGGCCTCTGTAACTTCTCTGTGCCCATCCTGGCACTTCTTTGCCTGACATACTTAGTGCGTGTATGAGGGGAGGACAAAACGCTACACTACACTTAAAACAGGATTTGTCGATAACAGCAGCAGGTGTGTAACTATCTATGGCCTTTCACTAAGTAGTAACTAGACCCTGAAGACTTTAACAGGAACAAAGTGATGAAACTCTTAGATGTGTGTATGTGATGCTCTGATGAGAGCTTGAAAAATGTTTTTTTGAGAGACTGGCCTGCATGAAAATGAATGGATCAGCCAAGATTTTCACCCACCAATGCCTGATGCATCAGAGTAGATTGATCATGGTGCCAGACCAACACTAAAGAAATATGGATAGTGCAAAACAGATTTAAGGCGCAGCTCTCCAGTTACAGACATTCCTCCACATCAGACCACAAGTCATTATTGAGGAAATGCTTTACGTTAATCTTAATTTTTATTAATATTCTTAGAATAAGATATATGTGCCCAAAATCTGTATATGTTCTCTTCATGCTGCTGCCAACTCCAGGGTGTGTCTTTCAGGCAATATATGGGCTCCTAATGCTGCTGCCAACTCCAGGGTGTGTTTTTCAGGCAATATATGGCCTTCTAATGCTGCTGCCAACTCCAATGTGGTTTTCAGTCAATATATGGGCTTCCTATACTGCTGCCAAATTCAGGGTGTATTTTTCTGGCAATATATGGGCTCCCTATGCTGCTGCTAACTCCAGGGTGTGTTTTTCAGGCAATATATGGGCTCCCTATGCTGCTGCCAACTCCACTATGTGTCTTTCAGGCAATATATGGGTTCCTAATGCTGCTGCCAACTCCAATGTATTTTTCAGGCAATATATGGGCTCCTAATACTGCGGCCAACTCCAATGTGTTTTTCAGGCAATATATGGGCTCCTAATACTGCTGCCAACTCCAATGTGTTTTTTAGGAAATATATGGGCTCCCTATGCTGCTGCCAAATTCAGGGTGTGTTTTTCTGGCAATATATGGGCTCCCTATGCTGCTGCCAACTCCAGGGTGTGTTTCTCAGGCAATATATGGGGTCCTAATGCTGCTGCAAACTCCAGGGTGTGTTTTTCAGGCAATATATGAGCTCCTAATACTGCTGCCAACTCCAATGTGTTATTCAGGCAATATATGGGCTCCCTATGCTGCTGCAAAATTTAGGGAGTGTTTTTCTGGCAATATATGGGCTCCCTATGCTGCTGCCAACTCCAGGGTGTGTTTTTCAGGCAATATATGGGCTCCCTATGCTGCTGCCAACTCCAGGGTATGTTTTTCAGGCAATATATGGGCTCCTTATGCTGCTGCCAACTCCAGTGTCTCTTTCAGGCAATAAATGGGCTCCCTATGCTGCTGCCAAGTCCAGGATGTGTCTTTCAGGCAATATATGGGCTCCTAATGCTGCTTCCAACTCCTGGGTGTGTTTTCAGGCAATATATTGGCTCTTAATGCTGCTGGCAACTCCAATGTGGTTTTCAGTCAATATATGGGCTCCCTATGTTGCTGCCAAATTCAGAGTGTATTTTTCTGGCAATATATGGGCTCCCTATGCTGCTGCCAACTCCAGGGTGTGTTTTCAGGCAATATATGTGCTCCCTATGCTGCTGCCAAATTCAGGGTGTGTTTTTCAGGCAATATATAGGCTCCCTATGCTGCTGCCAAGTCCGGAGTGTGTCTTTCAGGCAATATATGGGCTCATCATGCTGATGCCACCTCAAGGCTCTGTAATTGTGCTGCTCTGCGGCAGTGAATCTAATAGCGATGCCTCTAAACTGCATGTCATACTTCTTTACATTATTATTTCACTAACCCAGCATGCATCCTATGCATGTTACAGCCAAGCAAGACTTTCTGCAACCCTATGGAGGCTCTCGGAAGCTCGGAAATAGCCGTTTTTAATAGCGATACGGCGCAAATAAATTTGGACCGAAACAAATTTTTCCAGAAAATTCAGCGAATCGGCCGAATCGAATTTTTCAAATGTTCGCTCATCTCTATTCATAACCTCTCGAGTAAGGTGTGCATCTTTTTCAATTTCTTTTTGTAGTGATACCGTGGGATCTATTTGGAAACAGATCCTTGAAAAATGTATGCACCCACCAGTGCATATGCTTCTATATATATGTCTTTGGAGAACTAATTCTTATTCTGCAGATAAACATGCTGACAGCTGCAGGTTCTAAACTGGGTATCTAGCAAAAATATTACTGCCTATTCTTTGCACCATTTGGTGTGCCCTTTTCCACCCTGTCTTGCAAGGCTTGGATCCCTCTGAAATGAAACCCTCTGAGACGAAACTTCTTAATTATTGCTTATTCCCGTTGGCGTGCTGAATATACTCTATAGGAGAGTCTATGGGTAACTATGCTTCTCGGCAAGTATATGCTGCCTCCATGCTGATTGTGTGTTAGTAGATGGGGTTGTTCAGCTACCCATGTGCTCCCATGTGTCTACCCATGTGCTCTTGGTGTTTTGTTTTCCATCCTGTCTTGCACGGCTTGGATATCTGTGGCTGATCCGGTGGGGTTTAGATGTTGGTTCTGACACAGAGCTGGGCAGCAGGTCTTCAGAGTCTAAGGGGGTTATTCATAAAGGCATAGCGCCAGGTAGTGCCTCGTAGCGGCAGGTAGCGAATGGTGAGATGTATAACCACGATATACATCTCACGTGGATTATTGATATGGCTCATGGTGAGCCTTTTTGCACTTTTTTTGCATTTTTTGCACTGGTCACTTATATGGTTGAAGATAGAGTATTTTTTGTAATTTGCAGGTTTTATGCTAAATCCTGCACCTTGGGAATGTGAGGATTTTTTGTGCCAGCACAAAGAATAACTACATTTAAAAAAAAGGGGGATCTTTTCACTGTGATAGATTGATAGATAGACTGTATGTGTGTATATACATATATATGTATCTATTTTAAGTCCTTGTTTGGATTCATGTCTTTATTCTGGATGGATATATTATGCGGACTATGGGGAGCTTTTGCAGTTGTTTTTAATCTGTCTAGTGTCTCATGTTGTATGTATTTTTATGTACTCCTGTGAGTTTACTACATTTAATAATAAAATTTGAGTATTTTTAAATTGTATTTGTGGTTGGTGCTCCTCACTTGAGGAAGGTGTGATTTTTTCATATCCACTCTGATTAGACTTGTGTGAGAAATGAATGCTTCTGGAGTTGGCATCAGCCATTAAGCCATACACGTTGGGGGAGGCAGGATAGGATACTGGACCCAAATGATTGCTGCAACACCCCTTAAACTCATCTTTTTGGAAGTGAACTGAGATTATTCTTGTTGTGGACTAAAAATGCCAGATACACGTAATGCAATAGCCAGAATTAGGATTGATCCTCTTGTGAACATGTTCAACTATTGTATAATGTGAAGTTTGTTGAAAGGCGAATATTTTCAGTGTTTCTGTTCTGTTTAGCAATTCTAAGATGACTACAGGCACATTTGGTATCGAACGCCCTCTTGTTTTTAGATGAGAACTTTCCAGTGAGCATGTGCAGCACAATTTCAGTCATGTAACTAAGGGCCTTGGGGAAGCATGAAGGTACCTTGCATAACCTTGCTTTCACACTTATGCAAATGTAGTTGCAATTTCTGTTCTAGTTTGGGTGCCGTGGTGTTGTGCAACTGAATTTTAAGATTAAATGTATATATTTTATTGAAAACATTACATGGTATAAGCTTTAATTTGCTGATTTCCTTATACGAAGTGTGTTCTCTTTTTGGCTGACTTAACTTAAAGGCCCTTATTTATGAAGGAATAGCGACAGGTAGCGACTGGTGAGCAGCCGGTAATGACGGGCCCCGCCACGAGAACGCCGGCTCCCCACCACAATCACACATTTATCAAGCCAATCCTGCTTAGCGACTGAGATAGCGCCATATAGAAACTCATTCATCATTATTCCAGCCTCAGCCCACAGCGCCAGCGTCCGACCTTGAACAGCGACAGGTATGACCTCTCGCTACCTGGCGCTCTCCAATGCATTTCAATGGAACAATCTTTAAATATTAATAATTAATTGTTATTAATTTTTTTTTTTTTAAATGTGAAAAATTCTGTGACCACTTCTTCCATTTTAGATAATTTTTTTAAGGGAAAAAAAAAAAAAAAAAATGTACAGAATTGATATTACAGGTCTGATATTAATGTATTCATATTACTAAATTATTTAAAAAACTTGTTTTTTAGTTTCCAAAAATATGGTGGTTTGGGGGTTAAAAAACTACTTTTAACCCATCGCCTCCAGTGCTCTGAGGTTTAAACATGCATTTTACAGCGCGAGAATTTTTTGAGCGTGATTTTTTAATGAATATGGTGGGAGCCGGTCGCTAGGGCCAGTCGCTATCATGCGCTCCCATACAGCGCGGAACCTGTCAAATAGCGACTCCTCACCCAATATTCAACATTACGGCAAACCGACTGAGTCGCTATCAACTACCGAACAATGGCCAAGCACAGCGACTACTAGCGGGTGCTCTGAAAATGCCGCTACAGTCGCTCAACTGTCGCTACCTGCCGCTATTAATGAATCGGCCTCCCCGTTGTGTTTGGGAAACCGAGACCTCACTTTTGGGCAATACTGGGCAAGATATTCACCGTGTTGAATTAGGCTTACCTTTGCTGTCTGTGTCTTATGTTTGACTGAAGGTCTAACCATTGTTTAAATTAGGCTTAACTGCTTACGCAGTAAGTTACGCAGCAGTTACGCAGCAGTTACACAGAACTTTTGTTCTTCGTGAACTACCCATCACTGTCCTCATGTTATCATAAATAATGGTAGCTGGAGGGGGCCAAGAGTGTGCCATTTGAGTGCCGCTAGGCTGCCAGGAAGGAGGTACCATTCCCTTCAAGTTCCCATTAGAAAGGTGATGTTATTGAGTGGTGATGCTATATTAGTATGTGAGTCCCTGTGTCAGGGACATAGTGTTGTTTTTCCCACAAAAGCCTAGTCTGTCGCCTCCCCTGCTCCTGTGGCTGATGAATCTCAGACAATGGTTGTTTCTGTGATGATGTTATATGCATCCCACTAAGTTTTAAGCTATTTATTTCTGCGTGGTGAAGTTTTCTTGTACTTTGTATTTTAACCTTTGCTCAGCTTTCTTTTCTGTACATAAGTATATTATATATTCTTTTTATATCTAGAATAAAAGAATATCCTTTATTGGTTATGCTCTGTTCTCTTATATAAAGAACCTGCATTTATATTAGTATCCCTGCCCTGGGCATTAATTAGTAAATTATTAGGTATTTGGGTGTGTGTTTGGCCACCAGCAAAACACAGGGAGAATACTCTAAAACTTATTTTCTAACTTTATTTAGGAAAATTTAAAGCATATACAACAATGAATTACCATTTTGATGCTTTTTCGGCGCTCCCACCCTTTTTAATGACAATTCTAAATAGCATATATATTGATTTAATAGCTAAATTTAGTAGCAACCATCCCTCCCCTTTGTCAGGAGTTTGCCGCCAATCGCTATGTAAGTCTACTGGGTGTCACATTCAAAGCAGGATGTCCATGAGCCACCCATTATGTATCTACTATACCAACCAGGAGTATAGTTGCAGCTGGGGTACAACGCTTCCATCCCTGTGCCTAGTAACAACCAGTGGTGTCCCACAGAACTGCGAACCAAGACAGGGACCGCATAGGGAATCAAGCAAAAGCCATGAAACATAATAAATACATAATCAACGGAAAGCCAATAAATATCCTTAAAGGACTATTGTGAAAACCAAAAGATGATTTATTTTTCTTATCTTGTCATGATTTTTATAAACAAGGGACTTAGATCGGAGGAGACTTTTTATTATATTTATGATTAACATTCTATGAACCTTCTATGAAAATCACATTATTATACAATATTAGTAAGAGATTTTCTTTTTCATGCTGGAGATTGAATTTTTTAAATGTTATTTTAGACATGCTAATGATGCTATCTATTTCTAAATGTGTGCCCTTAAATGTTCAGCAACACTTATCTTTAATGTACATTATTTAAGTAAATTAGGATTTATGAAGCAGTATAGATGCGTATCATAAAGTTTATTGCGATATAGTGTAACCTTAAAACTGGCAACTCAAAAGCTGAATCTGAAATGTTATTACTAATTATTGCTTGCTTGAACAAACCAAATGCCAGACTTCCCCTCCGGACGCTATAAATGTAAGGAGAGCACCACATTTTTAGAAACAGCTTAGTTGTAATCAGCGGTATACATCTAGGGTGCATTAATATAATATGTTCCATCCTACAGAACATTCTTTTCCATTAAACCTTTTTTAATTGTGTTCATCTCAGGCATTAGAATCAAAATGTAAAGCTTGTGGAAGAAAATGCAGCTTAGTATTCCACCACTTGAGGCCAGTATGGCAAATATCTCCACAGCCACCATGTATTTGCCTCTGGTGCTTAGATAGGCCGGGATCATGGCAATCCAGACACTGCAGAACACCAGCATGCTGAACGTGATGTACTTGGCCTCGTTAAAGCTGTCTGGTAATGTTCTCACCATGAAAGCCAGAACAAAGCTCACAGCGGCCAGAAACCCCAAATAACCCAACACTGAGTAGAAGCAAATAACTGACCCTTCATTACATTGAATGATGATCTTCCCAGGATAAGAGGACATGTCATACTCTTGGTAGGGGGAAGACACTGACAGCCAAATAATGCAAATCAGAACCTGGACAGAAGAGCAGATTAAAACTACAAAATAAGGCACTTTGACGCCCACCCATTTTCTCCAATAACTACTCGGTTTGGTTGCTTTGAAGGCAATGCAGACTATGATAGTCTTGGCCAGAACAGAAGAGACAGAGATGGTGAAGAAGATCCCAAATGATGCTTGCCTCAGCATGCAGGTTATATCTACAGGACGACCAAGGAACAAGAAGACAGAGAAGAAGCTCATGAAGATCGAGGTGAGAAGAATGAAGCTCACATTCCGGTTATTGGCTTTCACTATTGGGGTGTTTCGGTGATAGATAAAGCTTCCTAATACAAACAAAGTTATAGCACAACCTATCACAGTGCCCATTGTTATAACTAGAACAACTGTATCATTTTCATATGACAGGAAGTCATAGGTTTTTGGAATACATTTCACTTTCCTTTCATCTGGCCACTCTTCATCAGGACACCTGTAGCAACTTTCACTATCTGTGAATACAGAATAAAATGTATTATAAAAATGTAGCCTTAAGAATAAAGAGAAAAAAAAAGGTTTTAAATTCTGTTTATATATTACCCTTGATATTACCCTACTTACACATTATAGTCACATTATTATGAATACCAGCTAATTTTCATTGCAACTGCCTCATGCATAGTGATGTGTGAACCCGAACCGAAAAGTTTGGGTCTGTGCCAAATTTTGCCAGTTTATCCAGAAGTCCGTGTTTGAGTTTGGCGTTTGGCCAAAACCGGAAAACTGGAGGATGGAATGCTGATCAACCCATCAACTAGCTTTCAAACCCCAGCAACCACAGCCTTGTCCAGTGGCTGTGATTTTCCATCTCAATTTAATGGCACGTGGTGTCGTCAATGCAGATGGGAAAAGTCTGAAGATATACTCCAGTGATGGTAGGGAGGATCTGATTATTTTCTCAGCAATTTTTGTGATTCCTTCCATTAACATCTTGTCCTTTCTAGGTGTGCCCCCCATACTAAACTGTGTAGGAACTGTTTATGACTCATTCTCTAATTGCCCTGATGGATGTAATCAGTAGTTTGTTTGCATGACCCAGTTTCCGGAACCGGAAAACTGGAGGACGGAATGCTGATCAACCCATCAACTAGCTTTCAAACCCTAGCAACCACAGCCTTGTCCAGTATAGGCATGGCTGTGATTTTCCAGGCAGGGCGTGTGATCCGTAAAACAATATTATTGCATCATTCTTGTATAATAAGTAAAAGGTTGGCACTTTCTTTGAACATGCAAGAATACTAAGAATAGAAACTGGTCAGAGATGGAGCCACCTTGGCGTGGTTAACTAATTTGTATCTGTATTGTAGTTTTATGTAACTAAAATTCAGTCACAATCAGTTACAGATGTGGCCACCTTTACTCTTTCTCACAACTGAAAACAATTGACTATGTGAAACTTATTGAGATTAGTATATATCTTTTTTGTGTGAGAAATTGGATATGTGCCAAATTGGGATAGGCTGCTATAGAGTGTTGGTGTACACCAGGTGGAGCATGGCCTATAACTATAACTATAACAGACACACTATATTCATTTCATTCCTTAATTTTCTTTAAGAGGCTGTGCATTTTTCTTATATTAGTAAATGTGTGTTGATTTGGCAACTGTGCACCAAGTTTGTACACCAAGATCTACAAGACGAGAAATGTGAGCTCTGTACACACAAAACTTCTGCTGGGCCTGTGTAAGGGTCAGTGAGCTCTCTCACCTGAGCAGAGGCTATAGCAGCAGCATTGCGTGTAAAGGGCTCACTTCTCTCTTCTTGGTGCCCAGACTTGGTGTTTGCTTGGATTGATTGATTGGAGGAATCTGTGAGAGATGCTTCCATAAAACACATGCTTGCTAACATAAGAAAAAATAAAAATACTAAATCAGCTCAGCACCTTGAGTACACGACTTAGGCACACAATAATATACACTTTAAAAATGCTACTGAAAGTAGAATTATAAAGGCAGGACATTTTCAAGGCTGCACCTCATGGGAGGTAGGGATCCACAGAAAGGCAGAGCATTGTTTTATCCTTCATTTGTTTTCAATGCACAACCCCGGTTAGATAAACTCCCTGCAATTTGCTACTCGGCGTGCATCAGTTTCCTGGCTCTATACAATCAGCTAGATAAGCTAATATTAAAATGTGTAATAGCAGACATGCAGCACTGCATTGTGTATCGGTTTACTGACCCTGTACATTAAACTACAGAAGCTACTGCATGAATGGAGCACAAGCCATGATGGGCCTGCACTGCATCAACAGGTGAGTTTTACCGGTGATGAGTGGAAAAACGCACATCAGGGCATCCCAAATTTGGATACCTGGCCTGCTACAGAGAAACAACATACGGAAGAGTGAAAATCTTGAGTTTTTGCATCTGTTTCCTGACCATGTACATTCAGTTAGAGAAGTTCCTGTATAAATGTGCAGTAGCAGACATGCAATATCAAACGTGTGCAATTTGAGCGCAAATAAATATGAATATCAATAGAAAGAATATATTATATATATTATGTGGTAAATTGTATCAAAATGTCTATTTCTCCCCTGCTTGGCTGTATAAAGCACAATCCGGGCCGGGGTTTCAGGACCTGGGTCACTTCCCCAATTCCCTTACGGGTTGTTACATGTTCTAAGGCCCTCCACAAGTGTGCACGCTGATTACAGGGGAAGCCTGTATAAGAAGAGAGCACACGGCCTTTCCTTTGTCTATGACCAGCCTGTTGCAGTGAGCCCAGGCTGAGCTGCACCGTGTTGAAGGATAGCACTGGACATTGAGCAGAAGGCTGATACGCCCTGTAAAGTGGACTGGAACTGATCAGCTTGCTGGAGTACCCAGCCCAGGACTATTTTGGTTGGTGAAGTAACCCTTTTTGATTACTGCATTTATGCTGCAATCTTTGGACTATCTACTGAACTTTGCTGAATAAAACACGTTTTTCCGTTAAAATCCGTTGTCCGTCACTGCTGATTGTTTGCCCGCTTACAATTATTAATAATCTATGTATATATGCTGCATGTCTGCTGTCTGCTATTGGACATTCATACAGTAGCTTCTCTAGCCGACAGTACAAGGTTAAAGAACAGATACACATTGCAGTGATGCTGGACTGTTATTGCAGATTCATACAGTAACTTTACTAGCTGACTGCACAGGGTCAGGAAACAGATGCACACTGCAGTGCTGCATGTCGGCTGTAGCACAGTACCTTATTATCACCTCAGGCAGAATTCTGATTGCAGGGAGCCAGGGTCCCACTGCAAGCAAGGCGGGTACCGAAGACCCGAAGGCCTGGGCAAACACGGTCCACACTAGAGCCCCATAGACTGGGCTACGTGGGAAGCCCCAGGTCGTGCCCCAGGGAGTCAAGGGACTGGGTAAGCATGCATGTGGCCAGATAGTGTTATAAACAAAGGTATAGATATGTCCGTGAGCAAGGGACAGGGGCTGGCAGCAGTATATCTCCCGGGATTGACTTTAAGCTAATCTATTCATCGATCCCATGGTACAAGGCATGCACAGGCTGCTCAACCAATCAACAGCCCACATTTCATTTAAATTTTTTTCCCGCTTCGAGCTCAGAGCTGCAAGGAAATTTCAGATGCATACCCACTTGTCTATAGCTATGAAGTGTGTCAGAAATGCCTGATGTGGATATGCAGCTAGCTGGAGGTCAAGCTAGGATGCCGCTTGCAGATGCGCATGGGATCGGCCGAAAGACGAGTGTACTTGAGTCGAAATTTGAGATGCCCCACAAAGAGGGAAAGCACAGCCCCTAGAGTCTTATAGAATTTAAGGGAGGTGGTTACTTATCTTTAAAGGGATGGCAAGGAGCTTCAGGCAGGTTTTAGGTCTGCTTTAAAAGGATGTTACATTTAAAAAAATTCATTGACTGATTGAAATTGGAACATTGTGATGTGACAGCAGCAGAAATAGATGCAGCACTATGGGGGGATTTAAGCACCAGACACAAAATGATCACTTTAGGTGAACATCAAATAGACGTGATCAGGTGCTGAATCAACCAATAGGAAGGCAATGAAAGAGATTTGCATTTTTATAAAAAAAAAAGTACACACTTTGGCTTGAATTGGCCCATGTTAATTTGCAACTGAAGGAAACATTTGTAGTACACTGCTACCCCCAGGTGGTTGTATTGCGAACTGCAGTGTTTACTGAGATTAGATAAGATAACTAAATAAGCCAGGGGCTGAGTTTTCTGACAAAGGCCAAAGTTTAACTAGTTTGGATGATGAGCCAATGTTGGCTACTTATGTAGTTCTACAAACATCCTGCTGACGGCACTCTACTGTTGTACACAGATGTAGTTTCAGTAGCCATCAGCAGGTGCCCTGTGGAGCAGTCTGGCCACCATGCCTATTATTTCATCATCTGCTGCACCTGGTTGAGGGTAATCAATATTAAAAATGCCTATAGGAATTTTATCTATTGCATGTCGTGTGCTTATCGGATACTAGTCACTGGCAGACTAGATGGAGCTTTATGCTTCGGCAGTTTGCCAGCTGGTTTTGTTGATTTTTTTCCTTACCAGGCTTCTGTCATTAAAAGGGCTACTAGCCACTTTCCTTTAAACACTTGACCAGCAGGCTTCCATCATTCCAGGGAGCTGAGGGAATCTTACTCTATGCCTTGTCCTAGTCTAGTGTAAACACTTTGGGGTCCTTGTATTTAGTTTGTGTCCTTGACACAGTTTCCTATTAGTAGTAAACTAAGATTAGTGTCTCTGCTGTTCAAGTTTCTTCCCCTAAATTACCATTACCTTACAAAGAAGACAATCTTTACAGAATCTTTTCCATCCCACAGCACGATGAAAACATCACATTGCTCTGTAAGCTATCTAAATTCCAATAGTAGGCTTGTGACTGCTTTATAAAGTATCACAGCTGTTTACAATAGAAATAATTTAGATACATTCATTTGTATTTGTATAAATTAATGCAACACAATTGACCACCCAACAAGGAGCTGGCAGGCTTTTTGGAATGAGTCATCTTGTTTGTTATAGTCCCAGCAGGAGGGAGAGTCAGCACATCCCAAGGTCTTACATCCCATCCCAATATGTGGCTCTCTGAGCTTTAGTGTTTCTGTAGCTGTATCTCCTATTCTTTCTTCATTTTCTTTCACATACTTACTATGTATTTATTTGTGTTCTGCTCCTATTTTCTAATGGATTTAAAGTCAACTTATGCTTTATTTTTTGAAGATGTTTCGCTAGTCCAGTTGCTGTAATTCCAACATGACATCAAATGATTAAAGCCTTAACTTTTAAAGCAAATTAACAGTCTGCAGCCCATTCCCTTAAAATGTCCTCTCTAACCTGCACATTCACTGTTAATCTTGATTTGCATAGTTGAGTTTAAATAAAAGCAACAACCAACCATCTTCCATTGATTCTCCCATTTTCACCAGGAGTGGCGCTGCTGCTGTAATGATTGGATTACTAACAGAAACTCAAGGTTTTAGTGCTATGCTTGCCACCATGAAATTCTTAAATCATAAATATCGTCAGTTTTAGGTAATACAGCATATAAGGGTATTGACCAGTCAACATGTAAACATTAATATCCTGGCAGCTTACGTGATGCAATGCTGTCTGCATGCTTTGGTCACAGAAAGGGAGTGGAATTTCTTCCTTTCATTCTTATGCCTCTAGCGCCCCCCCCCATCCTGACCAACAATTCAATCCTGAATCTTATGTAAATTTAACACCCCCATTGTTAGTAAAAGGCTAGAATAAATCCCAGATCACTTCAATGCAATGCACATAGCGTGCTTGCATCACCCAGTCCTGCTACTTCTATTGCAGAGGGCAGCACAACACGAGGTGAAACTTTAATTTAAAATTATAATATAGCTTTGTTTTTAAATCGAAAAAAATAGAACATTTATGTGTAGCCCTAAACAATAGAAATACTTTCAAGTGTGTCTGGATAATGACTTTAGGAACTCAATTCAGATTCATCATAAGGTTTTTACTAAAAAAAAACAAAAAACATTAAACTGCCAGGAATTCAGATACCTGTTATATTGGAAATTTCGAAACTGGAACAAGGGACACAGTCATAGCAGCAGACGTGTCTGTGTACGTTGGGAGCTTTTCTGTACCCAGGATGACATCTTGGGTTACATCGAGATTTTGGAACCTGGGTATGCAACGAAAGTTACAAATGCATCACCCTTGTTAATCAGAATGGCAGTATGAAAATTAAAGTTTGTGATGTACAATATATTATATCAGCAATAAAAAAAAAAATATATGTTTGCAAGAAATCAATACAACACAGCACCATGATACTGCTAACCAAATCGGGGAACCAAACTATAGCGAAGGCTAAAGGTTTTCTTGTGCTGACAGTTGTGTTGCAGGTACAGATGCAGCATTTTAAAGGGTTATCTCCTCATCACAATCTGTGAGTCAGCTGTGAAGCTGTTTACATTATAACTAGGGATGAGCGAACCGGTTCGGACGAACCGGAATTCGCTCCGAATTTCAGGGAAAATTCGATTCGGCACGAACCCGATTTTTTTTGGTTCGTGCCGATCGAATTTTCCCTGAAATAAAAAAAAAAATGACGGCATGGTGGGAGCGGGCAGGCCGGCTACGCTGTCAGCGGGCGGCGGAAGCCGGCCCGCTGACAGCGCAGCCGGCCTGCCCGCTCCCACCATGCCGGCATTTGTTTAAAAAGCAAACACTCACCTGCATGGTCGGAGCGTGGAGGCCGGCGCCGCTCTCAGGCGCCCTCTGATGACGCGTCCTCTGCTGATAGCTGAGAGCGGCGCCGGCCTCCACGCTCCGACCATGCAGGTAAGTGTTTGCTTTTCAAACAAATGCCGGCATGGTGGGAGCGGGCAGGCCGGCTGCGCTGTCAGCGGGCGGCGGAAGCAAATTTTTTTTTTCATGAGCGATTCGTGAAAGTTCGATTCGGGCGAACCCGAATTTCTTGGGGAAATTTGGCGAATCGCCCGAATCGAACTTTCAAGAAGTTCGCTCATCTCTAATTATAACAGAGCACACTACAGGGAGCAATCCTTGTTAACTCCCTGCATGCGCGGACACTCGGCATTCAGTGCTTTATGCCATGCATACTAATGCGGGGCAGAAAGCTGTTGCTTTGGACAGCTCATCAGCATAGCATGTGGCAGCAGTGGCTGTATGCCCGGTTTCCCTGTGGATTGCGCTCTCCCCCTGCCCGGCCTATCAGATGCCAGGGATGCGGCTATGGTCCATCATCATGCCGAGGGACTGGGGGAAGGTAAGCAGCTTGCACGCGATCTGGGGCGTTTACACAGTGGGGAACCCAAAAATCGGGATGCCCCAGGGTCACCTAGTTGGCCGGCCCTGGAGTTTTCAGACTGTAGAGCACCAGGAGAATGGGGCTGGCCCACGGGTGTGGTTAGGTTTATTCATTGTAACCCCCCAACCCAGCGTCAGGGGAGGGTGGCATGGCGGGGGTTAGGGAGGCACTGGTCTTCTGCTTTAAGGAACAGGCAAGCCTTGTTTCTCTGTAAGATGAAACATGTTTGGATAAGTGCCACTTTCTTTGGCATGTACAGGTTTCACAGTCTTTTTGTACTGGCAGCTGTTACCCTGGAGGAATCTTGTTACCTTGTCACCAGTGCTGTAGATGCTGTCATTAGGAAGCCTTGTTTCTTGGTAAGAGGGAACATGTTTCAAAAAGTGGCACTTTCTATGACATGTACAGTTTTCATGGGAAAATGGTGCTGGACCACGTTTGAGGTACACCCTCCACTGGCACTGAGGTAGGACTGGGGCTTAAGGACTTCAGAAGCTATGTTTCTCGGCAGGATGGGACCATTTCGCCCTTCGCACTACATTGAGGCCATTTGGTCTAGAGGCATAACTAAATGCAGAGACAAGGAATCAGGTATCATTGACCTGCTATCCTCTTTCTTTCGCTGTATCAACTAATGTAATGTATACTTTAGAAAACGTTATCTATTATAAATACGACAGGTTTTCCCCTTTTTGGGCTGTTATTACAGTATTAACAATTAAAACACGCTGGTTGTCCATTGTTTATGTAACTGACAATATTGGGCCCGAGTGTTTTCACACCAGAATAGCTGCAATATGCAAGTCAGATTGCTCAGCCCCATTACTGGACTTTGTCATCATGCATTTTCTGAGCTTCTCTGTTACTACTATACCAGCATTTGGGCAATTAGGGGTTTAAGGTATCCTATAAAAATTGGAGAACCTCCACCACTCAAAACATAATACTGCTGCAGTTACCCAATACCATAAGGGCATTCTTCATTCATCCTCTATGATGTATTCATTACAATTTGAAAATTCTAAATGTAATGCATCATGCTATATTTACAGCTTTTTTCTGCTTAATCAAAAACACATTGCCACCATTTCTAGTGAATGCTCTATTTGGAATACAGACTCATATTATCAACGCAGTGCCATGGCTATGTTCGTTGTTTTATAGATACAAGACTGCATAAAACATGAAGCAATACGTTTCTGTAATAATTCGTGTTCTTTCTTACTTTACCTCCCTTCCACAGAACATCATCTGGGTTAATATTTAATGACTGGTTTTCTTGTAGAGAGTCGTCAATGCTGGCCAGAGGTTTCATATGGAATATATAGCTGTACTCTGATGTGTTCACTATCCAGTTGGATAATACCAGCTTGGAGGGCACTTCTTGTCTTTCACTGAAGGAGATGACTTCTCCAGTTGGGTCCTTATAGTAAACTTTCCGTAAATATATTGGTAGCTTGGAATAATAAAAGTATTTTTTATAACTGAGTAAAATCACATAAATATGTATTACTATGTATTGTATTGTCTAGTTATTTATTTACTCAACTGGGCTGGCATTTATGAAGTATGAATAGTGGTTTCTTAAAGCAGTAACTTGGATTGCATGATTGATCAGATATTTAAAGAGTAGGTGTGTAAAGTGGACCAGTTATTATAACCCCCCTCTTTGTGAAACATCATGAAATTGCCATATACTTGCATAGGTCCTCAATTCTATGGTGCATTCCAAGAACAGCACAGCCTGCAGAGGATTCTGGGAGGTGTTGCGGTACAGAAATGAGCTCTGCTGTTCACTCTTTATGCTGTGGCACCTCGCAGTATCATCTGCTATTTGCTGCTCACGTCCACAGACATTCATTTCTGCTGAGCACACAAAATGCACACATAAAGGAAGCTGGGCTGAGCTATGCATGCTCCATGGGATCAAGGTCCGAGGTAGGTGTATGCAGCTTCCACAGGGTTTCACACAGAAGGGCATCTTGAATCCAGATGCTATTGGCCATTCACCAACCTAGCAACACTTAAATAATAGATGCATAAGACAGTAAATGTTGTCCAAACATATAGTAAATACATTCAAATCATAACTGTCTTATATTTTTAATGGTAAGAATGTCAAACTGTACCGATCATCTGATTCGATTATTTCTGAATTGATAGTTGTCTGCATTACCATTTTAGTTTTGTTTAACTACAACTTCTGTATCATGAATTTTTGAGTTAGTCTATTGTAACTGCATTCCTGCCTGCCATTTCCTGTTCCTTTTTGCCTCTTCATGGATCTTGATTTTACTATCTCTCATTTGACGTAGGTTTATTTACCAGGACCACTTTTACCTTTACCCCAGTGTAGGGAAGTGCTCAGTTACCAGTTGTAAATGAAAAATTACATGCCTGCTGGAGATCATAGAGAAGAGGGCTTGCTGCACTCTCTCTCTATAGCTGCTTATGATACACTTCCTGCTCCTACAAGTTGAGGTTTCCAGCCCCTCACTGGAGGTATCAAAGTCTATTGAACAGACTGCCTGTATGCAGGGGAGAACTGAGCACACGGCTTGCTGCCAGGAGCTGTGCTGCTGCAACCCACATATACAGCCTCAAAGTGGAGCCTGAATCACTTTCCAGACTGCTACACTATTCTCCTGCATGTCCAGCTGCTGGTGTCTTGTGGGGGACCTTCTGTTGCTGCTCCCAAACTTCTTTACTACCTCCTGCCTGTTAACCAGCTGTGTGTTGTGGAGGACCTGCTACTGCTGCTGCATATCCCCTCATCGCCTTCTGCAGGTCAAGAGTAAATCATCTCCTCGAGGTATTTAGCTATAACTATTTATATACCTGGGTATATGTGCACAGGCTAACTAAAGCCCCAGTTGGGCCTTCCACTGTGTTGTTATACTGTGTATGGCCTTGCAAATGAACTTTTACTACATAAAGTTCCTAGTACTGTTATACTTGACTCTGTCATGTATTGTTTTGCTTAGAAATCTTGATCTATTTCCCAGAAATATATTCACTGTTAGTTGCAAGGGCCCTATTCTGGGTGGAGGCACTGGCACATCAAACATTTAACCCACTCTTCCACTCAGCGAAGGCTCAGCTTCTCTTTGTTACTTACAGGTTAGCGCATTAGCCCGTGTTGAGTGGGGTGTTTACAATCACCCCCCCCAAGACAGCCCTACACCAGTTTATAGCTCCACCCCAAGCTCCAGCTACAAAACTTGGTTAATTAAACAGCCATCTCCCAAACAGTATGTACAAAGTAGTGGTAGCTGGCAGCCATGTCCAGCTCTGCCAATCATTGTGCCAAAATCCACCAGCAGCCAGACTGGAATCTAAAATATTTCAGGGCCAAACACTGGCTTTTCCCATATTGGTATGCCAGGCTTTGTAATCTCCCCCAGGGTGCCGGTAAAACGTACCTTTTTCCTAGTCCAATGGCGCATGTGTGAGCTCTCGCCCAATAAGTGTGGTTTGCAAAAAGGCAAATGGCTCTGATTGTTTTTCATGGAGAGCATTTGCTGCAGCATTCCATGAACCTTGTGCACGCAGCCAGGGAAATGGGGGATGCGGCAGTGTGTTCCCCATAGAAGTCAATGAGAGACATTTTTTCCAAAGAGGTAAACAAAGCGTCTCCCAGTGCGCCTGGGCATGTGCCACATGGTAATATGGAAGAGGTGAGTTTTCTGGGGCTTTCTGTAGGGTTTTATACAGCAAGGCATCCCAAATCGGGATGCCCCATGGGCAAAGGAATAAAACCCAGTTAAAATCACAGGTTTTGTTTCGCTTTATGTGCACAGACAAAATATTCCTGAATTAGACGCAAAGAGATTAAGTCACAAGAATCTGCCCAGCTGATCAGTTCACTCACAGTGCTTACCTTTTACTTCACCACAATTCAACTTTGATTAGAGAACCTTACTTTTATGTCACATGCAGTTCAGCAGGCACCTTTTTACGTGGAATTTTATTTTTAAATTTTAATTTTGCACACAAGGCGCAGGCACGTATTCTCATTTTAAGTTTTCCTGCGCGCCCCAAATTCTCCCAAATGCCCTCGTGCTTGCATGAATCAGGGACTATAATTTACTTTATAGACAGGCTTTTAACCCTTTAAGAGCCAGTCTAACTAGAGTGTTTGTCACTCTCGCCAAACCATGTTTCACTATTTTGCACATGTTCAACTGTGATTTTTGAAGTGATTTCCCAGGAACACATATATTGTTTTTTCAGCTGGGCTTTAACATGAAACATCTTAAGTTAAATCTGAAAAAGCAAGATCCCCCGAACAGAACAATACCCAACATGCATAGGTGCTGTCAGGGGAAGAATTGCCAAACACCTCAAATTAAAGCATGCATGTACTTTTTACTTTTACTTGAAAATTTCAGCTCTGCAGACAAAGTGTGCAACTTGCAACCAAAACAACCCTTTACATTTGGAATACTCCCCACAAATCCTATATTCCTTGAAAGTGCAAACCTTAAGCTTTCTAGACATACCCAGCTTTGTTGTAGTGGGCGTCATCTTTATGGAATTAATCCCTCATTTTTTTTTTTTTTTGCCTGCACAGGTTTTCCCTAAATGTATAAAAAATCAGAATAAAAAACAAGTTTTCCTAAAATATAAATATGCAAACAAGAAAAAACAAGCTAAATCTGAAAGCACATGGTCCCCCAAAGAGAACAATACCCAACATGCATAGGTACTTTTAACTGCCAGCCTACTTGAGATTTTGTCACCCTCTGTTGACAGGTCATTTTCCACCATTTTACACTATGTTTAACTGATTTTTGCAGAAATTTACAGGAAAATGGTATATATATATATTTTTTTTTTTGCGGCAAAGTTTAGGCTTTAACATGAAATGTCTTGGCTTGTAATTTTGACAGAATATTTTTAGTTAAAAAAGTAAAACATTGAACTTATTCAGGAAAACCATATTGCATGTGAAAGCCCCATTTCTCCTGATTACAACGGTACCACCTATGTATCAATAGCCTCCTGTTCCTTCCCAGGTGACCCTGCAAACTTAAAAGAGCACTTTTTAAAATGTACAAATGAAATACAACTACTATCCACACTATAATGGGTCCCAACTTCTTTTTTAAGGGTTAAAACCCTGCCAATACTGCATCCACCAGAGTGTGTTTGTACTCTCTCATTTTGCTATCCCGCTTCAGTGCTGGTATCAAGCAGGTGATCCTTATAGCGGGAATCCAGCAGGGTGGCAACCCAGTAATCAACATTGTGCAGCCAATCAGCCTTTTTCCTGGTTCGGGCCGAGCGCCAAACATGTGCACAGATTTCTATTCTATTCTATCTGTGCTCAGGTTTGGGGACCAGAACACACAAATACACAAACCTGATTTTTGGCGGTTCAGGTTCTGCCATCCCTAGTTAAAACCCACCACCTTACTAATTCAAAAACACTTAACTAACCTCATACAAATACCACTGATGCCCCACTTCCCCACCATGGTTACATGTGCACTCTGGAACACACAATGTGTAATAAACTAGCCGCAATTCATGATGTGTATATTGACAATAATTCACCATCAAGGCCTTTCCAGAAACATGTCTGACACCACTTCACCGGCCGTCTAGTTATATGAGGGGGTCTTTAATTTAGCCACAGTACACAACCTGTTGGGGTCCTACTCTCTGACCACTGCTCCTATAACTGGATCCCTGCTTTGCTTTCACTAACCCACTTTTCCTTTAAAGTCCACTGCATCCACCTCTCATCTCAAAATTGCTGTCATTTATTGCCCTCCTTACCCTGTCACTCCCTTTCCTGGCCACATCTCTAGCTTCTCCCATTTCACTCCACTGACGTGTGCAATAATCTTAGGGGACTTTAACATACCTATCGACCCCAACAATCCAGCTGCCACTAAATTACGGAACCTCATAGTATACCTGTTCTGGTTTTTAATCGTTGTTACTGACCTGTCTCTCAGTCACACTGTTCTGTTGGCTTCAGTATTACAACTGGTTCTGAAAGGTCTTTTAACAGTTGGATTTCTTAAAAAAAAAAAATTAAACAGAACCCTCATATTAGAAATGGTTCTGGTTTTGATAGTTGTCGCTCATCTGTCTCCAACTCACACTTATTTCTGGGCCTCAAGATTACTACTACAATATTACAGTTGACTTTTTCTCTCCACTGACATACATTATATGTAATAATTATAGGCAATGTATTATTATATGCAATAATTGTTGGAGTCTTTAACATACCTATCGAAAATCTCTTACCTCCTCCTCGAGCCTTAAAAAAATGGTCCACTGCCCTTTTAACTCAAAAGGAAGTTTACACTCTAGACCAGTAGTCCTCAAACTTCCTCCTCAAGGGCCGAGACAGGCCGGGTTTTGCAGCTCTCTATGCTGATGTAATAATTAGGGCTATAGCTCTGTCTGAGCACCAGTTCACCTGTGGAGTAGCGTGGAGAGCTGCAAAACCTGGCCTGTCTCGGCCCTTGAGGAGGAAGTTTGAGGACTACTGCTCTAGACTAACCTCTGCTCAGTATCTAACTTCTTTTCATCTGGTATGTGCCAGGTAAATCATAGCCTACTTACACTGACCCTTTCCTCCACTCTCCTTTTTCCTGCCACACACTCTGAGGCCATCTTTCACAGAAATGTATGTGTACTCAACCTTCTGCATTCTGATACCCTGCTACCGCTACACATTTTGTCCACATTTACTATCACTGGTTTTGCAACCCTGTACTTCCATATCAAGGAATCTGGGTCCTTGTGTAGTGGCAAAAAGGGAGAGAGAGAACCAGCAGTTGATCCATCCGGCAGTAAAATGTAGCTTTTAATTTAGTCCATGAGCCAGGTGATGCATTTCGGGAAAAGGCCCTTAATCTTATTATTAAAGTGGACCAACACCCTGGGGTGATCGGCCCGGGAATCTATAAGATTCCCGGGCCGATCACCCCCCACCCTGCGGGACATCCGAGATCGGGATGTCCCGCGGGGTGAAACCCCCCCCAAGCACCCCAACTCACCTACCTCATCTTCGGCGGCGGCCGGCCGCCGCCGCCTCCCTCGCGCCCCTGTAGGCGTGCGCGCCTCCGCGCCGGCCGTCTGCGAATGGCCGGCGCGGGGGCGCGCGCGTCAAAAGTGACGCGAGGGAGGCGGCGGCGGCCGCCGCCGCTTAGACGTTCCAGTTCCCCCCTTGTACGTCGGCGCTGGGAGCGGGGAGAGGTGAGTTTTTCGGGGGGTTAGGGGGGGTTTCACACAGCGGGGCACCCCGATCGGGGGTGCCCCACCGAAGTGGACCAAGACCCAGGATAGTCAAAATCCTGGGTGTTGGTCCACTTTAAGGGCTTTTGCCCGAAATGCGTCACCTGGCTCATGGAAAAGACTACTTGGGATACTACACAGGACTTCTTTGAATGGACTAAATTAAAAGCTACATTTTACTGCCTTAAGCTATTTAATCTTCCCACAGCCTCCTCCCCCCACCTCAGAACAACAGTCAAGGAATTTGCCACATTTTTCAAGGACATAATCGACAATATCAACAATACCTCTAATGTATTTACCCCCCCCCCACTCCACCCCCATCTCATTCCCCCATATCATTCCCCCATATCATTCCCCCTGCTTTCCAACCAAAGACAATCCTCTCTCACCCCCAAGGCCCACCTTACTACTTGCCCCCTTGATCCTATTCCACCTATTTCACAACTGTCCTCATCCATCACCCGTGCCCTCTTTAACCTTTCCCTTTCAACTGGCAGTTTTCTTTCACTCTTCAGACACACAGTCAAAACCCCATTACTCAAAACCCTCCCTGGACACCTTTTGTACCCATCAAATGCCCACCCATCTCACTGTTCTCTTTAACATCCAAAATTGTAAAACAGGATGTACACTCAGAAATGGCACACTATGTTTCTTCTAATTCTTTACTAAATCCCCTCCAATCTGGATTCCGTTTTAATCACTGCACTGAAATCGACCTTACCTGCCAAACCTAAAGGCCTCTACTCCATTCTGATCCTTCTCAACCTATCCTCTGCATTTGACATGGTCAACCACTACCTTCTACTACATTTATAAGCCTCCCTAGAAATCCAAGATCTCGCCCCCACATGGCTCTCCTCCTACTTCTCATACCGCACACTTCCATCCTGGGGGATCTACGATCCCCTGCCTCCCACACCCAGCTGCTGCCGATCATCGGCCAGCTGTCATTGGCGATCGGGGCAGCGTGGGACTCAGACAGGGGATCAGAGGCGAGTAGAGAAACAAATGCTGTAGGTGGCATGTGTTTTTTTTCACATTTAACCCTTTGTGAACTGGCAAGGGATCCATGAACCCCTATACCAGTTCAGAAGGCTCAAGGTCTGGCAATTCACCCGTGGCTAGTAGGTGACTTGCCATTAGCCCCCAGCCCCCCTCCCAATTACCTGCCCCAAAGCCCAGGGGGCAGAAGAGCCTGCGCCACGAAGGCTATGTGGGCTTGTTCTAAAAGGCCTACATAGCTGGTTCCTGTGCTGGGTAGGGGGGACCCCAGGCATTGTTTTTATTTTTAGGGTTTTTTTAAATCCCCCCAAAATGGGCCCCCCCTCCTAGAGGGGGGCACTATGTCATTTTTCCTGATTAATCCTGTATATCCTGTCACCCAGCAGGTATAAAAGGCTTGCAGCAGCAGATGAGCAGAAGCCATGGTGATCAGCATTGGACAGTGAACGGGATGGATCAGAGGAAAGTATTTCAAAATAACTAATAATAAATCATTTTTCTCTCCCGTGTCTTTGTCGTTTTTTACAGTTAACCCTTTTGTGAACTGATAAGGGATCCATTAGACCCCTATACCAGTTCACAAGCCTTGGGGTCTAGCAAGTAACCTGCAGCTAACGGATGACTTGCCATTAACCCTCAGCCCCCATTATATGCCTACCCAAATCCCAGGGGGGGCTGAAGAGCCCATGGCACATATAGGCTATGCAGGCTTGTAGCCTTTAGGGCCGAGGGCCACCAAGACTGGCCTCTGCGCCCTGGTCTACAAGCCCCCATGGCAGGTGCCCGGGCTGGTTATTTTGGGAAGAGGGGACCCACACCATTTTTAAAACCTTTTTAAGGGTTTTAAGCCTAACAAATTAAAGAAAGGTCTGGGGTCCCCCTCTTTGAAGAGTACCTATGCATGTTGGGTATGGTTCTGTTCAGGGGACTTTGTGCCTTCAGATTTAGCTTGTTTTTTTCTTGTTCAGCTTGTTTTTTTATGCATTTTTTAGGGAAACCCATTGCAACCAAAAATTTATTAAAGGGATTACTTCCAGGGGGACGTGGCTATGTAGTTGAGAAGAGAAGATGTGCGACACAAAATATCCTGGGAAAACCTTGAAATCCAGTACAGATCCTAGCACAAACCGACTGGGACTCCTTACTGCCTGCTCCCCTCGCCTCTGAGTGTCAGAAAAGCACGCCTTCATTCTGCCCTTCGGCAGTTGTCACTCCCCGCTGCTGCCCCTTCTGTTCCCACGACTCTGCTGGTCTCCGCTCGCTGATGCTAGCTTCCCTCCTGCCTCTGCCTGGGCTCCGACGGTCGGCTTCTTCGCATGCGGGGCCGCCCTACCCCGGCTACTGCCGCACCTGTCTCCTCTCTTGGGCGCCTCTACGACACAGTACTCTGGGGCTGTGAGCTCCTCACCCGACAAATCTCGGAAGGCAATTTTTCTGGGAGGCCTGAGAGGGAGCATAGTACCCCCTGGCAGCCATAAGTCTGGTGGATTTGAAGCTCGGCTGTGAACCCTCCTGACACAACAACCCAGTGTCCTGTCTGAACCCCGGCTGCACAGCCAGCATCCTGCAATATCCCTCAGTGAGGCTTATATTTGGAGCAATGTGTGGCTCTTCACCCCTGTTTACCGATTAAATTAGCCACCTGGCCATCCCAAGAAATAAAGGGGGGGGGCAGCGCAGTGTGCCAAACTGAAAGCATTTCTATATGAGAGGCAATAAGAAGAGGCGCACTGTGCTCCTAAACTGCAGCACGCAAACTATGGCTAAATCCCCTGCTGAGCACTCTGGCTCTCCTACTTCGGTTCCCAATAATACTGCAATAATGGCGGCTATCACTAACTGTCAAAGTGTTCTTACGGCTAAGTTTGATAATCTACAGTAACAACTCAATTACTTCAAACATGATCTAGACAAGATGAAGGACAGGGCGAATGAATCAGAAAGAAGAATTGGAGAGGCAGAGGATAGCTTATCAACCGTTGCCTCTGCATTGGAGTCCCTGAAACGTCAAGCGAAGATCCTCACAGAGCGGGCAGAGGACTCAGAGAACCGCAATCTTCGCACTAAAATAAAAATAATTGGGATACCAGAGAGGGAGGGGGGGGGGATGCTCCTAAAAGCTTTGCTGAAAATCTTATCTAAAAGGTGCTAGTGCCAGAAGGCCTCTCACCATTCTTTGCGGTTGAAAGGGCACATTGAATCCCATTTAGACCCCCACCACCGGGGGCTCCACCTTGCCCATTTATCTTGAAATTGATGAAATTTAGAGACTGAGACACTGTATTGATGGCGGCTCAGAGGCATAAAAATGTCCTGTTTAATGGTGCAAGATTGTCCTTTTTCCCGGACTTTACATCTGAATCTCCTCCAATGAGGTGCGGGCACGTCTCCGAGGGAGAAATATTAGATATGCCATGCTATTTCCCGCTAAACTGCGGGTTCAGGATGGAGCTACCACAAAATTTTTTCACATGGCAGGGGAGGCCAGCGATTGGATAGACTCACTCCCTGCAGCCTGATGACTGGTTCTCTGTTGATGGCCCAGCTGGAGTAACGCTGCTCTGTTTCATGCTTAGTCCCATTGAGACCCTATTGGAGGCTCTGGCCAAGTGGTGTACTCTCCTTTACTTAGTTTTGTTGCATTATCAGAGCTGTTAGGTCTAGATGGTTTGACATAGGGATCGGGGCAGCTTGCATGGGGACGGTACTGTATGGGGGTCTCTGGTCTCCCTGTCCTCGCCCCACACCTAAACATCCCTATGCCCAATACCCCCTACCACCTATCCCCTGTCCCTGAACCTCCCCCCCCCCCCAAACTCAAGATGGCTGGATTTCTTGGGGACTAATCATCCTATATTAGCCCTCCAAGTGACTGCCTTCAGTGATCACGTCCCGTTGACACTACAGTTAAACCAGTGTTACTTGTCTCTCTTAAGGTTAAAGGTACAAGCTCGCCAAAGTTTGGGATTTTGGTAGAGCCGGGTGGGTTAGGATGTTGTTACTTCAGATTTGGGTGGTAAACTGGTTTTGGGTGAGTTGGGTGTTGCTAATCCGGTGCAGGCAACCACTAAAGCCGGGAGTTTAATTGTTGCGGTTAGGGAACAAGCTCACCACAGTTGGGGTTAGGTGGTGCAGGGAGGGTTTGGGTATTGTTCTTCTCAATGGTTTATTTCGGTTTATGTTTCTGGTGTGTGAGTGATGGTGCGAATGGTATGGCCTGCTACTCCAAAGCCTGAGAGGGGATGTGAGCCACTGGGACCTTGGTTGCAAACCTGGCATATATGATTTTCAGTCCAAATTGAGTATAAAGTGATCTCGTGGAACTTCCGTGGACTCAACAATAAGATAAAGAGATCCTCCGTGCTCCAATTTCTGAAAAACCATAAGCCCAACATTATGATTTTGCAAGAGACCCACTTATTGGGACAGAAATCGATGTCTATTAAAAGACCGTGGGTTGCGCACTTATTTCACTGCCATTACTCTAATTATGCCACAGACGTATCTGTACTAGTGGCTAAACATCTGCCTTTCGCTCTTCTTTAAGTTCATTCTGACCCTAAGGGTAGGTTTGTTATTACACATGCAAAGATATATGTTGTTAAAATCCTGATGGGGTTGTATATCCCGCCCCCATTTGATATAGGGGTCCTCCAGCAGATCATGGATAGAGTAGTTACCTTTCCGCCAGACCCCTGTTGCTGACTGGTGACTTTAATATGGTCCTGGATAGAGCCCTGGATCGGTTGACGCCTGAGGCAGGGCCGTCCACCCCGCTAGCAAGATGTTAACAGAAATATGGAGATGGAAACACCCCACAGAAACGCAGAAAGGGCTTTTTCTTGCCATTCGACCCCACACAAGTCAATCTCATGCTTAGACATGGCCTTTGAATCTATGTGTCTTCTGACCAGAATAATAGCACGTGAATACCTCCAAAGGGGTGTCTCAGATCACTCGGCGTTGATGGTGACAATTCGCATTATTGGGAACCAAGAGGGTCTTAGACTCTGGTCATTAAACCCCTTGTGGCTGGAGGACGATGAGGTTTATAACGCAATGGTCAGCGAGCAGGAGAGATACTGGCAGTGCAATTGGGAAGATACCTCAATCGCCACATGCTGGGATGCATTTAAGGCAGCGCCATTAGTGCCATTAAGGGGGTCAGGGTAAAGAGGGGGAGGTCCATTAGAGAGTTAGAGAAAAAATAGCTAAGGTGGAAGAGAGATTTGTGGAGACGGCAAACCCCACATACCATGATTTGCTTAGTGTCCTGCAGAGGGAGTATAGTCTGGTGCTGACAGAATCCACAAGGAAGAGCTTACTATTTAAACAGCAAACAGATTTTGAGAAGGGGGATAAAATCGGGATAACCTTGGCATACCTCTCCAGAGCAGAAAGTCCACAAACACTAATTGCAGGCATCACCTATCAGACCCAATTTATCACAGACTCAGAGGGAATCTCTAGGCAATTCTTTGATTACTACAGCTCTATTCCTCTAAAGCAGGGGTGGGCAATTATTTTTTCCATGGGGCCACATGAGAAACTAAAAATATTGTGGAGGGCCGCTGAGCTATGGGCGTCTAAGCGACGTCTAAGCTCAGCGGCTCTGAGTGCGCTGGCGGCTGCATCTCGAGCTTCCCTCTAACAGGGAGCGCGCCCGCGCTGGCCATTCTCAAATGGCTGACACAGGCACGCGCCCTGCTAGAGGGATAGCGGGCATGCGGCCGCAGCTCGTGCATGCGCCGTTGAACTGGGAAAGAAGGTGAGTTTATGGGCGACCTGGGGGTTTCACACAGCGGGGCATCCCGATTTTGGATGCCCCGCGGGGAGGGGATCTATAAGATTCCCAGGCTGATAAAGCAGGGTTTTGGTCCACTTCAAACGTTCTGATGTGATAATTTCCCAGCCAATCAGAGAAGCCCTTGGCTTCTGGCAGTCTGGAAGGAGAGCTCATATCAGCTGGGGCAAAGTGTAAGAATGGTGGGCAGCAGGAAGGGGGCATGGTGAGAGCATGGTGGACAGCAGGAAGGGGGCATGGTGAGAGCATGATGGACAGCAGGAAGGGGGCATGGTGAGAGCATGGTGGACAGCAGGAAGGGGGCATGGTGAGAGCATGGTGGACAGCAGGAAGGGGGCATGGTGAGAGCATGATGGACAGCAGGAAGGGGGCATGGTGAGAGCATGATGGACAGCAGGAAGGGGGCATGGTGAGAGCATGGTGGACAGCAGGAAGGGGGCATGGTGAGAGCATGGTGGGCAGCAGGAAGGGGGCATGGTGAGAGCATGGTGGATAGCAGGAAGGGGGCATGGTGAGAGCATGGAAGGGGGCATGGTGAGAGCATGTGGACAGCAGGAAGGGGGCATGGTGAGAGCATGGTGGATAGCAGGAAGGGGGCATGGTGAGAGCATGGTGGACAGCAGGAAGGGGGCATGGTGAGAGCATGGTGGGCAGCAGGAAGGGGGCATGGTGAGAGCATGGTGGACAGCAGGAAGGGGGCATGGTGAGAGCATGGTGGACAGCAGGAAGGGGGCATGGTGAGAGCATGGTGGACAGCAGGAAGGGGGCATGGTGAGAGCATGGTGGACAGCAGGAAGGGGGCATGGTGAGAGCATGGTGGACAGCAGGAAGGGGACATGGTGAGAGCATGGAAGGGGGCATGGTGAGAGCATGTGGACAGCAGGAAGGGGGCATGGTGAGAGCATGTGGACAGCAGGAAGGGGGCATGGGGAGAGCATGTGGGCAGCAGGAAGGGGACATGGTGAGAGCATGTGGACAGCAGGAAGGGGGCATGGTGAGAGCATGTGGAGAGCAGGAAGGGGGCATGGTGAGAGCATGTGGACAGCAGGAAGGGGACATGGTGAGAGCATGGTGGACAGCAGGAAGGGGACATGGTGAGAGCATGGTGGACTTCAGGAAGGGGGCATGGTGAGAGCATGGTGGGCAGCAGGAAGGGGGCATGGTGAGAGCATGTGGACAGCAGGAAGGGGGCATGGTGGGATCATGTGGACAGCAGGAAGGGGGCATGGTGAGAGCATGGTGGACAGCAGGAAGGGGACATGGTGAGAGCATGGTGGACAGCAGGAAGGGGACATGGGGAGAGCATGTGGACAGCAGGAAGGGGGCATGGTGAGAGCATGGTGGACAGCAGGAAGGGGGCATGGTGGGAGCATGTGGACAGCAGGAAGGGGGCATGGTGGGAGCATGTGGACAGCAGGAAGGGGACATGGTGAAAGCATGTGGACAGCAGGAAGGGGGCATGGTGGGAGCATGTGGACAGCAGGAAGGGGACATGGTGAAAGCATGTGGACAGCAGGAAGGGGGCATGGTGAGAGCATGGTGGACAGCAGGAAGGGGACATGGTGGGAGCATGTGGACAGCAGGAAGGGGGCATGGTGGGAGCATGTGGACAGCAGGAAGGGGGCATGGTGAGAGCATGTGGACAGCAGGAAGGGGGCATGGTGGGAGCATGTGGACAGCAGGAAGGGGACATGGTGAAAGCATGTGGACAGCAGGAAGGGAGCATGGTGGGAGCATGTGGACAGCAGGAAGGGGACATGGTGGGAGCATGTGGACAGCAGGAAGGGGGCATGGTGAGAGCATGGTGGGCAGGTACATGGTGAAAAAGAGACAGCAGGCAGGAAGGGAAAACACAAGCAAACTACATAATCTTTCTGAGCAGACTTACTGATGCTCTGGAGCCCCTACTCTGTCCTTCCAAAGTCCCCAGGTCTCTATCACCTGCTCATCGGGTCTGGCTTCCTCAGAGGAAGGGAGAATGTGCCAGACCCGACGAGCCGAGCGGCCGATCAGCTGCTGCTTAACCTAAGCCTCTCACACTGTACACAGGCGATCACCTAAGTTAAGCAGCAGCCGATCGGCCACTCGGCTCGTCGAGTCTGGCATGTTTTCCCTTCCTCTGCGTCTCTTACTGGCCAGCTCAGCCCGGGCCGGTAAGAGCCTAGCAAAGGGCCGTATACGGCCCGCGGGCCGTACATTGCCCAGGTCTGCTCTAAAGTATGATACGACCTGGAAAATCTGGATTCTTATCTTGCTCCCATAATCCTTCCATCTTTGTCGAATTAGACAGGACAATGCTAGATAGTCCAATAACGTGTGATGAAATTGTGAAAGTGATAGCACTAATGTCTAACCGGAAGGCCTCCAGACCAGATGGGCTACCCTCTCGAATGGTATAAGAGAGGTATAAGAGAAATAGTGAAACAATAGCGCCAAGATTGTTGGAGGTCTTTTCGGAGGCACTGCAATCAGTTCAGTTCAGTTCCTGCAGTTCTTACAGACCGATTTCTTTTCTCCACCAGGATGCCAAGGTTCTCGCCAAGGTACTAGCGCTCCACCTGAATAAGGTGATACTCTCTCTCATTGGAAATTACCAATCGGGATTCATGCCAGGCTGAACAACAAGTATTAATCTGAGAAGGCTGCTTAGCAACTTGCAAATTAGACAATGTGGGGAGCAGAGTGATTGTCTCACTAAACAATGAAAAGGCCTTTGACTCTGTGGAGTGGAGCTACTTATGGGCAGTCTTAACTAAATTTGGCCTCCCCCCAACCTATGTCAAATAAATTAAATTCCTCTATAAGAATCCTAAGCCGAGGGTCAGAGTAAATGGAGTCACAATGGCTGAATTGGGACTAGGCTGGGGTACGCGACAGGGGTGCCTGCTTTCTCCTTTATTGTTTGCACTGGCTATTGAGCCCCTGGCATCATTAATTCAGGACTCCCCTGAAATTCAGGGGTGGAGACTGGGACAGACGGTTGAGAAAGTCTCCATGTATGCAGATGATACCCTGGTTTACTTGGCTGACCCTGGGAGCCTTTGCTGGAGTTGATAACTAAATTTAGTTAATTCTAAGGTCTTAAGGTCAACTGAGAGAAATCCAGCTTATATGTGGTGGATGAGCCAGGGGGCACCCAGATCTCCCCAGTTTCTTCACTACAGAGGGTAGGCAGCTTTAAATACTTAGGAATTGTCATACACCCCTCTACATTTATTAAACTCAATATCTGCCCGGTGGTCAACGCCCTTAGGAGGAAGGTGGCCCAGTGGGTAGCTCTCCCCCTTTCAGTCATTGGTCTTATTAATATATTCAAAATGATTTCCCTCCCCAAGTTCAGACTTTTGGCTTTTGGACTCCATCTCATTTGGCTTCATATGGTGTGTCCCCCAAAATGAATAGGGCCATTCTTAAGGCCCACCAGGACTGGGTGGCCTGGCCGCACCGCACATGATACTATACTTCTATGCTGCTCAGCTGGTATATACCACTTGGTGGATGAACCCTTCCATTAAGTCCTCTTTATTGGGTCCAGGGGTCCCTTTGCAGAGTTTGGTGTAGAAGGGAACAAAAGGTCTCCCGCGTGCCACTACATGTGTAAGAATGACTTTGTATGTGTGGCAGAAGGTACAGGCTATGGGAAATCCCCCTGAAAACTCCTCTGAATGGTCCCCCAATACCCCTATCTGGGATAACCCTAATTTGCCAGAATTGATGGCCTTCCCCGAAACAATCTTTTGGAAAAAGCAGGGAATAACCCAATTAATGCATTTATACACTGGGGGGACTCTGATGACTTATGAGCAGCTGCGTCATGCGTATGAGTTGTCGCCTAGAGATTTCTTTCAATATTTACAGCTCTGGCATGCTCTGAGGTCCGAGATCCCTATAGTGGAACTGCAGCTGGGGGAATCACCAATTGAATCCCTGATAAGGTCTGCGAACCTAAATAAGCCCATCTCCACACTATATAGCACCCTTCTTTTAAGCCAACCATCCCCTTTAGAGAAAACAAGGAGAAAATGGGAAGAACTGATCCCAGATATGGACCAGGATGATTGGGAAGAGGCAGTAGACAGTTTGTACTCCTCGGTCATAGACGCTAAGGACAGGCTGATTCAGGCTAGGTGGTTTCACCAGGTGTATCTGATTCCGGTTAGAATGAAGAGGATGGGCCTAGTAGACACAGATCTTTGTCCTAGGTGTAGCATCAGCATCGGCTCTCTGCTACATATGATCTGGGAATGTCTGATAATCTCGACATTCTGGGACGGGGTATCCAACTTTATGACCTGTCTCCATGGGCCTCCCGGTGAGGAAGTCAGCATCCCTCTGCTTGTTAAGTGTGGCTGAACCCATGTTGGATGATGGCTTGCAAAAAATCCTGCTGCGTCTACTGATGTTCTACACAAGGAAATGCATTCTTTTAAACTGGAAGCACCCAAACAAACCGAGTCTTTCAGGTTGGAAGAGTCTAGTCAATGATAAATTGATTTTATATAAGATGACCTACCAGGCCAGAGGATGCCTGGACAAGTTTCAGCAAGTTTGGGAGGCGTGGCTTAACACCCCTAGTTCCACTAGTGATATAGAACTACCTGTGGCTCACCCTCCAGGGCAGTAATCTACCTTCCATAAAGATAAATGTAAAAAGTCTGTTTATCTCTTTTTTGTTTTTGGGGATCTTACTCACACTGTTTGCTCAGCCTCAATATTACTACTAGTTTTGGGGCTCTAGTAACATGGATCTAGTAATATGGATCACTCCCTGTGGAGTGTTCTAAAGTGCGGCTGGCAGCTTCCCAGGTGAGTAGCTCTGACTGCATAGCATGTCCCAATTTTGGGGACTCAAAAATAAGTGTAGGGACCACACTAAACACAGAGTGCCTTGTAGGGGCATTGTGGCTTCCACATGTATCTGCAGATATATGCAAACAAATCTCTGTCTTTCCACATAGCTAGACATGTTTGGTGCTTAATACCTAGATGATGAGAGGGTTAAACTGGGCGGTAAATTGGATCCCAGGCCCTGAATAATAATGATGATAATTTTGTATAAATAAAAGTGATGAAGCTACTCCCACCCCCTTTACTTACTTTATACAGGGTCTAGTAACAGTTTGCCTTGCAAACAGAACCCTTGCAGTTTTTAACAGTTGTCATTCACCTGTCTCGTCTCTAACTCAGAGTGTAGTCACTCAGAGTGCTCCAATCCTTGGGAATCAATTCAGGCCTGACTGATCATTATAAATTACAGGATCTTCACATTTTTCCATGACAGGGGTAGTTGAGGCCTACATGTAACAAAGTGATCTTGTGACTGAAGGCTGGCAGGTTCGATTCCTGCCCAGGACATGACTGAATAGCTATTGGGCAAGGCACCTAGCCCAGCAACTGCTCCCCGGACACTGTAATATGGACAGCCCAAGGGTCTGGGCATGTGCTAAAGTTCCTATGTATGTACAAGCATACAATAGCCAAATATTGTGGAGTCACACTAGCTTCCTGCAGCACTAAATACTCTCCCAGATGCCACACTGCTGGCTGGGCATAACATCATAGACTTGGCTAACTCTGGCAGTTGTGGCCAGATGTCCAGTTTCCCTTCCCAGAACTGCCCAGAACGTCATGGCATTAAGGTTGTAATGTAACAGGGGGGATTTGAGATATGTCATATCTTGGTGGTGGTTTAGCTGCTGCTGAGTGGTGACGTAGATATGATGCTTAGTGGGTGGCTGCATGAAACAGCTCATCAGAGACTTCAGGCTTAAATGGCTAGCTCGGCTACTGCTGCTGCTGTGTCTGACCCTCCCCTCCCCATGTTGACCTCTTAGCGATGTTGCCATATATTACTGGTAGGCCTCGCTCAAGGGACTACACTGTAACTCGCGAAAATACACCATTTTGGCATCCCTCTTGAAGGATGGAAAAATCTAAAATATTGCCAATGTCACCAGCCAACAAATGCCTTCACTGTGAATTACACTGCAGAAGCATGCACGCAAGCATGTAGTCATTTGCATGAGTGACTTTGAGCCCCTGTCCTCCCCAATTTACATTGTATACTTCCAAGGGTGCTGGGGTCCTTCTCATTCACCTTCTCATCTGTCAGTTCTTTAAGCTCCTCTACACCAGATATGACAGGCTAGAAACACAGTGGCTATCTGCCAGTGGCTCAAATAGAAATTGCACTGCGGTGTGAAGCTAGCTGGCTGCTGCATTAGGAAGTAATTTATCGTCGTTCTCTGCTCGTACAGCTGATTCAACATATGAAGAGAGGAGTTCCAAGGGGTCAGCACATGACAGATCATGCAAGTTTGTAGTAGACAATGCTGTCTTTGCAGCTTAAAGTGTAATTATTTTTTGATGCCAGTTTTAAATGTTTTCATTACTGTTTGCCAAATTGAGGCCCTAAATGAGGAGCTGTAACTTGCCCATAGCTGGACCTCTACACGTTGGCATTGAAGTGCACATTTGAGATTGAAGGACTGGCCCACTTTCTTCTGCACATAGCTCTGCACCAGAATTTTGAATTAAAATTACCCTTACGCACATGCTTTACTTTGAGGTGTTTGGCAACTCTTCCCTTGACAATACCTATGCATGTAGGGTATTGTTTCTGTTCAGGGGAACTTGTTTTTTTATATTTAACTTGTTTTTTCTTGTTTGCATATTGTTTTTAAAGGAAAATGTGTCTTTGCATTTCTAATCTTTTTTTAGTGAAAACCGTTGCAACCGAAGAATTAATTGAGGGATTACTGTCAGAAAACTGCACCTGCACATCAACAAGCCTGGTACACCTAGAAAACCTGAGGTGTGTACTTCCAGAGACTATATAGTTTGTTGGGGATATTTCAAATTTAAGGGTTGTTTTTTTTAAAAACTGCAAGTTTCTACCAATACATATTTGGTACCTTTGTTACCAGGAGAAATGGGGTTTTTACATGCAATAATATTTAATTGAAAAACGTACATTTTGTTTAAATGCAAAAAAGCACTACAAATTGTAAAAATCATTTTTTTTTTTTTTTTGCATGTTTTTCAACCTAAAATATTGATAATACACTTAGCAAATTACAATCAAGACATTTCATGTTAACGCCCAGATTCTGAAGAAAAAACAATGTATAATTTTTCTGAGAAATCCCTGGAAATCCTTTCAAAAATCACAGTTGTTTTGTGTAGTGCAAAATGTAAAAAAATGGTCTGGCAACAGAGGGTGACAAATACACTAGGTAGGCTGGCAGTTAAAGAGTTAAAGGCTCATTCACAGAAATATTCTGCCAAACTGTAGTGACTGTGTGCACTTGCAATGACACAAATAGTTTAAAATTTGTTGGGGAAAGGGGAAAGAGAGTGTATGGTATTTTGGTCTCTGGGTCAAGGGGAGGTTAGGCACCTCTGAGTTGAGTCAAAGATAATAGTTTCTTTGGGGGGGGGGGGTTCTAGGGAGTGGCTCCCTTGCCTTTTTCTTGTCCTTGACTAACTAGTGAGTTATTTATCAATTCAAACACAATTGTGAATACAATCAACCATATTTATACATGTGATATATACTGCAGAAAATTAGTTACAATAACAATAATATCTTGGATACCAAAAATTTTGGGGTTCAGTATAATTTAGTGCCCTTTCTGGTACCATATACTTTGAGTTCTTGTCTTTGTAAACAGGTTTGTAGCAAGTAGTTGTTAGGGCGAGGGCCGTGCGCCCATCTCGTAGCACTCCCCTCACCTCCGTTGCAGCTCCTGCCGGCGGGGCCGTGGCTTCCGGTGCGGCGGCTGACCGTGCGCCGGCTACTCACCGCTCGTCTCCCTTCTCCTCGCTCTGCCTCCTCGCATGGTCCTGTGCGCGCACGCCCCCGTGCTCTAGGGGGCGCGCACGCCGGCTTCCTGAAGAATAAAGGGCCAGTACACCACTGATTGGTGCCCAGTCATCCAATCCTGCATCCACTTCCCCTATTTAAGGGGCACTTCCTTTCCATCAGTGCCGAATCTTGGTCTTCCTATGTATACAGAAAGTCAGTTGTTTTCAGGATTGCTCACCCGTGTATCGACCTTTGCTTGTCCCCGACTCTGAACCTTCGCTGCCCGTCCCGATCTTGGCTACATATCTTCGATCTCGAGGTTATGCTGCCAGTCCTGACCTCTGCTTGAACTTTGACATCGCCTTTTTCCTGCCTCCTTTGCACCACGCAGTACCTCGGCTGACTGTGTGGCTGGGCCGCTGTTGGGGGTAGCGACCTGGGGGTCACTCGCCGCCACAAGACCAACCTGCCTTGCGGCGGGTTCTGGTGAATACCGGTGGCCTCTTAGACTCCGCCCCCCTGACACGGTACTCGCTATCAGTACCACAGTCACAGCGGTTCCACACCTGTGCCGCCACACCCGGTCCGTGACAGTAGTTCTGTGCAGTCTGTAGCAAGTATAGTAACCTTTGTTTGTAGCAAGTAGTTCAGTACATTGTAGTACCCTTGTTTGTAGCAGTTCAGTACAGACAATTCAGAACAGACATGTTTCGCCCTATGGGCTTCCTCAGTGTACTGTATTTCCTAGTGGGAGATCTTACAATATTCCATATATACGATAAGGTGCATAATATATATATATATATATTATATATATTATATATTTACAGTTGATGCTTGGTTTAAGGTTGCTTGCTACCTATGTCACAGGGTGTTGATAATTATCAGTTGTGCAGTTGAGATTTGCCTTTAAGGAGATAAAGTGTAATTACCTAAATACCTAAATAGTTATGGAAACCTTATATTGCCTGGTGCTGTGTCCGCCCAAGTCCCTCCCTCTAGAAGGGATATCGCAGGACAGGGACGTGTGTGCGCTGTTCCGTCTTCTGTCTGGCGGCGTGCTGTGATCCCGTTTCCGGCTACAGCTTGTGATGTGTGTGTTACTAATGCTTTTTATATGGTGTCCCTACCTTGCGCCTTTTCGTGGTGCCTGCTTGTTAAAGGGGACGCTTGTCAGATGGGAAGAGCATTGAAGCACTGAGCTCCTATCATTCCCTTTCGTTGGAGGTGAAAGCCGGAAATGCGTCAGCGTGCACTTCCTGACTGAGCGGCCCCAGGTGGTCTGCGCTGATGACACTACCATTTTGTTGGTTGGATTCTCAGCAGAAGGGTGCAGTTAGGCAGGCCTGTGTGGTCGTTCCTACGGGCGCCACCATCTTTTTGGTTAGGAATACACTTTATGTGCGATTTTTGGTTCAATGTTCTGAATGGATTGTGTCTGTTGTGTGGCACCCTGGTAAGGTAGCAGGCAGCCCCAATATTACACCTCACTGTTACAATATTTTACAGGATTTCTACATGGTCACCATGTTGAGATTACATATTATTACTTTCAAAATGTGCATATTTACACATAATGCTAGATTTGATATTTATACAATATATGTATATATGTTTACATTGCATAGTAGGAGATAATGTTGTTAATCATAAAATGGTATGAAACTGTTCACTCGGTGATGATACAACATTTGTCCTAGAGTATTTATATAGTTGGAGAAAGAAAAAAATCTGGGTGAATACAAGAACAACTATTACAGATACCAATATAGTGACAAAAGCCCACAAGAAGACCTAACCAAACAGACAGTAGTCCAACTGACACAAGGAGATCAAGAAACAATAAAAATATTGACAGAGCTACACACAGAAACATACACAGAGAGTAGCCTAACCAAGCCCCAAGCTGACACTTCAAACATACCGCAATTAAGAACCTTCAAAAAACCTTCCCGCTACTTTCCCCCATTACACATGAATTCCAGTGTAAAAACCTTTGTAAACATGGTCACCTATGACATTTAGCACCTGGAAACCAAGGGACAGAGCCCTAGGAACATAACACCATCCCAGAAGCAAGCATTAGTACAATTACAACAAAACAAAAAATCATAATAAAACCAGACGATAAAGGGGGTAACACAGTCATAATGTACAGACACCAGTATGAGAGTATGTGCCACAAAATTCTGGACAACAAGAACTGGTACAAAAAGGTCCCCGTGTCGACACTGAGCAATGACAAAGAGGCATATGAAGAAATGATCAGACATGCACAACAACATAAAATTACTACAACAGCTGAGTTCCTTATAATACCAAACCCAGTTACACAGACTTTCTACGCACTACCGAAGATACACAAATCTGAGACAGACCCACCAGGGTGGCCAATTGTGTCCGGGATAGGATCATTTACGATCAGATAGTCAGTATGTAGATACACACCTACAAACCTTTGTACAAGCATTACCCTCATACATAAAGGACACTCCTCACTTTACACTCACCCCTCACATTACAAATACTAGACGGGATAATATTAGTACCACAGGACTCCATCCTGGTTACCTTACACATTGAAGCACTCTACTCCAGCATACCACACATTTTGAGATTACAAGCCACATAAACCTTCCTAGACCAGCTAGATATAAACGAATACGAGCACAATTTATTAATGACCTACTCAGATTCATCCTAACACATAACAACTTGTGCCCCCACTTAAGCTAACCTCTACTTAGGCTGGTGGGAGCAGAATATTTGGCAAGACGACTCCTTAAAAAATTACTTTCACTCAGTACTAACATGGATGAGATACATAGATGCCATCTACATAATTTAGGAAGGAGCAGAACAGCAGCTAAAGGAATTTATAAACAAACTAAACACAAATGAGCTGAAATTAAAATTGAACATTCCTAGATTTGAACATTTATCAGGACAGGGAAGGAAACCTGAGAACAAATTTCTATCGCAAGCCAACAGCAGCAAATAACATACTTACTCCAAGAGCGCACACCCCACTGCTTTAACGAAAAGCATCCCTTACGGCGAATACTTGAGAGGAAGGAGAAATTGTAGAACTCTGGACCATTTTTAGAAAGCAGCCAATGGAATCAGAGAAAGACTCATCAACAGAGGGTATACCAAAAAAGTACTCAAAGACACATACAGAAAGGCCAATGATAAGGATAGATCAACACTCCTCTTCCCACAACGACAAAATAAAACACAGAGACTCACACCATAGAAAAATCTACCCTTCACCTTAACATACAGCCAACAACGGCACCAACATATCAGAACAATCATACAGAAACACTGGCACATACTGACTCATGACCAAGACCTAGAACCAATAATGCCACAACTGGTTTTCAGACATTCCCAGTCAATCCGAGACAGCTTAGTTAGAAGCCATTACACCAAACTGCCAGAAACCACATGCTGTAAAGTTCAAGGCATCTATAGATGTGAAGGATGCAGTACATGCAGATATATTAAACCTTATCTGACGGCCGCACTCACAAAATAGGACATTGCAACACCACTAATGTATTATACTATTTGACTTGTACATGTCCATGCTTCTACGTTGGGAAAGCAAACAGAAAACTTAGAACGAGGATCTCCGAACACATAAGAGATATAAAGTATGGTACAATGACGCCACCGGTGGGGAGACAATTTATGAGCAAACAAAAATCCAACCCAAACCAAGTGTCCTTCCAGGCATTGGATAATAGCAACAATAAAGTGGGTACTCAGGTTAACCCACAGAAAACCCCACAAGAAAGTGCCGCCCACGCAATAAATGAATATAAATTACTTTATATTTATTAAGTAATAAAAAAGCGAATAAAACCACATGCTGTAAAGTTCAAGGCATCTATAGATGTGAAGGATGCAGTACATGCAGATATATTAAACCTTATCTGACGGCCGCACTCACAAAATAGGACATTGCAACACCACTAATGTATTATACTATTTGACTTGTACATGTCCATGCTTCTACGTTGGGAAAGCAAACAGAAAACTTAGAACGAGGATCTCCGAACACATAAGAGATATAAAGTATGGTACAATGACGCCACCGGTGGGGAGACAATTTATGAGCAAACAAAAATCCAACCCAAACCAAGTGTCCTTCCAGGCATTGGATAATAGCAACAATAAAGTGGGTACTCAGGTTAACCCACAGAAAACCCCACAAGAAAGTGCCGCCCACGCAATAAATGAATATAAATTACTTTATATTTATTAAGTAATAAAAAAGCGAATAAAACATAGAAAAAACACATTAGAAGTTGTATCAGGTGATGTGATTTGTGAAGATCTCTATTTATTTGGCAGCACTTGCTCACGGATATTTAGAACTGTTTATAGTACAGCACTTGCACTTTATATATTGCTTCTTGCCTTAAAGTGGACCAACACCCAGGATTTTCACTATCCTGGGTGTTGGTCCACTTCTGCGGGGCACCCTGATTGGGGGACTGTGGGGCACGGCCAGTGCGGGTGCGCGCCCTGCTAGAGGGACGCGCGGCGGCGGCCCGCGCATGCGCCATTGGTACGGGAGAAGGTAAGGTTTGTGGGCGTCCGTGGGGGTTTCACACAGAGGGGCATCCCGATTTCGGATGCCCTGTGGGGAGGGAGCTGATTGGCCAATCAGCGGTGGGTGTTGGTCCACTTTAAGTGTTTGCACGTTGACTATTGCTTTTTGTAATTATTGTAAAGTTTGTCTGTATATTTGCTTTTCTCTCTGTTTATATGTATATTTTGCACATTATGAGAGCCTATCGATGTACTTCTTGTGATAATAATTAATTTAAGTAGCCCATTTCCATTCCCACCATGTTTGTCTTATGTGTTTTTTAACGAGTCTTTGATGTTTTATTAGCTTTTTTATTACTATGAAGTAATTTATTATTTATTGTGTGAGCAGCACTTTCTTGTGGGGTTGTCAGTGGGTTAACCTGAGTACTCACTTTATTGTTGCTATTATCTTAGACTTGTATCCCTTGTGCCAGCTCCGCCTATTATTATTTCTCTCTTACCTAGGGCATACCCATTCTAGTTGTATCTAAGCATTGGATCGACTGCACTACAAACCAAGGGGCAGCAACATCACTAAATTAACACTGCAACGGGAAACAAAATGGATAGCGACATTACAAGCGACACGCCCCCCCCCCCCCCCCCCCCTGGACTCAATGAAACAATCAGCTTCACCTCGTTCCTTTAGAAAACACAAAATCTGCCACAACAACCTAACTAAAAGGTTCCTGAGGTATTCCTGAACGCAACAATGATCTGTTATAGTTGTTCTTGTATTCACCCAGATTTTTTTATTTCTCTAACTATATAAATACTCTAGGACAAATGTTGTATCATCAAGTTAACTATTTTATTTTATGTTTAACAACATTATCTCCTACTATGCAACAGTAAGTACAATGTATAAATATCAAATCTAGCATTATGTGTAAATATGCAAATTTTGAATGTAATAATATTATGTAATCTAAACATGGTGACCATGTAGAAATCCTGTAAAATACCGTAACAGTGAGGTGTAATAATGGGGCTGCCTGCTACCTAACCAGGGTGCCACACAACAGACACAATCCATTCAGAACATTGAACCAAAAATCACACATAATAAGTGTATTCCTAACCAAAAAGATGGCGGCGCCCGTAAGAACGACCACACAGGCCCGCCTAATTACATTACACTCCTTCCGATGAGAATCCAACCAATAAAAAGTCGGCACTGTCAGCTCCTGGGGCCGCTCAGTCAGGAAGGGCACGTCGACGCACTTCCGGTTTTCACCTCCAATGAAAGCCAAACACAGAAGCTCAGCACCCCAATGCTATTCCCGTCTGACGAGCAGCCGCCAAACACGCAGGTGCCACGAAAAGGCGCAAGGTAGGGACACCATATAAACAGTATTAGTAACACACACAACACAAGCTGCAGCTGGAAACGGGATCACAGAACACCGCCACAAAGAAGACAGAACAGCACACATATGTCCCTGTCCTGCGATATCCCCTCCAGAGGACTTGCCAGCCCCCAGCCTTGTGAACTAATATAAGAGTCTCATGGACCCCTTACCAGTTCACAGGGTTAACAGTAAACTAAAACACACAAACACATAGTAAAAATTATTTTATTAATAAAAAAGATACATTTTTTTTCTTTACTCACCTCCGATTGTCAGCTCCTCTGTCCCTCGCTGATCTCATGACAGATGCCGTTGATCGGCAGCCAGAGGAGGAGGGGAGACAGGAGATCAGAGGATCTCCTGTCCCCTCCTTCTCAGGCCACCGATCACCGGCATCTGACAGCTGAGAGGCCTGGAGCTGTCATGATGCTGGTCGAGTGACGTCATAAGCCCCGCTCCCAAAAGGGGCAAGATGGCAGCGCCCATCGGAAGAAGAGGGGGAGAGAGCCTGACAGGACGAGAAGAAGAGCGAGAGCCCTGGGGGGGGGGGGGATCAGAGGCCCCCTGGGTGAAGAGGAGGGCCAACGAGATCAAGCGCACATGGAGGTGAGTAAATGTCATTTTTATTTTTTTTATTTTTACAGAAAAGCCAGCGGCGGCTGGAGCCCTGACGGGGGATCGTAGCCCCCATGGTGAAGAGGAGTCCTGGCCAGTTCGAATGAGTGGCTGGCGTTCAACGGTTGGAGAGGCAGCCACGTAAAATTTACGTGGCTGGCAACAGAACGGTTAAACCAAGCACCAACTGTAAGTACATATATAACTTTATGCACCTTATCGTATGTATGGCATAATGTAAGATCTCCCACTAGGAAATACAGTACACTGAGTAAGCCCATAGGGCGAAACGCGTCTGTACTGAATTACTTGCTACAAACAAGGGTACTACACTGTACAGGACTACTTGCTACAAACAGGGTACCAAACCTGTTTACAAAGACAAGGACTCAAAGTATATGGTGCCAGAAAGGGCACTAAATCATACTGATCCCTAAAATTTAGGGTATCCAAGATATTGTTATTGAAACTAATTTTTTGCACTATATATCAAATGTATATATATGGTTGATTGTATTCACAAATGTGTTTAAATTTATAAATAACTCACTAGTTAGTCAAGGCGAGGAAAAAGGCAAGGGAGCCACTCCCTAGAACCCCCCAATGCCACAAATAAGCTAAACATAGCTCATATTTAGGTAACTAAGGCCCTATAAGTGGCCCCTGAGTCCTAGGGCCCACCACTGAGATTTCCTAGTAACTATGTGGGCCAGTCCGAGCCTATACACCGGCTCGGAATTGTCTTGTAAAAATTGCCACACTTGGGAGGAACTATGTTTTCCACAAATACAGTGTACTGGCTTTTTGCTGCTGCTGCCTCTGGGTGCACATTTGCTGTCAGTGCATTCCTGAAGGCGAGACTCCTGACTTGCAGACAGGGTACCCCTCCAATGTTTTGCTTGAGATCTCCAACCATTGCCTCTATGCTGGGTGCTGTTATCCTAGTCCCCTGATGATAATGATGCCACCTCAACTACAGATACTAAAGTAATAAAAAGAACTTACACTTACAAACAGTGAAAAATATAAAATGCACTTCCAATAGTTTTGATTTTTGTGATTCAGTTCAGTTCGATTTGGCGGGAACTCGAATTTTAGAATGAAATTCGGCAAATTGGTCAAACCGATTTTTTTTTTAAAGTTTGCTTATCTCTACTACAAAGCTCTCCAAAGATACCAACCAAGATGCATATCTGCTCCAGGCCTCCTGTCAGATATGCTCCAGGCCTCCTGTCAGATATTCTCCAGGTCTCCTGTCAGATATGCTCCAGGCCTCCTGTCAGATATTCTCCAGGTCTCCTGTCAGATATGCTCCAGGCCTCCTGTCAGATATGCTCCAGGCCTCCTGTCAGATATGCTCCAGGCCTCCTGCCAGATATGCTCCAGGCCTCCTGTCAGATATGCTCCTGGACTCCTGTCAGATATGCTCCAGGCCTCCTGTCAGATATGCTCCAGGCCTCCTGCCAGATATGCTCCAGGCCTCCAGTCAGATATGCTCCAGGCCTCCAGTCAGATATGCTCCAGGCCTCCTGTCAGATATGCTCCAGGCCTCCTGCCAGATATGCTCCAGGCCTCCTGTCAGATATGCTCCTGGACTCCTGTTGTCAACCCTGATTACCTCCTCCCACTCTCGTTTCCAGGACTTCACACATGTCACGCTATTCATTTTAGATTACCCTTACCTATACAGTTCTATACTGTCCAACCCTTGAAAAGAACCCTAAAAACCCATCTATTTCAACAAGGTTACCATCTGGCCTAACCCAAGTCTTGTCAGTCTTCAGAGCACTTGCGACCATACATATTACATGCTTAGTACATACTATACCCAGCCTCTTATGTGATGATGATGCCACCTCAACTACAGCTAATAAAGTAATACAAAGAACATTTACAAACGGTAAAAAATATAAAATGCATGTCCAATAGTTTTGATTTTTGTGATTCAGTTCAATTCGATTCGGCACAAACCCAAACTTTTAAATAATAACGGCAAATTGGCCAAACCAATTTTTTTTTAAGTTTGCTTATCTCTAATACAAAGCTCTCCAAAGATACCAACCAAGATGCATATCTGCTCCAGGCCTCCTGTCAGATATGCTCCAGGTCTCCTGTCAGATATGCTCCAGGTCTCCTGTCAGATATGCTCCAGGTCTCCTGTCAGATATGCTCCAGGCCTTCTGCCAGATATGCTCCAGGCCTCCTGTCATCAACCCTGATTACCTCCTCCCATTCTCGTTTCCAGGACTTCACACATGTCACGCCATTCATTTTGGAATACCCTTACCTATGCAGTTCTATACTGTCCAACCCTTAAAAAAGCACCCTAAATCCCAGCTATTTCAACAAGGTTACCATCTGGCCTAACCTAAGTCTTGTCAGTCTTCAGAGCACTTGCGACCATACTTATTACATGCTTAGCACATACTATACCCAGCCTCTTATGTCCGACCTCTTATGTCCGACCTCTTATGTCCGACCTCATATGTCCGACCTCTTATGTCCGACCTCTTATGTCCAACCTCTTATGTCCAACCTCTTATGTCCGACCTCTTATGTCCGACCTCTTATGTCCGACCTCTTATGTCCGACCTCATCCTTTAGATTGTAAGGCAGGGCTCTCTCTTCTAACGTACCCCTGTATTAATGTGTTTTGTTGCATTTGACTTAAGATACTGTATGTATTATTGTCATATCTTTGTTATATAAGACTTATAATGCCCTGTGTGTTACACGTATGGTAAAATAATAAAACCCCAAATGAGTTATTTCTAAAGTGCACAAAAAATATAATAAATGGCAATGTTATAGTTAATTCATCAAGGTAATCAATAAATATTTATACAAAAAATGCCAGTGCTTAAAACTGTGCAATAACACGCAGTGGTAAACTTAGTGCAAAAGGTCGCAATGCAATACTCACTTAACTATAAGGAGAATAGTAATAAATATAATAGCTCTAATCTAAGCAAATAACAAACTAACATTAAGGTGCAAATCAGTAATTAAATGGTCTAATATTAACATTATAGCAAGTGCTAGTATGAAAGGGCCAACAGCAAAAAGACCAAACTGAAAATATAAAAATTCTACAGCGCCAAATATAATAGAGATACTGAGTATTGTATTGCGACCTTTTGCACTACGTATTTTTTGCCATATAAGATGCACTTTAACCCCCCCCCCCCCCCAAAAAAAAAAAAAAGTGGGGGAAAATGTCAGTGCGTCTTATTGGGTGAATGTTAAAAAAAAAGTAAACTCAAATTTCCATCGCTCCTGTGCTGCTGGCCAAGCTGCCATGGCCACAAGAGACCAGAAGATGTAGGAGCGACAGGCAGGCGGGCAGGGTAACCAACCCTGCCCGCTGCCTCCGCCATTTGCACTATCCTCGCCATCCGCGCTGCCTCTGCCGCCGCCGCCGCTTCTTCTTCCCAGAGCAAACACCTGGCTCCATACAGCGGGAGGGTGTGGCTGACACTCAGGCATCAGCCACGCCCACCCACTGCACAGAGCTGTGTGTCTGCTCTGTGTGTGCAAATGGATCTGATTGAATTCAGTAGGGAGTGTGCGCTGCTGCATCCCCGTTGGCTTGTGTGCACACCTGAACCAGTCATTCAGAATTCATTTAGAGCCCTTCGCTGAAAGGAAGTAAACATGTCAAAGGTCTATTGGACTAGGGAAATTTTACTGGCTGAATTGGGGGGTTTCACACAGAGGGGCATGCCAATTGCAGATGCCCTGGGGACACAGAACAAAACCTGGGAAAGTTCTGCTTGAGTATGAATACTTTTTAAGGGCACTGGAAAAGTCAATGGAGAACTTATTGCATTGTAAGAACAGGCTCATGGCTGCTATACAATATAACTCAGTAAGGAGCTGGCCTTATTGTATTTGTATTCTGTTATATTCTGCTCCCGCTGTGTGAGATTGAACTCTGTATCCCAATTTGAACCTCCTTCGTCATTAGCTATTGGTCCATAGGTAGGGAAATGTAGCTGGTGTATTTTGGCTTGTAGAAAGCAACTAAGAAAACCAAATTCCTCAAAGGTATCTTGGTTGACATATATGGGAACATGATAGTGAAAAAAAGTTGTTTTCTAAGAAGGATACCAAGCTAGAAATCGACATTGGACATTTATAGTTCTAACAAACAACTTAACAAACCTTTTACAATAAGCTCAGTCGTTGGAATATATATTAATCAGCAAGGTCATGCTTGTAGCTTCTACAAAACATCAATGTGTCATATAATTCATAGAAGATGTCTTCAACATAGTTAGGCCAGGTAAGTGGATGGTCTCCAGAAAAAAAATGAAGTTTAGTATAGATTACCAGCATCTAGGGCCAGGATTTTGCATGAAGCATAGAAACTTGGCAGTAGAGGTCCGGTAGCTTCACACAATATACCCTTTAATCGGTTAAATGCCCTAGAACCCCCCAATGCCACAAATAAGCTAAACATAGCTCATATTTAGGTAACTAAGGCCCTATAAGTGGCCCCTGAGTCCTAGGGCCCACCACTGAGATTTCCTAGTAACTATGTGGGCCAGTCCGAGCCTATACACCGGCTCGGAATTGTCTTGTAAAAATTGCCACACTTGGGAGGAACTATGTTTTCCACAAATACAGTGTACTGGCTTTTTGCTGCTGCTGCCTCTGGGTGCACATTTGCTGTCAGTGCATTCCTGAAGGCGAGACTCCTGACTTGCAGACAGGGTACCCCTCCAATGTTTTGCTTGAGATCTCCAACCATTGCCTCTATGCTGGGTGCTGTTATCCTAGTCCCCTGATGATAATGATGCCACCTCAACTACAGATACTAAAGTAATAAAAAGAACTTACACTTACAAACAGTGAAAAATATAAAATGCACTTCCAATAGTTTTGATTTTTGTGATTCAGTTCAGTTCGATTTGGCGGGAACTCGAATTTTAGAATGAAATTCGGCAAATTGGTCAAACCGATTTTTTTTTTAAAGTTTGCTTATCTCTACTACAAAGCTCTCCAAAGATACCAACCAAGATGCATATCTACTTCAGGTCTCCTGTCAGATATGCTCCAGGTCTCCTGTCAGATATTCTCCAGGTCTCCTGTCAGATATGCTCCAGGCCTCCTGTCAGATATGCTCCAGGCCTCCTGTCAGATATGCTCCAGGCCTCCAGTCAGATATGCTCCAGGCCTCCTGTCAGATATGCTCCAGGCCTCCTGCCAGATATGCTCCAGGCCTCCTGTCAGATATGCTCCTGGACTCCTGTCATCAACCCTGATTACCTCCTCCCATTCTCGTTTCCAGGACTTCACACATGTCACGCCATTCATTTTGGAATACCCTTACCTATGCAGTTCTATACTGTCCAACCCTTAAAAAAGCACCCTAAATCCCAGCTATTTCAACAAGGTTACCATCTGGCCTAACCTAAGTCTTGTCAGTCTTCAGAGCACTTGCGACCATACTTATTACATGCTTAGCACATACTATACCCAGCCTCTTATGTCCGACCTCTTATGTCCGACCTCTTATGTCCGACCTCTTATGTCCAACCTCTTATGTCCAACCTCATCCTTTAGATTGTAAGGCAGGGCTCTCTCTTCTAACGTACCCCTGTATTAATGTGTTTTGTTGCATTTGACTCAAGATACTGTATGTATTATTGTCATATCTTTGTTATATAAGACTTATAATGCCCCGTGTGTTACACGTATGGTAAAATAATAAAACCCCAAATGAGTTATTTCTAAAGTGCACAAAAAATATAATAAATGGCAATGTTATAGTTAATTCATCAAGGTAATCAATAAATATTTATACAAAAAATGCCAGTGCTTAAAACTGTGCAATAACACGCACAATAATACACTTAGTGCAAAAGGTCACAATGCAATACTCACTTAACTATAAGGAAAATAGTAATAAATATAATATCTCTAATCCAAGCAAATAACAACCTAACAATAAGGTGCAAATCAGTAATTAAATGGTCTAATATCAACATTATAGCAAGTGCTAGTATGAAAGGGCCAACAGCAAAAAGACCAAACAGAAAATATAAAAATTCTACAGCGCCAAATATAATAGAGATGCTGCTAGGCTGTCCGTCACTGTCCTTATTGTTAACTGCGTATTGTATTGCGACCTTTTGCACTACGTATTTTTTGCCATATAAGATGCACTTTAACCCCCCCCCCCCAAAAAAAAAAAAGTGGGGGAAAATGTCAGTGCGTCTTATTGGGTGAATGTTAAAAAAAAAGTAAACTCAAATTTCCATCGCTCCCGCGCTGCCATGGCCACAGGAGACCAGAAGATGTAGGAGCGACAGGCAGGCGGGCAGGATAACCAACCCTGCCCGCTCCCTCCGCCATTTGCACTATCCTCGCCATCCGCGCTGCCTCTGCCGCCGCCGCTTCTTCTTCCCAGAGCAAACACCTGGCTCCATACAGCGGGAGGGTGTGGCTGACACTCAGGCATCAGCCACGCCCACCCACTGCCCAGAGCTGTGTGTCTGCTCTGTGTGTGCAAATGGCTCTGATTGAATTCAGTAGGGAGTGTGCGCTGCTGCATCCCCGTTGGCTTGTGTGCACACAGAATTCATTTAGAGCCCTTCGCTGTAAAGCCCTTCGCTGTAAACATGTCAAAGGTCTATTGGACTAGGGAAATTTTACTGGCTGAATTGGGGGGTTTCACACAGCGGGGCATGCCAATTGCAGATGCCCTGGGGACACAGAACAAAACCTGGGAAAGTTCTGCTTGAGTATGAATACTTTTTCAGGGCACTGGAAAAGTCAATGGAGAACTTATTGCATTGTAAGAACAGGCTCATGGCTGATATACAATATAACTCAGTAAGGAGCTGGCCTTATTGTATTTGTATTCTGTTATATTCTGCTCCCGCTGTGTGAGATTGAACTCTGTATCCCAATTTGAACCTCCTTCGTCATTAGCTATTGGTCCATAGGTAGGGAAATGTAGCTGGTGTATTTTGGCTTGTAGAAAGCAACTAAGAAAACCAAATTCCTCAAAGCTATCTTGGGTGACATATATGGGAACATGATAGTGAAAAAAAGTTGTTTTCTAAGAAGGATACCAAGCTAGAAATCGACATTGGACATTTATAGTTCTAACAAACAACTTAACAAACCTTTTACAATAAGCTCAGTCGTTGGAATATATATTAATCAGCAAGGTCATGCTTGTAGCTTCTACAAAACATCAATGTGTCATATAATTCATAGAAGATGTCTTCAACATAGTTAGGCCAGGTAAGTGGATGGTCTCCAGAAAAAAAATGAAGTTTAGTATAGATTACCAGCATCTAGGGCCAGGATTTTGCATGAAGCATAGAAACTTGGCAGTAGAGGTCCGGTAGCTTCACACAATATACCCTTTAATCGGTTAAATGCTAAAATGCCATAATGACATTGTTGACTATCGGCACACTTTTCAAGCACAGTTTGCACCCTTAATCTAAACTTCAAAGCTAAACATACCATACGAGTTACCATGTGTGCTATATTTTAAATACATGCAGAAAAAAAAAGTACCATTTGCTGTAATCTGTAGTTTTTGGATTTATTTGTAATCAGGAGATTGATGTTGTGCAAAGCGTGAGCCAGGACATACAGAGCTATGTAGGCATAGGAAGGCTTTGAATCCTTTAAGGCAAACTGTGGGATGACACCTGTCCCAGAGCAGTTTGTTCCTGAAAAATTACGAACAAGCTCATACACCGCATTCTTACGTGGGTTTCGGGAAAGGCACTGAAACATTTGAAGCCAGATCTCCTCCAGTAATGGATCCGTTGGACGATTAGAAGGGTTGACACCATAAATAAATGTCTCCATGTTGGGGATAAACTTTTGGGGCCATAAAAATATGAGGGTACTATTAAATGTAGGGAAAAACTCAGGATCCATATATTTGAGGTCAGTCCATGATTCATGTAAAATTAGCGTGATATTCCAATTTATGGAAACCAGCTCGGCCCAAAAGTCAATATAAAATATTGTAAAACGGCCACACATAATTACTACCTTAGCCTCAGAATGTGATATCACAGACATCTTCTTTATATTAATGTCAGCGTCATTCGCTAGTTGAATTGTATATGCAATGCAGATTTCGTTCTTGGCCATCACTTTTCTTAATTCCTCTATTTCCATATCACCACTGCCATCATATGGAGTGACCATTCCCACCCAGTTCCAACCGAAATGTTTCAGGCACTTTATAAGAGCGATATAATATATATGGTCATCCTGAATCATCCGAAACAAGTTTGGGTAGATTTGTTTGTTACTCAGGAGAGGATCTGTAATTTTGTAATTGATCTGAGGAATACATTTACAGTAATTGGACTATATGTAAAGAGTTTGCGGTCAAAGATGTAATCATTCCTTTTTTATTCTATAGGTTTAGGTTTCACCATTTGCATGCATTGTAAATTACGTATTAAGTAAAAAGATATCAGGATTATTGAAGTAAGCGGGTCCATCTAGTAAAGACAGAGGCATCTTAAAGCAGACCAAAAGTAAAAAAAAAAAAAGCTCAGTAAATTGCACCCCTAAAACTGGTAGTCGTGACATAAACTATTTGAGAAGGCTTAACTTCATGCAGATGTTATGGAATAGAAGGCTGCATAACTACATAGGAGCGGCTATCTTGCACATACATGAGTCCAGCTTATATAAAAACCCTAATCCCACAGTTATAATTGCCTAACACAATCTTCCTTTATTTCCAGCAGAAAGCCAATAACTGTGATGACTCATTTCTCTGCTGCACAGTTGAAAGATATGTATCATTTTAGAAGGTACACTGTCTGAATGGAGTCTGGTAAAACCTGATTCTGCAGTGAACAGTGATAAAGAAACATTGTTGCAATTTCCCTTCTCAGACACAATCTCTCTAGCAACTGGTTATTCAGTGTGTATGCTTATATAACATAATACACAAGCTGCCCTTGTTTCTTAGACATTTATCTCTCGGTTTGATGTCTTGCTCAGAACTGCCGTCATGCTTATGTGTGTGACAAAATGTCCACTCCCATGCAGTTCTGGCTTGGCTTGTTGAATTGGCTTGTTATTCTAGAACATCCGCATGGAGTTAATCCCTCTCAAATAGTTTTTGCCAGAGGGGGGCTTTAGGGGAGCAATTTACTAAACTTTCTTTTTTTCTTTTGGTCCGCTTTAAGAGCCACTTTACATGGTGTGATAAGCCATGAATGTCCCTAAGGTGCTGGCAAATGTTAGAGCTAGACAGTCCATATTTGTGAAAAAACAACTATTGCATGGTAAAAATACCCCCCTCTGGATTTTTCGGGTGGCTTTATGTACCGTATTTGCCGGCGTATAAGACGACTTTTTCCCCCTGTAAAACATGCCTCCAAGTGGGGGGTCGTCTTATACGCCGAGTGCACCTGGGTCACATACATACCCCCCAACTGTCCAGATTTTCCCGGGACTGCCCCGATTCTTCATCTGTGGTCCCGCGTCCGGCGGACCATGCAGTTGTCCCGCGCTGTCATGTCCCACGCCGTCGCAGTAAATGTACTTACCTTCACCAAGCTGGGGTGCACGATCGTCCGCCGCCGCACCTCCTCCTGCAGAGCGATGCTATTGCTCAGGCAGCACTAGTTGATCAGAGCAGGGAGAGACTGAGCAGGCCAGCAGGGTGAGCACCGAGCAGATCAGCTTTCCTGCTCCCAGGCACTGTGTGGGCAGGCAGGGGGCTGGCTCCTGGTACGCACTCCTGACATCGCCCTCGCTGCTCTCAACTTTGAAGGGGGATCTTCAGCATCTGATATGAGGTGTGATTTATTTAAGATTTATTAAAAAAAAAGTTTGTATGGGGCATCCCCCAGTGTAAACCCCCCAACTGGCCCCTTTCCCAGAGCCCACACATTACACACTATGCCATTAGATGGGACACATTCTAAACAACCCAGACATGTCCCCAGCTATAGGCGAGCAGGGATGTGGCCGCAGTGTAATGTGGTGGGAAAAGAGGTCATTGGGGAAGTTTACACAGGGGGCATCCCAACTTGGGGGATTTTACACAGGGGGCACCCCAACTTGGGGGATTTTACACAGGGGGCACCCCAACTTGGGATGCCCCACTGGGTTTTGTTCCCTGCATCAGGGGCAGCAAAATGGAATGCCCCCCTGTCTGAATCCCCCGTTTGGCCTTTTTCCCAGACTCCACACCACATTACACTGCGGCCACATTCCTGCTCGCCTTTAGTTGGGGCCTGTGCTGGCTATTCAGAATGCGTCCCATCTAAAGGCATAGTAGGGATGTGGCTGCAGTGTAATGTGGTTTGGGCTCTGGGAAAAGGGCCAGTTGGGGGGTTTCACACAGTAGAGGAAACCCAATTTGGCATGCCCCTGGAGTAGGGAACAAACCCACTGGGGCATTCCAATTCGGGATGCCCCACTGTAAAACCCTCCCTATTGGCCCTATTCCCAGAGCCAACACCACATTACCCTGCAGCTGCATCCCTACTATGCCTTTAGCTGGGACGCATTCTGAATAGCCAGCACAGACACGTCCCCAACTAAAGGCGAGCAGGGATGTGGCTGCAGTGTAATCTGATGTGTGCTCTGGGAAAAAGGCCAGTCGGGGGTATTTCACACAGTGAGGCTTCCAAATTTGGGAGGCCCCACTGGGTTTTGTTCCCTACTCCAGGGGTATCCGAAATTGTGATCCTCCACTGTGTGAAACCCCCCATCTGGCCCTTTTCCCAGAGCCCAAACCACATTATACTGCAGCTGCATCCCTACTATGCCTTTAGCTGGGACGCATTCTGAATAGCCATTGTGGGCACATCCCAAACTAAAGGCGAGCAGGGATGCGGCTGCAGTGTAATCTGTTGTTCTTTTGCGTTTTATTTGGTGTGCAGAAGAGGGAGTAGTCTTATACGGCGAGTATATAACAAACTCTATATTTTGGGTGGAAATGTTGGGGGGTCGTCTTATACGCCCAGTCGTCGTATACGCCGGCAAATACGGTATGTATGTAGGTAGTACAGGCCGATGGAGTGTTGAGAGAACTATATACAAATACAAATTATTTTTTGGGGGGGTCTTTGAGGGTCATGTATTTAGGGAAGCCAGAGGAACTTTGGGGGTGCATCATATGTTTTTGTTATAAAAAAAAGCAATGGGTCATTTGTACAGTTGAGGTACAGTCCTCACTGGAGCCGATTGGCATAGCACATAAAATTCAATGTTAGATCCAAAACTTTCTCATAGGAAGAACACAAGTCAGACTTGGTCCAACTGTCAAAACTATCAGCACAGGTGCTACTCAAGGCTGCATACTTTCTACAAAATGTTTCTCACAGTATAACAATAATTGCTATTCATTGGTAGAATCTGTCAGCATCCTCAAGTAAACTGCATTAGGCCTGTTACTGTGCCTTTATAAGGCCTGCAGTAGTTTTGGCACCATCACTTACATCCTCCCAAAGAAAAGAGTGAAACCCCCAGGATTGGCCTCAGAACTCACCTTTCTGGTGGTCCCATAGAGAATGTGCAGCCCATGGCCACATCTGCAGATTCTTGTGGCTGAGGTGCATTCCGAAGTCCATCCATTTAGAAAGGCAGGGGGCCAGAGTGCGCCGAAGACCACAGAGAGCATTGGGATACGTTCACTTCCTTTTCACTATGGCGGAAGTCTGTTTGCAGACAGAGAGCATGGGGATACGTTCGCTTCCCTTTCACTATGGCGGAAGTCTGTTTGCAGACAGAGAGCATGGGGATACGTTCACTTCCCTTTCACTATGGCGGAAGTCTGTTTGCAGACAGAGAGCATGGGGATACGTTCGCTTCCCTTTCACTATGGCGGAAGTCTGTTTGCAAACAGAAAGCATGGGAATACGTTCGCTTCCCTTTCACTATGGCGGAAGTCTGTTTGCAGACAGAGAGCATGGGGATACGTTCGCTTCCCTTTCACTTTGCTGGAAGTCTGTTTGCAGACAGAGAGCATGGGGATACGTTCGCTTCCCTTTCAGTATGCCGGAAGTCTGTTTGCAGACAGAGAGCATGGGGATACGTTCGCTTCCCTTTCACTATGCCGGAAGTCTGTTGGCAAACAGAAAGCATGGGAATACGTTCACTTTTCTTTCACTATGGCGGAAGTCTGTTTGCAGACAGAGAGCATGGGGATACGTTCGCTTCCCTTTCACTATGGCGGAAGTCTGTTGGCAAACAGAAAGCATGGGGATACGTTCGCTTCCCTTTCACTATGGCGGAAGTCTGTTGGCAAACAGAAAGCATGGGGATACGTTCGCTTCTCTTTCACTTTGCTGGAAGTCTGTTTGCAGACAGAGAGCATGGGGATACGTTCGCTTCCCTTTCAGTATGCCGGAAGTCTGTTTGCAGACAGAGAGCATGGGGATACGTTCGCTTCCCTTTCACTATGCCGGAAGTCTGTTGGCAAACAGAAAGCATGGGAATACGTTCACTTTTCTTTCACTATGGCGGAAGTCTGTTTGCAGACAGAGAGCATGGGGATACGTTCGCTTCCCTTTCACTATGGCGGAAGTCTGTTTGCAAACAGATAGCATGGGGATACGTTCACTTCCCTTTCACTATGCCGGAAGTCTGTTTGCAAACAGAGAGCATGGGAATACGTTCACTTCCCTTTCACTATGGCGGAAGTCTGTTTGCAAACAGAGAGCATGGGGATACGTTCGCTTCCCTTTCACTATGGCGGAAGTCTGTTTGCAGACAGAGAGCATGGGAATACGTTCGCTTCCCTTTCACTATGGCGGAAGTCTGTTTGCAAACAGAGAGCATGGGGATACGTTCGCTTCCCTTTCACTATGGCGGAAGTCTGTTTGCAAACAGAGAGCATGGGGATACGTTCGCTTCCCTTTCACTATGGCGGAAGTCTGTTTGCAGACAGAGAGCATGGGAATACGTTCGCTTCCCTTTCACTATACCGGAAGTCTGTTTGCAAAGAGCTGTATGGCATGCATTTTTTGGGGCATTTTGGATTAGCTCTATGTCAACCATGATTTAATAAACAATTTATATACAGTTCATTTCACGCAATTTCAGCACAGTGTTTGGGAGGGAAGCATCCTGATTGTCACATATTCTGCTTCCTGCAAGCTCCACTTGACTCACTTGCACAGCACTAACTCAGTTAAACTAGGCCCTATGATTGGCGGCTGGCAGTCATGTGATGTTCTTTTGAATTTCTGGCTGCTAAAAAGTACTCTGGACAACATAGCTTACTGAAGGAATGTGGTGCAGAAACAAATTAGGGTTTGTGAGGGTTTGCTCGGAGGGTGACCAGCAATCTGAATGCCCCTCCCCATAAACAGTACTCAGTAATCAGTCTTACAATGAACAATAGTGATGTATTTTTTTCCATTAATAAGTATTAAATATGACATACGACCTTAAAAAAATCTTTTAGAACACATTTCCTATAATGATTGCGCTACCCTATTCTAAATGATTGCTGTAAAAAGATCTTTAAAAAGTCAAGGATCGTCTACCTGCGTGTATCGATACACATTAAGTAGCTGGGCCATTGTATGGCTTGTTTGAAAACCAGAATCCCCAATAAATCCAACCACTTCTCCACGTTTCCTAAAAGAATAGTTAGGAGCCTCCATTGTCCTTCCAGACAGTATCTGCAAAACGTAATCCAAGGTTTTCTTTGGATCTCCACAAGTATTGAATATATGGTAACCAAGAGTAATATTGGGCAGAAGATCAGGGTCCTTGTTGATCTCATTAACGGCAAAGATTAAAGCTAAGATGCTTCTGTATTCTTCAATGCTTAAACTGTGAAAGATTTTACACAAATTAAGTAACGAAGCAAAACCAATATTCAATTTTTAAGCCATAGTATTACTACACTACTGAAGAACATCTAATAAGTGATTCTAGATGGAACAAAAATGTAACTTCTAATATGTGTAAAGATGGACTCCTTGCTGTCTTGTTTAGAGATGAACAAACTGGTTCGTCAGAACCCAAGTCCGTTCCGAATTTCAGGAAAAAATTCACAAAACTTTTTGGGGGGTTCGTGCCGACCAAAAGTCACTGGGCGGTGGGTAAAAAAAACAAAAAAAATCACCACCATCCTCGTTCCAGCTCCACGCTTGGATCCAGTGTGCACAGCTGACAGTGTGGCCAGCTTCTTCTGCTCCCACCGTGCTGGCATGTAGGTAAGCATGTGCTTCACACAGCACGGTGGGAGCGGGGGAGGCTGGCTGCACTATCAGCTGTGCAAGTCGGCTTCTGCTACCCGCTGACAGTGCAGCCGGTCTCCTCTCCCACCGTGCTGTGTGACATGCCGGCTTCCTCGTCGTTCTGGCCCAGCGGCTGGCTGTGGGCGCAAGTTGGCTTGAAAGCTAACTTGCACTTGCAGCCAGCCGCTGGATCAGAACTACGGGGAAGCCGGCATGTAGGTAAGTGTGTGCTACACACAGCACGGTGGGAGCGGGGAAGGCCGGTTGCACTGTCACCTGTGGAAGTCGGCTTCCAACGGCTGCTCCAGTGCGGCCATCCTCCTCTGCTCCCACTGTGCTGTGTGTATTCCAATAGAGATGAGGGATTCTCAAAGGTTTGACGAACCTGGAAGAACCCGAGAACTTCGGCAAATCAAACTAATCAAATTTTTAGGAAGTTCACTGATCTCTAGTAGGGATGAGCGAACCGGTTCGGACGAACCGGAATTCGCTCCGAATTTCAGGGAAAATTCGATTCGGCGCGAACCCGAATTTTTTTGGTTCGTGCCGATTGAATTTTCCCTGAAATAAAAAAAAAAAGATGCCAGCATGGTGGGAGTGGGCAGGCCGGCTGACAGCGCAGCCGGCCTGCCCGCTCCCACCATGCCGGCATTTGTTTAAAAAGCAAACACTTACCTGCATGGTCGGAGCGTGGAGGCCGGCGCCGCTCTCAGGCGCCCTCTGATGACGCGTCCTCTGATGACAGCTGAGAGCGGCGCCGGCCTGCCCGCTCCCACCATGCCGGCATTTTTTTTTTCAGATGAGCGATTCGTGAAAGTTCGATTCGGGCAAACCCGAATTTCTTGGGGAAATTCGGCGAATCGCCCGAATCGAACTTTCAAGAAGTTCGCTCATCTCTAATCTCTAGTCTAGTTGGCTAGTCACCGGCTAGCTGGACAGCAAGAAACTCATCTAAGATCTGTCCCATCCCCCCCCCCTATTTCCTGCAGGATGCTGTAGATGCATTAGCAGGTCTTCAAAGTTTCCTCATTTCCTTTTTCTGTTTTTTTACACCACAACATCGAACTTTATTTGCCAAGTGGAGCCCAGACACTCAATGTGTGCAAGTCAGGCTGAAGCTTGTGAACATCTTCAATAGACTGCACTGTGCTACATATCTTTGGCCCTTATTTAACAAGGGATAGCGCCAGGTAGCGACTGGTGAGCGAACGGTAATGACGGTCACCGCCACAAGAACGCCGGCTCCCCACCACAATCACACATTTATCAAGCCGATCCTGCTCAGCAACTGAGAGAGCGCCAAATAGCGAATCATTCATCATTATTCCTCACCCCACAGCGCCAGCGAGCGACCTTGAACAGCGACAGGTATGACCTCTCGCTACCTGGCGCTCTCCAATGCAATTCAATGGAACAATCTTTAAATATTCATAATTTATTGTTAATAATTTTTTTTTTTTTTTTATGTGAAAATTTCCGTGACCACTTCTGCAATGTTAGATAGTTTAAGGTAAAAAAAAAAAAAAAAAAAAATTGTGCAGAATTGATATTAAAGGTCTGATATTAATGTATTCATATTACAAAATGTTTTTATAAACTTGTTTTTTTTGGTTTCCAAAAATATGGTTGTTTGGGGGTTAAAAAACGACTTTTAACCCATCGCCGCCAGCGCTCTGGGGTTTAAACATGCATTTCACAGCGCGAGAATTTTTTGAGCGTGATTTGTTAATGAATATGGTGGGAGCCGGTCGCTATGGCCATTCGCTATCATGCGCTCCCATACAGCGCGGAACCTGTCAAATAGCGACTCCTCACCCAATATTCAACATTACCGCACACCGACTGAGTCGCTGTCAACAACCGAACAACGGCCAAGCACAGCGACTACTAGCGGGCGCTGTGAAAATACTGCTGCAGTCGCTCATCTGTCGCTACCTGGCGCTATTAATGAATCGGCCTCCCAGTGTATCTGGGATTAAGGTATTTAGGCATGGGAGTCTTAGAGAAGTAAGTCTGTGGAGACATACAATATCATTGTGGATGGACGTCTTATTTGGGGAATTTAAACCTTGTACTTTAACAGGGACAACCTTCATAAAGCATATGTTTATATTATAGGCGCACCTTTGAAGGACGAGCTCTGGGAAGAAATGGAGAGAGGGGAGGGAAGATGGGGAAAAGTGGGAAAGAAGAGGAAAAGCTAGTAGTGGGCAAAAATATTAAGGTGGTGAATAAAAAAAAAGAGAAGGCTAGCAATAGAAGGCTCAGTACAAAAACAGAATAACTGTGTCAACATAGTGACGTCAAGGACCATCCTGGAGTGTCTCTACTCAAGGAGGGTAGTAGGGGGATACTTGTTAACCACCCAGGTGCCTGGGCATAATAAACAGTAGCAACCATTCTACAGTAACTAAAGAGATGTAAACAAGCGCACGGTCCGCCATTACTTACGGCCCAGTCGGTGGATTCCTGAGCGCTCCCCCCCTGCAGCTCCTAGCACCACTGAGCCCCAATTGGGGTAAAGTGAGAGTCGGCCAGATGGGGCACCCTGGAAGTCCACACAAAACTACCTCATATAAACAACAAAAGGACTTATCATTACTTTTAGCTACAAAGAGATGAGAGTGGGCTTAACTAATAACAACTATGCTGTGCGACAGTCTGGCACCCAAGCAAGAAGCGGTTTTTCAGACCGCGAAGCGCAGGTGGAATCCTCATCCCCCTCTCGCCTTTGCTGTCCTCCCCGGTGTCTGCACTCTGTTGGCCAACACGGCTGAGTATCTCTTTACAATATTACTTTGCATTACATATATCTTTTGCATTTGTTATTTCTGTGTGTGAATTGTTACTTGTTAGCTCTGTTCTTGACACTTTTTATTGTTACACTTAGGCCCTTATTTATCACGGGCTAGCGCCAGGTAGTGTCTGACGAGCGCCAGGTAGCGGCAGCTAACGGCGACTACCGACTCAAGTACGCCCGGCGGCGGTCACAATGACGCATTTATCAAGCAAAATGAGGCTAGCGCCGGCGAGAGCGACGGCTAGCGCGGCATTCATCATGAAGCCGCCTGGACCGAACAGCGCCGCTGCAAATTCCCTCACAGCGCCAGGTATGAGCTGTCGCTCCCTGGCGATGTCCAATGCATTTCAATGGAGCAATCTATAATTAATCATAATTAATTGGTATTAATTTTTTTTTTTTTTTAATGTCAAAAATTCGGAGACCACTTCTGCAATGTTAGGATTTATTTTAAAGTAAAAAAAAATTAAAAAAAAATTTGTGCAGAATTGATCTAACAGGTCTGAGATTAATGTATTCATATTACAAAATGATTCTAAAAACATGTATAATGTTACATTAAAAAAATATGGTTGTTTAGGGGTTAAAAACTAGTTAATACCCATCGCCGCCAGCGCTCTGGGGTTTAAACAAGGAATGGACAGCGACAGCACATTCGCAACGTGATTTGTTAATGAATATGAAGCTAGCCGTTCGCTCTGGCCATTCGTTGTCAGGCGCTCACATACAACGCTGAACCTGTGAAACAGCGACCCCCCAGCCCGTATTCAACATTACCGCACACCGACTGAGTAGCTGTCATCAAGCTAATGCCGGCCAAGCACAGCGAATACTGGCTGGCGCTGAAAAAATCACGCTACAGTCGCTCATCTGTCGCTACCTGGCGCTATTAATGAATCGGCCTCTTAGATGTTTCACTTTAAATTGGCTATTATGGCCTTTATTCCCTTTTTTTGCACAATGTACATATGTTCATATAATTTAATGTTTGGCCATTTGGGCCTATAAAAATTAGGTGTTGTTTTTTGGATGGGCGGGGTTTAGATTTGGAAGGGTTTTTGTGCCGGCACAAATAAGCACTTTATTAATATATTTTTGCTTTCATTGGGGTGTCCCATAGGACAATAAGACTGTCCTATGAGAACTACAATTTACATCAGAGTAGCAGACATTAACTAAACGGGTTATTATTGAGGACTGTGTACTTGTATATATTTGTAATTATTCAGTATTTAGGCGATTGGAGGCTATTTTTTAATGTGTCTTTTATGTCATTTTTAGAGATGAGCGAACCGGTTCGGACGAACCGGAATTCGCTCCGAATTTCAGGAAATATTCGATTCGGCACGAACCTGAATATTTTGTGGTTCGTGCCGATCGAATTTTTCCTGAAATTAAAAAAAAAAAAATGCCGGCTCTGATGACGCGCCCTCAGATGACAGCTGAGAGCGGCGCCGGCCTCCACGCTCCGGACCTGCAGGTAAGTGTTTGCTTTTTTTTGAAATGCCGGCATGGTGGGAGCGGGCCGGCCGGTTCCGCTGACAGCGGAGCGGGCCGGCCCGCTCCCACCATGCCGGCAAAAATGCTTTTTTTTTTTTTTTTTTTGTTTTTTAAATGCCGGCATGGTGGGAGCGGGCCCGCTCCCACCATGCCGGCATTTATGATGGGGAACTTCGTAAAAGTTCGATTCGGCCGAACCCGAATTTCTTTGTGAAATTCGGCGAATCGGCCGAATCGAACTTTTCAAAAGTTCGCTCATCTCTAGTCATTTTAATTGTCTGTTTTTGGCTTAATAAATTTCATATATTGTATATTGGTTGTGCTCCTTTTCTGTGACCCCTGGGAATAATTTAGTCCTGGGGTTCACTGTATCTATAGTCTTGAGTATTGCTAGTGAGCACGCCGCTACCTATGTAGATCAGTGGTGCACCATTTTGTAGTATGCTGTGCGACAGGTATAACCTAATACATTATAGCAATGAGTTGTTTAGATGAAACTTAAATAACCAACTCAGTGGGAACACAAGGCCTAGTACCTAATATAGGCACGTAAAAAAGATCAATGAATTAGCCTCCAGAGCGATAGGGGATGATCACCTGTCTTCGATAGGTTGGAATGCCTGGGATAAAAGATTCTCCATGGCTCGCATGCCCTGCTTGGCTGGGGTGCACTTGTCTTGTCAGGATGATCAGCCCTGCAAGGAGTTTTGGACATCCGAATTATAATGTAGAGAGTCCGGGTCCACTTATGGTGACTTAAATCGGACCTTCACCATGATTTATCGAAAAGCCCAAACTCTTAAAAAAACTATTCCCCAGCATCTAAAATAATATATCTTACATTTTAGTCACTTACTTATTATTTTTTCCCCTACTGGGCTGCAACTCTGTTCAAGACTCTAGGATACGGGCGCCGCCATCTTGAATCAGAAGCATCACATACTGAGGAGAGGAGAGCGTTATAAAGCAAAGGGGGGAAGAGTTATAGCTGAGCTTTTCACAGACAGAGCAGAACTGGGGTCAGGGAAAGGACAGCAATCCCAGAATGTAGAGCGACACGTTCAGAAGACACTTCCTGTTTGCAGGCTGCCTAATGCTCCATGGATCGCCATCTTGGAGGTTTAAAGGCTAATAAAAGGCAGTAGGAAGATTTTTAATGTCGGCAATCTGTATGTACAGGGTGTGGGAAACATAGATATATGCTCTTATTAGAGATGAGCGAACCGGAATTCGCTCCGAATTTCAGGAAATATTCGATTCGGCACGAACCCGAATATTTTGTGGTTCGTGCCGATCAAATTTTTCCTGAAATAAAAAAAAATAAAAAATACGCCGGCATGGTGGGCGCCCTCTGATGACGCGCCCTCAGATGACAGCTGAAAGCGGCGCCGGCCTCCACGCTCCGGACCTGCAGGTAAGTTTTTTTTTAAATGCCGGCATGGTGGGAGCGAGCCGGCCGGCTTTACCGGCCCGCCGGCCGGCTCCGCTCCCACCATGCCGGCATTTTTGATGGGGAACTTCGTAAAAGTTCGATTCGGCCGAACCCGAATTTCTTTGTGAAATTCGGCGAATCGGCCGAATCGAACTTTTCAAAAGTTCGCACATCTCTAGCTCTTATTATAAGATATGCTCTTATTTAGGGTGAAGGTCCGCTTTAAGGTCAATCACTTTAACTTGGCTCCTCAGCTCAGGAATAGTGAAAGTTTAGACCTGATTGCCATTGTGAGTAAAAACGATCTTAAAAGGGAATCCCCATCTATATTTTATCCCCTAGTGCTGATAAATTTGGATGTAAGGCCAAGAGGCTGATTCATTAATAGCGACAGATAGCGACTGTTGAGCGACTGTAGCGGTATTTTGACAGCGACCGCTAGTAGTCGCTGTGCTTGGCCGCTGTTCGGTGGATGATAGCGACTCAGTCGGTGTGCCGTAATGTTGAATACAAGATGCTGAGTCGCTATTTGACAGGTTCGCTGTTGTAAGGGAGCGCATGATAGCGACTGGACATAGCGACCGGCTCCCACCATATTCATTAAAAAATCAGCCTTAAAAATTCCTAGCGCTGTGAAATGCATGTTTAAATCCCAGAGCGCAGTAGGCGATGTGTTAAAAGTAGTTTTTTTAAACCCCTAACCACCCCAAAAAAAAAAAATGGAATGATTTTGAAATAATATTTACACCTGAATAGTTTAAAATCAGACCTGTAATATCTATTCTGCAAAAAAAAAAAGAAATTTTTTAAAAATCCCCAAAAAATACATTTTCAAAGGAAGAAGTGTTCACATATTTTTTTTTTAAATTTAAAAAAAAAATATATTAAAAAAGAATTATTAATTAAAATACATTCTGCCATTGAAATGCATTGGAGAGCGCCAGGTAGCGAGAGGTCATACTGAAGATGAATGAGTTGCTAGGTGGCGCTATCTCAGTCGCTAAGCAGTATCGGCTTGATAAATGTGTGATTGTGGAGGGGAGCCGGCGTTCTAGTTGCGGTACCTGGCTTTACTGGCTGGCTCCCCAGTCGCTATCTGTCGCTATCTGTCGCTATTCCTTGATAAATAAGGCCCTTAAAATAGTAGACGGGTCAGATCCACAAGGACTTAAATTCTAGAGCCCTGAAAGGTAAGGTGCTCTTCTTCCCTAGATACCTTTGATTTGAAAGTACAAGAAGCGAACTATAATATCGCGGGGCGACTTCCTAGTCAGGGCTCTAACTAGTCTCTGGCATTTTAGAGGAAGTTTTGGGACTAATTCCTGTAACAAAGCCATAACGGTACCTGTTATATCAGTGATGGACCCAGGAAGGCCACGGAAGCAAAGGTAGGTTGCTGCGACGACAGTGTTTTTGGGTTTTTTCTGCTGGCTCTGTAGGGTAGCAATCGTTCCATGGAGCTTCTCAAATTCACCCTCATGGCCATCCAGAACTGTAGTGACGTCGCCCCTTGAGCTGTGCGGCTACCAAGCTTTTTGATCTCTTTAAGAAGCTCAGAGGTGCTTCTTTTCGAGACCGCTGTCATTTCTTCCCGCACAAGAGTCCAAATCTGTGAATGGCCTGGCTCTTGTAATCTGGACGGAAACTGTGACCGCAGTCTGACGAGTCCTCTTGCTGCTGGAATGGTGCAGAAGGCCAGGCGCTCCCTTCCGCCGCCATGATGGATTGAGGGATATACAAAAAACACCCACCCCTGCACCACCCGAGCAAAGAGAATCAAAATATATAGATCTCTACAATTTAGGATTGGTGGGCCGATACGGGATACCCCTGAACCAAAGCAATGTGTAAAACCAAAAAATGTGTGTGTGGCCCCAGCAGCCACTAAGGGTACTCACAAGCCGGCACCCCCAGCCTAAGAAATCACAAATCTACCATTTACATGACAATCATAATTTTATTTTAATTAAAAAAGAGCTCCCAACAAACATTTAAAAACATTAATCTCCACAGGAGACTCACAGGCCAAAAGTGTCATTGTACATCCAATAATAAAATAACAAAAAGATATATACAACGTGCAAATATGCTTATATACAACTGATCCTCAATCCAAAAAAGTGCATGTGCTATAGAAATGCAAAAAGAGAAAACCTCCTTAAAGTGCTCAATTAAACATGTAATTATATCACCATATATGTTTGGCTAGAGTCCCTGCTGGTTTCTGGTGCCCCCTTTACCCACGCGTTCCATGGGACAAACACCATTTTTCAATGTGCCAGAGGTGCCATGGTGGATTGAGCGGCCGTGAATGGGTTTCCCATGACGGGAGGCCAGCTAACAAAGTCCTTGGATCTTCCTAGGACTGTGGCAAAGTTCCGCTGCTACTGTCCCACTGAGATTCTCACGTTAGAACTGTGAACAGCACCAGGGTGTACTCACATCTGCTTGGCTACACAGCGCGCATGCGCCCCCCTCAAGAGTCTTTTTAAGTGGAACAAAACCCTGCACAGCCAGGCCACCTTTCCCCCTGGGCATCCTGAATTGGTGCCCCAAACGTAATAAAATGTCTAGCCCTGGAGTCTGTTGTTGATAGCTCTTTTGCACATTTTTTCCCAGGGCTACACATTGTACATGCAAACTGGTACATGTGCAGGTTCTCTCAGTCAGTGCTGCTTACGTATAGTCATGTACACACAGAACACTGCTGCTGGGCATGTGTAGGTGTGAGTGAGCTCCCTCACCTCAGCAACAGCAATAGCAACAGTGTGTGTACAGACAGGGCCGGCGTCAGCACCCGGCAAGCCCGGTCAGCTGCCGAGGGCCCCACCCATCAGGGGGGCCCACTGACAACTGACACAATGTGGTTAAAGAACTGCACACACTTCCTTTATCTGTCTCTCTGCTCCATCCATCCCTGTCTCTTCAGCTCTGCCCCATTGGTTGGATGTCACCTCTGCCTCATCCATCCCTATCCCCTGAGCCCTGACCCATTCATTCATATTCATTGAGCCCTGACCCATCTTTCCCAATCCACTCAGCTTTTCCCCATCCATCCCTATCCCCTGAGCCCTGACCCATCCATCCCTATCCCCTGAGCCCTGACCCATCCATCTCTATCCCCTGAGCCCTGACCCATTCATCTCTATCCCCTGAGCCCTGACCCATCCATCCCTATCCCCTGAGCCCTGACCCATCCATCCCTATCCCCTGAGCCCTGACCCATCCATCCCTATCCCCTGAGCCCTGACCCATCCATCTCTATCCCCTGAGCCCTGACCCATCCATCCCTATCCCCTGAGCCCTGACCCATCCATCTCTATCCCCTGAGCCCTGACCCATCCATCTCTATCCCCTGAGCCCTGACCCATTCATCCCTATCCCCTGAGCCCTGACCCATTCATCTCTATCCCCTGAGCCCTGACCCATCCATCTCTATCCCCTGAGCCCTGACCCATCCATCTCTATCCCCTGAGCCCTGACCCATCCATCTCTATCCCCTGAGCCCTGACCCATTCATCCCTATCCCCCGAGCCCTGACCCATTCATCTCTATCCCCTGAGCCCTGACCCATCCATCTCTATCCCCTGAGCCCTGACCCATCCATCTCTATCCCCTGAGCCCTGACCCATTCATCCCTATCCCCTGAGCCCTGACCCATTCATCTCTATCCCCTGAGCCCTGACCCATCCATCCCTATCCCCTGAGCCCTGACCCATCCATCTCTATCCCCTGAGCCCTGACCCATTCATCCCTATCCCCTGAGCCCCGACCCATCCATCTCTATCCCCTGAGCCCTGACCCATCCATCTCTATCCCCTGAGCCCTGACCCATTCATCCCTATCCCCTGAGCCCTGACCCATCCATCTCTATCCCCTGAGCCCCGACCCATCCATCTCTATCCCCTGAGCCCTGACCCATCCATCTCTATCCCCTGAGCCCTGACCCATTCATCCCTATCCCCTGAGCCCTGACCCATTCATCTCTATCCCCTGAGCCCTGACCCATCCATCTCTATCCCCTGAGCCCTGACCCATCCATCTCTATCCCCTGAGCCCTGACCCATTCATCCCTATCCCCTGAGCCCTGACCCATCCATCTCTATCCCCTGAGCCCTGACCTATCTATCCTTGTTCTCTTAGCTCTGTCCCATTCATCTATGTTCCCTCAGCCTCCCTCTTCCTCAATACTTCCCCATTCCTGTGGGGCCAAACTAAAAAATATCTCCAATAGGGGGTCGGAGGGCAAGCAGCCCTTCTTAGTTTTGGCCATACAATATATAGACCCCTGACCCACGACTCTCCACCGCAAAGGGACCCACTGAGACCATGCCGCCCCCGAGGGCCCACATAAACCTGGAGCCGGCCCTGTGTACAGAGCTTACATCTCTCTTCTTGTGGGTCAGTGTGTACAGACTTGGCATACCATTGCTAATGGCAGATTGCAGGTAGTAAATGTGTGTTTTAACGGAAAACAATTTTCATTACCTACAGTCTGTTGTTATTAACAGTCGTACAATGCAAGTCTGTACACCAAGACCTAGAAGAAGCGAGCCCTGAACACACAGAGCACTGCTGCTATGGCCACTGTTGAGGTGAGGGAGAGCACCAATCAACCTTACATATAGTTGAATAACATGTTGCAAACATTAAAGTGGACCAACACCCACCACTGATCGGCCCCGGAATCTATAAGATTCCCGGCCCGATCAGCTCCCTCCCTCCCCGCGGGGCATCCGAAATCGGGATGCCACGCTGTGTGAAACCCCCCAGGAAGCCCAGAAACCTTACCTTCTCCCCGTTCCAAAGGCGCATGCGCGGGCCGCCGGCGCCGCCTCCTCTCGCGCGCCCCTCTAGCAGGGCGCGCACCCGCGCCGGCCGTTCCCTGTAAGAGGGACGCGCGAGAGGCGGCCTCCAGCGGCCTCAGCTTGTCCGTCGCTTGTCCGTCGGCGGTGAGGAGAGTTTTTTGGGGCTTTCTGGGCGGTTTCACACAGCGGGGTGCCCCAAGGAAGTGGACCAACACCCAGGATAGTGAAAATCCTGGGTGTTGGTCCACTTTAAAGGGTCATAAAATAAACCTTTTTCTTTCTTTTAACTCAATTAGATGTAGCTAGACATCTAAAAACTGAAAGACGAATGGTGCTTCCTTTCTCCAAATAAACACAAATATGATAAATAATGTGGACGAGCAACAATAAGGGGCCCCCCGGATCTCCCGGGCCCCGGTGCGGTCACAATATCTTCATATTGTTAACAAAAAATACACTTTAGCTGCAAAAAATCATTATAATTTTACTGGTACTGAATTACCAGCTGGGAAAACAATGAAAGTCAATGGCACTTTTTTACTCCTGAAAAAAAGTATTGAACTTTTTACCTGTAGTTAAAGCTGCCATTGACTTTCATTGTCTTTATCTGGTGATTCAGTAACAGTGACATTCTCGGGCTTTTTTCTCATGAATTGAACTTTTTACTACCATGAGAGTTTTTTTCAACTCTTTGTGAATCAAGGCCTATGTATGCTCCTCCTCTGGCTGTGTCCAGCAGAAAAAAAAATCCTCCTACACATGCTTATACATGCCCAGCAACAGTTTTCTGACTGCAGAGGACTCACTTATCTCCTCTTGTAGATCTTGGCGTAAATACCTGGGCCCTTATTTATGAAGGAATAGCGACAGGTAGCGACTGGTGATCGGCCGGTAATGACGGGCCCCGCCACGAGAACGCCGGCTCCCCACCACAATCACACATTTATCAAGCCGATCCTGCTTAGCGACTGAGATAGCGCCATATAGCGACTCATTCATCATTATTCCAGCCTCAGCCCACAGCGCCAGCGTCCGACCTTGAACAGCAACAGGTATGACGTCTCGCTACCTGGCGCTCTCCAATGCATTTCAATGGAACAATCTTTAAATATTCATAATTAACTATTTTTTTTTTATTTATTTTTTTTAAATGTGAAAAATTCTGTGACCACTTCTGCCATTTTAGATAATTTTTTTAAGATAAAAAATAAAAATTGTACAGAATTGATATTACAGGTCTGATATTATTGTATTCATATTACAAAATTATTTAAAAAAACTAGTTTTTTTTGGTTTCCAAAAATATGGTGGTTTGGGGGTTAAAAAACTACTTTTAACACATCGCCGCCAGCGCTCTGGGGTTTAAACATGCATTTCACAGCGCGAGAATTTTTTGAGAGTGATTTTTTAATGAATATGGTGGTCGCTAGGGCCAGTCGCTATCATGCGCTCCCATACAGCACGGAACCTGTCAAATAGCGACTCCTCACCTAATATTCAACATTACGGCAAACCGACTGAGTCGCTATCAACTACCGAACAACGGCCAAGCACAGCGACTACTAGCGGGCGCTCTGAAAATGCCGCTACAGTCGCTCAACTGTCGCTGCCTGCCGCTATTAATGAATCGGCCTCTTGGTGTGTAGTTTCTAATAGCAACAGATTGCAGGTAGTAAAATTTGTGTTTTATGGAAGCAGTTTTCACTACCAGCAATCTATTGGTATTGGTACCGTACACCAAGTCTGTACACCAACAAGAACAGATAAGTGAGCCCTGTAAACACAGAACACTGCTGCTGTGGCTGCTGCTGGGGTGTCCCCCACCACTTTCCCCATTAGATACTAGGCATAAAGGTTATAGAGTGCCACAAACCATACAGTCAGTCTCTAGTTCCTGGCTGGACTCCTCCAACACCTATGTGACATGGCTTGGTCCTATGCTTTGAACAGTTGGGCGGTTGCAGATTCTACTCAAATTAAAGGTTATGGGGGGGGTAAAGCCAGACAGTATAGCATGTATAGTTTGGGCCCCCCACTACATTTTTGTGATGGCTGGGCCTAGGTTTTGGGTCCCATTTCAGCTGTGTCCAAATGTCCCACAATCACTGGACCCAGCCAGAGGAGGGGCAAACATACAGTCAGTCTAGTTTCTGTCTGGGTCCCTCCATAATAATTCCCTTGACATTCATTGTCTTCCAAGCTGGTAATTCAGTACCAGTGAAATTATTATGATTTTTTCAGCTGACGTGCATTTTTTGACTGTTACTGAATGGAGGCCAGTCTGTTTCAGTTATGATAGGCCATGCTCTCCGGCTCCTCCTGGTGTTGACAACAGTGAATAGCAGCTTTTCTCAAATTGCTAGGGTATTGAATTTCAACACAGTAGCCAGATAAGATATCTTCAGATAACCAATCGTGTTAAGGATGTGCTATTTAATTAACAGGAAAGAGAGGAGTTAACACCACCCAATCATTTTGACCTACTCCCCTCTAGTAATAGTGAACTCTAGGTTTATAAAGTGGAATGGTATTGTAATACCATAGGGAGGTTAAGTGTAATGTTTAACGAGGTGATAAACTTGTGGGGTAAATGGACATTAAGAGGAAGTGAGGGATTAAAGGGGGGTGGGAGCAGCTCAATCACTATTATTTATACAAAATTATTATTATTATTCAGGGCCTGGGAACTAATTTACCGCCCAGTTTAACCCTCTCATCATCTAAATATCAAGCAACAAACATGTCTAGCTATGTGGAAAGACAGAGGTTTGGTTGCATATATCTGCAGATACATGTAGAAGCCACACTGCCCCGGCAAGGCACTCTGTGTTTAGTGTGGTCCCTACTCTTAACTCTGAGTCCCCAAAGTTGGGACATGCAATGCAGACAAATATCTGAGAGCTACTCACCTGGGAAGCTGCCAGTGAGGGATTACCTTACATAAATGCCCCTCTCCACCAAAGGGAATTGAGTCAACATGGCAATATGGGGACTGTGGGGTGTGACGGAGGCATCCCCTTGCAAGGACTGTAGCCCTATAAGTGCTTATATGGTGGCAAAGGTGTATTAGTAGGGGTGTCAGGGATCGCCGGACACCCTTCTTTCATAAGCCAACAATCCCCAATCTCCACCGCCTCTTGTGCCTATAGGCAAGCCCCCGCTTGCTGGAGACACGGGTTATGCCTCTCCAGACTCGGTTGCCCCCAGGACTTACTGGCGCAAAGATTTCTGGCTTATTTTGAAGACAGGTGAACAGCGGGGTATCCCAAATTGGAAGTTCAGGCGGGCTGAATCCGAAACGTCGAGTCCAGCAAGTTTTAGGCAAGAATGGTCGAGACGGGCAGGGGTCAAAGCCGGGTGGTCACAGGGCACGGTATCCAAGGGGTTAGACGGAGAATGGTCGAGACAAGCAGGGGTCAAAGCCGGGTGGTCACCAAAACGCGGTATCAAAGGGGTGAAGCAGAGACGTGGTCAGACAGGCAGATAGTCGGTGCGGGCAGTGGACAGGAGTGGTCAAAGACGGAGCCGGATCAAAACACACTAAACGCAATTCCAACAGCACACCCAAGCTAATAATGGCTATAACGGGCGCTGATGGCCAGGGTCAGAGCATCTTTAAAGGGGAACTGGCCAATGGGAAAGGGGGGAATGTCTGTTGGATGTAACTGGTGATTGGTGCAATACTGGAACCTGCTCCAGATAGGAGCCCCCCAGGGACTGGACCGCCCTGACAGCCAGGCGGTCCAGTCCCTTGGCTCCCAGTCCCCTGGGAGCAGCGCCGCCGGGGGGCATAACAGGGATGTGCTCGCGCGTGTGCGAGCATGAGTCAGCCTGCCGGGCGCGCGCCCCGAGGAGGAGGGGGAGGACGCGTCGGCCGACGCGTCAGAGCTGCCGCCGCCGCCGCCGGGGACCCCAGCCACCGCCGGACAGGGGGCAGAAGCCGGAGCCCCAGCAAGGGAATGCGCCGGCGAGGCGGCCGCCCTGTGTGGCTGCTGGAGGACGGAGCCCGCCCGTGACCGGGCACCAGGTAAGTTCCTAACAAGGGGGCAGCTATCTGGAGGGAGGTGGAAATTTATAAAATATTTTTCATTCACATTCACTGCTTTCTTACTGTGTTTTAAAAAAAAAACCCATAAGGGCAACCACCTTCAAGTCTTCTGCTAAGTCAGCCACTGGAAAGACAAGTGACTACTGGAAGGTCTGTCCTTCTATTATTAATACTGTGTGTCATTATTATTATTATTATTATTATTATTGTTTATTTATATAGCGCCATCATCTTCCGTAGCGCTTTACAAAGTAGTAATTACAGACAGGGTAGAAACATACGGTACATATACTATTTCAAATGCAGTTTTACAGAGTTGACAGTGGATATTCTGAGTACAAGATACAATAGGGGAGAGAGCCCCGCCCCTGAGGAGCTTACAGTCTAAAGGAAGAGGGGTGAAGACGAGGGGGAAGGATCACAAACAGTCAGTATTGAGCTTTGTGCCCTTTTAGAAGATTGGTTAGGCCAGATTATATGCTTGTCTGAATAAGTGTGTTTTAAGGGCGCCTTTGAAGGTTTTGAGGGTTGTGGAGTGGCGGATTGGGTGTGGGAGGGCATTCCAGAAGATTGGAGTTGCACGTGAGAAGTCCTGGAGGCGGGCGTGAGAGGAGGTGACCAGGGTGGAGGACAGGAGAAGGTCGGCAGAAGAGCGGAGGCTGCGTCTAGGTTGATACTGTTGGATTAGAGATGAGATGTAGGGAGGGGCCTGGTTGGAGAGAGCTTTGTATGCGAGAGTTAGAGTTTTGAACAGGATTCTCTGTGGGACTGGCAGCCAGTGTAGGGATTGGCAGAGAGGCGCAGAACTGGAGTAGCGAGAGGAGAGATGGATGAGGCGAGCAGCAGAGTTCAGGATAGATTGGAGGGGTGCCAGTCTGCCACAAAGAAGGATGTTGCAGTAATCCAGACGGGATATGACCAGGGCGTGCACTAGCATTTTAGTGGTGTCAGGTGAGAGGAAAGGACGGATGCGGGAGATGTTTTTAAGTTGGAGGCGACAGGAGGTGGCCAGGGAGTGAATATGTGGTTTGAAAGAGAGGGCAGCGTCCAGAATGACTTCCAGGCACCGAGCTTGGGGAGTCATCAGCGTGTGTTCATTTGCTGATTCTGCCCTGTTTACCCCACACACAGGCTTTTGCATATAGTTAAGTGGGTCATTCTGGGATATTTTGAAGAGAGATAAAAGGGAATGGTAATACAAATTAACGATAAAATGTCATACATTAAAATTGGCCATAATATAGCCTCTGAGCCTTATACAAAGCACACCTACCCCTGCACCACCCTTAATCCAAAAGATCAAAAATATATATATCTTTGCAACTCAGGATCGGTGTGCCAATATGGGATGCCCCTAAAGAGCTCATAACAAACTTAAAAACATTCATCTCCACAGGAGACTCGCAAGCCAAAAGTGTCATTGTGCATCCAAATATACAAAATAAGTACTGGTAATGAAAAAAGTATATACAAAAAATATATATATAAAATGTGCCAATGCAATGAATTTACAATCAGAAAAAAGTGCCAATGCATATCTAAAGTGCCCTATAGAAAGTGCATGTGCTGTAAAAATACAGAAAGAGAAAACTTTCACAAAGTGCTTCAGATCAAAAACATAAAATTATATCACCCTATATGCTTGGCCAGAGTTCCTGCTGGTGTCTGGTGCCCCCTTTACCCACGCGTTCCGTGGGACAAGCCCACTTTGAGCCTTATTTATATAGCGCCAGTGCCACAGAGCGCAACTTTTTTGCCTCAGCAGCACTCAGTGTGCTATTTAGGATACAAAAAACAGTCTGGCCACCAGCTAGCGTCTTATTTAACACTAGTGCCCAAATGGTCACAGCGTGGGGAACTCTGGCTGAAGCAGTGCCAGTTGAAAGTAGGCACTGTAGGTCAAGATCCCATAAAGCACAATAGGCAGAACTGGATTGACGCGTTTTATGCTTATAATTCATTTTACACACATTTTTTAGTACAAAAGTTGCATTATGATTATATTGGAAACGCAGGACCTAGATGTCTGCAGATGACAATTTTTTTAATAGAAAAACTGTTTTTCAACACATGGATGGTGGCCATGCACATTGGGGAATCTAATTAAAAAAAAATCTTGCGGGCACAAGATGAGCATCTCTTCTCTGTACCTGAACAGTCTTCAGCCGGTGCTCTGCGCTCGAGCACTCCTGGCTGGGTGGATAAGCTTAAGCACTAGCAACCCCTAGCACCGGCTGGAAGCACTAAAATTCTAAGGAATTTAAGACCAAAATACACAGCGCCCGCATTGGCGTTTATACAAATGGGATTCCAGGCCCACAGCGCCTGGCGAAATCCCCAACTTTTGATTTTAGGGGTCATGGCAGTACATTTACAAGGTGCGAACACCAGAAAAAACATTGCGGACACTGGAATTGACATGACGTAGATTCTGCATTAATCAAATTGCAAGTTAGCAGTACAAGATGAAAGTGGCAAAAATGCCCACAAAAACGAAGCCAGGCAGGTCAGAGGTTCGGCGACACATGCACCAGCTCAAAAAAAAGGGGGCCACAAAAATTATAACCCATGGGATAAGGCCACACACTGCATGTTTTTTGTGGCACTGTAGGGAACATAGCTCTGGCACTGATGATAGATTGGACACTCCCTGGCACTTCAGAGGCTCTATGGATTTTGACTAGAGATGAGCGAACTTCTTGAAAGTTCGATTCGGGCGATTCGCCGAATTTCCCCAAGAAATTCGGGTTCGCCCGAATCGAACTTTCACGAATCGCTCATCTGAAAAAAAAATGCCGGCATGGTGGGAGCGGGCAGGCCGGCTACCACCATGCCGGCATTTTTTTTTTATTTCAGGGAAAATTCGATCTGCACGAACCAAAAAAAATTCGGGTTCGTGCCGAATCGAATTTTCCCTGAAATTCGGAGCGAATTCCGGTTCGTCCGAACCGGTTCGCTCATCCCTAATTTAGACCTTAACCCTTTTGTTGCCAAGCACGTAACACCTACGTGCTGGCTTGGCTGGGCCTTAAGTGCCAAGCCCGTAGGTGTTACGTGCTTGACTTTCCTCGCTTGTAGTTTAAAAAGTAAAAACAACAAATACTCACCTGACCCCTTGTTGGATCCGGCCGGGTCTCCTCTTTAATTTGGTGCCATCCGATCCCCCGTGGGGGGTCGGATGGCTCCAGGAGAGCCCCCGGAATAGGCCGCCCCCCCCCCCCGCTTCTGCAGCAGCAGCTTCTAACTGTAAAAAAAATAAAAAATAAAAATGACATTCACTTACCTGTGTGTGCGCTGGCTCCCGCTGTCCCTCCTCTTCACCTGGGGGGCCTCCGATCCCCCCCCAGGACTTACCGATCTTCAGGAGAGAGCCTGGGAGGCTCTCTCCTCTCTTCTTCACGATGGTGGCCGCCATCATGCCTCTAAGCCCCGCCCCCTTGGGGGCGGGGCTTATGAAGTCATCCCGGCCCCGATCTCAGGCTTCAGCCTTCTCAGCTTCTCAGATGCCGCTGATCGGTGCCCTGGAAGGAGGTGGCAGGAGATCCTCTGATCTCCTGCCTTCTCCTTCTCTGGATGCCGATCACCGGCATCTGTCAGCTGAGCGGCGAGGGACAAGAGCTTGCAATCGAAGGTAAGTACAGTAAAAAAAAATTTTTTTTTTTTCTAATAAAATACTTTTTATTATTGTGTGGTGTTTTTTTTTCACATTAACTCTTTGTGAGCTGGTAAGGGGTCCATGAGACCCCTTATACCAGTTCACAAGGCTGGGGGGGTGGCAAGTCACCTGCCCTAGCGGGTGGCTTGCCATTAACCCCCGCACCCCCATTACCTGCCTCCCCAAAGGCCAGGGGGGGGCAGAAGAGCCCGGGCCCACATAGGCTATGTGGGCTCGTAGGCTGCAGGGTGGGGGGGCCACCAAAGCTGGCCCCCCCACTCTGTGCCTACAAGCCCCCATAGCTGGTCCCGGGCTGGTTACTTTGGGTAAGGGGGACCCCACGTCATTTTTTTTTTTGGATTTTGAAGGGTTTTTAACCCTTCAAAATCCAAAAAAAAATGGGGTCCCCCTCCCCGGGAAGGGGGACCCTATGTCATTTTTTTTTTTAATTAACCATTTGTCATCCAGCAGCTATAAAAGGCTTCTGGGCAGGAAAGGGTGTCTACCTATACATATGTGGTATCGCTGTAACCGGGAGAAATTGGGGTTTCTCACGCAATAAGATTTTATTGACAAACTTACATTTTTTATTACAAAAAAACTCTACAAATTGTAAAAAAATGTTTTTTTTTTGTTTTTTTTCACACATTTCACCCAAAAAAATTGAGAATACACCTAAAAAATACAAACAAGACATTTCATGTTAAAGCCCAGACTCTGTTGAAAAAAACAATATATAATTTTCCTGGGAAATCCCTGGAAATCCCTTCAAAAATGACAGTTGAATATGTGTAGCGCAAAATGGTGAAACATCGTCTGGCAACAGGGAGTGGCAAATGCTGCAGGTAGGCTGGCAGCGAAAGGGTTAATACATACACGTTTTGCACTGGGAACTGACATTCACCTGACATTCATATATCATTACCTGGCACTAGGACTTCTTAAATAAACCCCATAGTGTGGCTGCCATCTGTTCGAGCCTGACAGCATGGGGGCGGGCTGCTCGCGCCGACGGCGTCCTACCCTCTGCCCGGCGAACTCTCCTCCCCCTTCTTCTGATGACGGCGGCCGGGTCATCAGGGGGGCGTGTCCGCCGGGCGGAGGGGACCGCGTTCCAGTGGCAGGATATCAGGCAGGGGAGCGCGGTACGGCACGTCGCAGCCTGGGACCCGCACTCACAGCATAAAGGAGGCAGTAGGTGAGTGAGGAATTACCCCCATTAGAAGCTGTGGGCGCACGGCGGAGCGCGCGGGGGCAGCGGTGTGGTTTGTTATGTTTGATTCCATGTCCTTATCTATTTTACAAGCCCTTGCTCTCTATTGTTGATATATGGTATTTTTGCTTGGTACATTTGTATACGCATCTATGATATCTAGATTATGGCACTAGGCACTTTATTATCATAGGTGTTAGATGTATTGGCACTAGACACTTTAGATTACAGCTAAATTGGGTATTGGGGATAGTAATTATTAATCGGGTTTTACACTTGTTTATATTTTTTACTTATTTATTTATTCACTTATTATTCTTTATTCAGCACTGGTTATATGAATTATAATGTTTGCGTAGGGATGATGTTATCTTTTTAAAGGGGCATTAGTATTAAAGAGGGTTTTGGTTACTCTTTTTGTATGTTTGATGTACAATAACTTATTTTTCCGCCAGTACTAAGATTGATTATGTTATTTATCACTGAGATTATTGATTGAAGCTGTATGTATATATTATCTGAATTTCCATTATTAGACCTGGAGGCCATGCATTTGGGTTTTTAATGTGTCTTGTGTATTAATGTGGTTTTAGCTGGTGATCTAATAATAAAATAGATTATTTCCATATAACCTGTGGAGTGCCCGACAGTTTCTTGGCTTCTATGTGTTCTTTTGGCTTTTACTTATGGTTGTTCTAGAATCCATGGTGCACCCATTAAGGGAAAAACTTTTTTTCTTAGATAATTAAGGCCCTTATTTAACAAGGGATAGCGCCAGGTAGAGAATGGTGAGCGAACGGTAATGACGCTCACCGCCACGAGAACGCCGGCTCCCCTCCGCAATCACACATTTATCAAGCCGATCCTGCTTAGCGACTGACAGAGCGCCAGATAGCGACTCATTCATCATTATTCCAGCCTCAGCCCACAGCGCCAGCGAGCGACCTTGAACAGCGACAGGTATGACCTCTCGCTACCTGGCGCTCTCCAATGCATTTCAATGGAGCAATCTTTAAATATTCTTAATTAATTGCTATTAATGTTTTTTTTTTAAATGTCAAAAATTCTGTGACCACTTCTGCAATGTTAGATATTTTTTTTAAGGTAAAAAAAAAAAAAAAAAAAAATTGTGCAGAATTGATATTACAGGTCTGATATTAATGTATTCATATTACAAAATGTTTTGAAAAACATGTTTTTTTTTTTTTCAAAAAAATATGGTTGTTTGGGGGTTAAAAAACTACTTTTAACCCATCGCCGCCAGCGCTCTGGGGTTTAAACATGCAATTCACAGCGCGAGAATTTTTTGAGCGTGACTTGTTAATGAATATGCTGGGAGCCGTTCGCTATGGCCGTTCGCTGTCATGCGCTCCCATACAGCGCGGAACCTGTCAAACAGCGACTCCTAACCCCGTATTCAACATTACCGCACACCGACTGAGCTGCTGTCAACAGCCGAACAACGGCCAAGCACAGCGAATACTAGCGGGCGCTGTGAAAATAACGCTACTGTCGCTCATCTGTCGCTACCTGGCGCTATTAATAAAGCGGCCTCTAAGAGTGGTGCCCTTACAGTGAAGTCCTGATAGCATGCTATACAGCCACTGTGGAAGGATACTGAAAGAAGTAGATATTGGAAGCCCTGTTTTTGGGTTACAGGGCTCAGTTACACAGTAGGACAGCCAAATCAGAGATGCCCTGCTGCTGCATAATAAAAAGAAATCCATTCATTTTTTATTCAAAATATAATCAAAATATAATAAGTCAGCCTGGTGACTAGAACGAAGTAAAGTTTGGATTACAGTTACACCCCTGTATTTGCTGTGCCACCCATGGTTTTTGTGGGAGTGAGGCTAATCTATGATAATCAATGAGGCTAATCTATATAATCTATGATAAATTCACATACTGCAAGAAAAAAAAAGAAAAGAATTGTCAATTCAAATAATATCAGACCCTAGTTGTCAAATGGGGAGCCTGATTTATGAAGCATCAAAGCCATTTAAATCAACTAAGCAAAAAGGGTTTGGGAACAGCATCACTTTATGCTTCATTTAAAGAGCAAGCATCAGTTAGCTCTAATGTGTACAAGTTCAACAAAGAGCTCCATATATTTTACTTGTGCCTTTCTTACGGTGGTGACTAGAGATGAGCGAACTTCTTGAAAGTTCGATTCGGGCGATTCGCCGAATTTCCCCAAGAAATTCGGGTTTGCCCGAATCGAACTTTCACGAATCGCTCATCTGAAAAAAAAAAATGCTGGCATGGTGGGAGCGGGCAGGCCGGCTACGCTGTCAGTGGGCGGCGGAAGCCGGCCCGCTGACAGCGCAGCCGGCCTGCCCGCTCCCACCATGCCGGCATTTGTTTAAAAAGCAAACACTTACCTGCATGGTCGGAGCATGGAGGCCGGCGCCGCTCTCAGTCGCCCTCTGATGACGCGTCCTCTGATGACAGCTGAGAGCGGCGCCGGCCTCCACGCTCCGACCATGCAGGTAAGTGTTTGCTTTTTAAACAAATGCCGGCATGGTGGGAGCGGGCAGGCCGGCTGCGCTGTCAGCGGGCCGGCTTCCGCCGCCCGCTGACAGCGTAGCCGGCCTGCCCGCTCCCACCATGCCGGCATTTATTTTTTTTTATTTCAGGGAAAATTCGATCGGCACGAACCAAAAAAAATTCGGGTTCGTGCCGAATCGAATTTTCCCTGAAATTCGGAGCGAATTCCGGTTCGCCCGAACCGGTTCGCTCATCCCTAGTGGTGACCATCACTGTTGTGTAAGCAGCACTGTTGTAAATGCAGGACTTAGATGTCGGCAAATGTAATTTTATTCATTTCTTGATAAAATCTTTTTTCACTATTTTTTCCTAACAATATATTCTTTTGAGCACAACAACTAAAAAGGAAGCCTAAACACGCTAAAGTTTTGGTTGTTTTGTTTACGGCAGTCATATCCTGTTACTGTAATGACGAAACGCCAACCAGCTCCTGTTACACACACAGCCAACCTTTTCTGCTTAGTAAATACAGCACATCATGCAGTGTCTTAAAGTTGGCATAACAGAGTAACTACTGGCACTGGTAAAAATCTAAGTAAGAGTCCATAGGTACATCAAAGGAGCTGACCTAGGGCCAGATTCACCAAGCACTGCCAGATTGCACCACACTGGTGCAAATTAGAGTACCACAAAATATAATTTAGAATTTTTTTAATGTTTTGGCAAACGTGTTTCTTACACTGTAGCAACATGCATCAGTATAAATAACATTTTGCACCACTCTAATTTCCACTGATGTGCCGTAATCTGACAGAAGTGCTTGATAAATCAGGGCCACAATTTAAGTTGATTATTTACCAACAGATGTTTTGACTTGCTGTGCCACAGCTGCAATAGCACCAAACTTTAAAACGCTAAATGGAACAGATAGACACACTTCATAACTTAGTCTCTACAAATGTCAGGTGTAAAAAATGTCAGATTAGTTATCATAATGCAAAATTGCCAATACTAGCATTATACACATCATTAATGAAAGTGCTGTGTCTTCAACCTGCCATGGAGATAAGTGTGTGTGTACAGGGTGCAAGATTAGGTAAACTTACAATACGCAGATCATACGTAAAACAGCTGAACCATCCAAAACTTTGTGCTCTAATGTTCTAGAGTGAACAGAGATTAGGCCTCCGATTATGATTTCTCCTTCTCGGTAATACTCATACTCAAAAACACACTTTGCGGATTCAAGTCTACACGGAGAGGATGAGTTCCTAGTGATTATTGCTCCATAATATGTGATGGGCAAGACAAGAAACAACAGGTAAGAAGCAGAGTGTACAGGAGACCAGATCATGTCCCCAGCAGACCCTGTCAACGTGTACAGTCACCGGCAGCTCCAAACATTCTCAGTATAGTGCCTGGAGGTCACTCCCTAGCACTTTATATACATGAGCTGAAATGAATGAAAATGTATGAAGCCAGGCTGAGTGACAAAGGGCTGATGCAATGATTGCAGTATCTAAATTAAAATAAATGAAACATCTAAAAGTTCAAATAAAAAGAAGAGTTGATGTAACTCGAAAATATATTTTCTAATGGGTAAAGCTTAAAGGGATACAGAAGGCAAAGGCAATTGTTAGACCATTGTTTCAGGCTACGTTTGGCACGGTCCTAAACTTTTTTCTATTTTTAAATTGAAGAATTAATGGCCCGAGATATCAGGGTTTACAGTTTTGCCATATGATTTATCTTTTGAAATATTTGGGTGTTGGCCTTGGCTCTACGATGCCGCATAATAATCAGCATAATGGGCAGATTCTGTAAGACAGCCATTCTCATCACCCTGGCTGTTCTCCCTCTCTCCCAGTGGCCACAGTCTGATGGGGTGGAGCTTTAGACCACCAGCTTAGTCCTATTATTGGTGGTCTGTGCCAAAGGAATTCAGGGGGTGTATCACTACGTTTTTGCCTTGTTTCTACTTTCAGGAGCAGCTGTGTGAAGGCTGAAATGCTTAGCCTAATGGCGGCCATGTTGAAAAGAAGACTCCATTTTGTATTCTATAATTTGATATTAAACTTAGCTATATAGATATACATGTGATATGTTAAGTTCTGCACATAAAGCCAACAGACATTTTAGTGTGTAGGAATGTCCTTCTCTCAGTGATTTATCTACATGTAGGTCACAGGAATCCCTTGAACTTCATTATCAGCAAATGTATAGGAAAATAATTCACGTAGGAACCATGAGATTTATTGCCAGCTTTATGTGTGAAGGTTTTTAGTTACATCACAAAGGTGGGGGCTAAATACTCCTTTTTGTGTGTGACATTCTGTATAAATATGCATTGATTTCTGAATAAACTTAGATCAGTCTTTGAACCGTACTTAGTGTACAAGCTCGTGGTTCTTAGTATCTGATCTCAAGCAGCTGCTGACAGAACACTGACAGACCTTGGGCGAGGGAGGCCAGACAACCCTTAGAAACCCCAACACTGTGTTCTGACATGAAGGGAGAGTGCAGTAATGATGGGGGCGAGCTGCTGAATGACAGTTTGTGCACTTTGCCAACAGAGTCCCTATAAAAGTTAGTGACTTAATTCTGACCTTCTGTATAAGAACACTAACGACTACATTGGTTGAGAAATGCCGATACATGCATATTTTTTTTTCACACCTTGTAGTGTTCTAAAACATGATTGGTCTGTATACTGCCCCCATCATCTGGGGCACGTTACAAAGAAATGGCTAAAAAAGGGCTTGAATAAAGCCCTTAATACAGTTTCTGACTACAAATCCCATAATCCTTCCATTGTAGCAGATGAGCTTAGGCTAAATCAAGCAGCAGTAATGACCTCTACAGGAGAGAAGACCAACAGTAGTGCTGTAGCTACTGGAACACAAGATTGTGATCCCCCATCTGAAGAGGAAGGTTTGTCTTCTTGAATACTAATTTGAACCGGGCCTAATGCTCAAAAACAGCCCTTAAATTTTTAGCTTAGTGCAATTCAGCAACATATTCTTAGTGTACATCCCGTCCCGTTCCGAAAAATATATCCTTACTCATGGGTTAATCATCTTCAGATGTCACGTGACTGCAGAGCAGAAAAAGTGGCCCCTCCCGGCCCATATATGCCGAGGCACCTCCCACAGTCCCCCAGTTTTTCTCTGCAGTCTCGGACTGCCAGGACGAGAAAGTGTCTCTCTCTCTTTTTCAGGCAGGTGAACGGGGTCTTTGGCCCTATGGACCTGTTCAGCTATTCCCACCCGTTCTGTTTTTTCTATACTGCCTCCCAGCTTTGGCTGTAGCGTTCGGGTGACGGTAGACAGCACCATATTAGGTGCTAAGGAGCTATGCTCCGCCGCAATTCCCCCACCAAAGGGTAGACGGTTCAGGCTATGGTGAGCCTTATGGGATGCCCTACCTGCATTTTGTGTGCCTGTCACCCCCTATCCCTCAATAGCGGTTCCCTTGTGACAGCCGCCTCCCCTCGTTCCTCTGAGTCCCTTAGAGGAAGGGGGGGTGTTCCTTGTTAGATGTTTATCATGTATTGTGTGGCACCTTTTGTTTTTTATGCTCTGGCTCCTGCGGAGCGCATTTTGCAGGGATCCCGGTTTGAATTGGTTGCACTGTTTTCTAATGTCGCGCTATTGTACACCGCTTTGTATAGGGCGGCGACATTTACCTTAGGCTCCTTTGCGCAGCCATTGGCTGTTTAGGTCACGTGGGCGTGTCCTTTTCGCGCTCTTCGGAGGGAGGCGGGCGGGGCGAGTGACGCATTTTGCGTCGCTCCCCAGCGGCCCGCCCCTTGAGGTATATGTGCTTGAAATATCTCCCCCTGTTGCCCCCCCCCCCCCCCCGCAGCGCAACAGGGAGAATTATTTTATGCTGCTAAGCCGCACTGGGAGTTCCCTGCACAGACACATTTCAACAATCTCGTTTTACAGGAATGGGAAAAGCCTAGTAGGCTTCCTGGTGTACCTAAAAGCTGGGACAAGAGGTATCCCTTTCCCCTGGATACAGCTAGGTTATGGTGTTCCCCACCGAAGGTGGAGGCACCAATACTTGGACTATCTCATACCTCTGTGGTGCACTCACTTGATGCTACCACCTTAAAAGATGTGGAAGACCGGCGCATTGATCAGCTGGCCACCCATGGGTTTGCCTGTGCGGGGACCGCGCTGCGTCCTGTGTGTGCATCTGCTATTACAACTTTGGCGATTAGAGGATTGATCAGAAGTGCCTTAGAGGGTGGTTCTGCGGCTTTGGGCAAAGATGTATTTACCTGGCTTATGTACTGTGAGGAATTTACTTCATATGTTCTTGCTGCCCTAGAGGATGCCATTAGAATGTGTGGCAGAACCTCTGCCCTGCTGGTTGCTATACGCCGTTCTGTTTGGCTGCGCCAGTGGATGGCTGATATTGCTGCTAAGAAGGCTCTAACTGGGGCCCCATTTAAAGGACTGCGCCTTTTTGGAGAACGTCTGGATCTGTTTGCCAAGGAAGGCAAACTGCCTCAGTGCAAGAAGCCACTCGGGCCCTTTTGGGGGCCTAGAGTTGCTCTGTCCCCTTTTTATTCCCCCAGAAGAGGAAGGGGGGCTCCCCCTGCAGGAGGCCATGGTGAGTCGTGGGGCAGAAGCAGAGGACGTGGCATGCCCGGTCCTTCCTGGGGTTCTAAGCCAAAATCCTCTCCCAAACTACCGCAGGCATAAAGGGGCGCCATCACCCATCCAGGTGGGGGGACGGCTTCGGTTTTTTGCTTACATCTGGAGACGTCTTGTCTCAGACCGGTGGATTCAGGAGGTAGTCTCCTCCGCCCCCAAGATTCACAAAATCAAGGATGGCTCAGCACCCCGTCAGCTCAGTGTCTGTGCTTGGCTGTTCAAAATCGACTGGAATTAGGGGTCATTTGCCCGGTCCCTCTGCGGGAAAGGGGCTTGGGCTACTATTCCAATATTTTCACTGTTCCAAAAAAGAACGGATCAGTCAGGCCTATCCTGGATTTAAAGCTTCTCAACAAATTTGTCAGATTCAGGCACTTTCGCATGGAGACTCTGCATTCTGCCACATATTCTCTTCGCCCAGGGGATTCCTGACCTCTATAGACATCAAGGATGCTTACCTTCATGTGCCAATTTTTGCAGGCCATCAAAAATTTCTCAGGTTTGCAGTGGAAGATCAGCATTACCAGTTTGTGGCTCTGCCATTCAGTCTTACTTCTGCTCCCAGGGTGTTCACCAAGGTGTTGGCGGGAGTAATGGCTCTGCTGAGATCTCAGGTCATTCGCATTCTTCCTTATCTGGACGACATTCTTGTAGTTTCTCAGACTTTGCAACAAGCAGAGTTGGATGTTCAGACGGTGGTATCCACTCTGCAAAAGTTTGGCTGGGTGATCAATCTTCCCAAGTCTTCCCTGTCTCCTTCCAGGGTCAAGCTTTTTCTGGGCAAGGTCTTTCTCCCTCAGCTGAAGATAGAGGGTCTTCAGGCACAAACACAGCTCTTTCTGTCTTGCCCTCATCCGTCCATCAGACAGGCTATGCAGCTGGTGGGTCTGATGGTGTCCAGCTTCGAGGCTGTTCCATACGCTCAGTTTCACATGAGGCCTCTCCAGGTTCATCTCTTGTCGGTATGGGATCGGGACCCAGGGTCCCTGGATCAGGTATTTGTTCTGTCCTCTCTGGTCAGGCGGTCTCTGTTATGGTGGCTGGACCCAAGGAATCTGCTAGTGGGCAGATCTTTTTTGACTCCCTGCTGGTAGGTGGTCACCAAGGATGCAAGCCTGACAGGTGTGGGGGGGGGCTTTTGGAGGTCCCTGAAATTCCAGGGGCAGTTGGGTCCTCAGAAGGCCCATGCCCCAATCAACTTGCTGGAACTGAGGGCAGTAAGATTAGTGCTTTACCAGCTGACCATGCACCTTCGGGGTCTGGTGGTTCAGATCCGCTCAGACAACAAGGCAGCGGTTGCTTACATCAATCATCAGGGAGGAACCAGGAGCAAAAGGGCTCTCAAGGAAGTATCCCTGATTCTCTCCTGGGCGGAGGACAATGTTCCCTGCATCTCAGCGGTGTACATTCCGGGAGTGGAGAATCTGGAAGCAGACTCTCTGAGCAGGGGGGCCTCTCGCATGGGAGAATGGTCCCTCAGCAACAGGGTGTTTCACTCTCTTTGTCTCTGTTGGGGCCAGCCGGATGTGGATCTCTTTGCTTCACGTCACAATCCCAAGCTTCCAGTCTTTGTATCCCTGTCACAGGATCCCCTGGCCCTGTCAGTGGATGCTCTGGCAATGTCTTGGAAGAGCTTTCAGCTCCTTTATGTTTTTCCTCCGTTTCCCCTGCTGGGCAAGGTGCTGTGCAAAATAGCCCAGGAGGGTGTGCCAGCCATTCTGGTGGCCCCGTGTTGGCCAAGAAGAATTTGGTTTGCAGAAATCGTACAGTAGATCAGGTCGTCCTGCCCATGGTACCGGACCTGCTCACTCAATTTACTCAATTTACAATTGCTGGCTTTGACGGCCTGGCTGCTGAAACCTCCATCTTGATGGACAAGGGGTTGCCGGCCTCTGTGGTACTATTTACGCTTTCCATCAAGCCTCCTTATTTTGAAAGACACCAGGACAAGGTGGTGTTTCGCTTTAAAACTGACTTTCTGCCTAAGGTTGTGTCTGCTTTTCATCTCAATCAGGACATTGTGCTGCCTTCTTTGTGCCCTAACCCTGGTAACCCCAAAGAAAGGGCGTTACATTCTCTCGATGTTGTTAGGGCTGTGAAGCACTATTTGGTGGCTACTGAACCCTTCAGGAAGACTGATGCTTTCTTTGTGGTTCTGTCTGGTCCTAAGAAGGGCCAGGCTCCTGCTAAATCCACTATCAGCAAGTGGATCTGTCAGGCCGTGATTTAGGCCTATTCTGCTAAGGGAAAGAAACCTCCTTTCCGTCTTACTGCTCATTCTACTCGTGCTATTGGTGCCTCTTGGGCTTTTCAGCACCAAGCTTCTGTTGAACAAGTTTGCAAGGCCGCAACTTGGTCTTCTGTTCATACTTTTTCTAAGTTTTACAAGGTTGATGTTAAGGCCTCAGCTGATGCTGCTTTTGGCCGCAAAGTTCTGCTGGCGGCAGTGGTTTAGACTGCTTGCTGTTGCTTTTGGGGATCCCACCCTACCTTACGGACACTGCTATTGGATGTCCCATGAGTAAGGATATCTTTCGGAATGGGATGGGATGTACACTAAGAATAACACAATTCTGTGATTACTCACCTGTAGAATTGATATTATGAGTGTACATCCCGTCCCGTTCCGCCCCTCCCTTGTTGTTCTTGTTACCTCTTTATGGTGATTGCTGGTTATTTTCTGCCGGCTTTTGTTAACTGCTTTTTAAATACTGGGGTTCTTTGGGAGGTGCCTCGGTATATATAGACCGGGAGGGGCCACTTTTCCTGCTCTGCAGTCACGTGACATCTGAAGATGATTAACCCATGGACCCATGGATATTTCGGAATGGGACGGGATGTACACTCATAATATCAATTCTACAGGTGAGTAATCACAAAATTGTATTTTTTAGCTGTGCAGATTTTAAAACAAATCACACAGAAAAATATGGTGCTGAATTACACCAAGGAAAAAATAAAACACATGGGGCTTAATCAGCCCTAATATCGCCCGAGTAGATAAGCACACAAAATGAGACTGCCTAAACAATTTTCCATTAGCTGCTGGAAGGTGGAGTGTGCTTTCATTAAACCAAAGGTGTAAGGTATTAAAGTGGTGTTGATCCTTGGAGGTGACAAATTTTTTTCACAATCTTTCTCAACCATGGGTTCTTGCCAGTATCTAATGGCCAGGTCAAAGAGTAAAAAAACTTGGCCTTAACTAAAACGCCCAGGCATTCCTGTATTTTAGGAAGGGGGGAATGCATGGTGACTGAGTTAGGTTTCTAGTAGTCCACACAAAAGCAGAGCGTGCCACCCAGCTCCTGTACACAAGAAGGGCAGCCTCGTGGACTTCAAGGGGGATTTCAAGATAGCATTGTTTACTCAGGAAAAGGGACTGTTAGCCTTTCTCCATCTGTAGTTTATTTCACTTCTTGATATAGATATGGGGGTATGTGGTGTTACTTTTTTGGATGGGATGACTATCCCCTGTGTTGAACTCATGTTGTATTTCTGGGGTTAGCCCAATATCAGATTTTTTGTAGAAAAGACGTTTTGCCACTGCTTACTCAGTTGTTATAACTCTTATCGCTGAGATTCCTCCAATTCCGTTGGCCTGATACTTAAATGGAGAGGAGCTATCATTGGGCTACTATTCACAGAAAAAGCAGCAAAAACTAATTTAAACTGATCCCAAAAGATGCCTAAAAGAAAGCAGAGCAAAACGGGACAGAAGTTCAAACCCCAGCTCCAAGTAACCCTGCAGTTCCCAGTAAAGATCTCAGCTGCCCAGACACCTGAGCCATGAGATGTCCAAGATGGTGTCCTCACCTTCTTCAGCCATATAAGACTCATCTCAAAGAGAATTTGTCTCCACACTCGAGACTTCACAACAAGGATCCCTTCAGGTGGCGTTGGGAGTCGTGATGGAGCCTTAAAGACAGGAAGACATCCTAATGTACCTCATACCACTCACGAGCAATAGTGGACACAGTGGAAAGGGAGAGGAATGGCAGCACCTCTGCTTCTCTGTCCCTAAGCCCCTCAGCGTCCCCTCCCACATAAGCATACATGAGGGGAATGTATACCCTGCTTGATGCTGATGCTGCAGGCATTAGGAACCACCTCATAAGCTGCAATCTGTCACAGCAGGAGGAAGGTCCTAAAGGGAAAACCCCCTCAGCAGAAGGGCATCTTCATCTTGCCTTTAATCAAAGAAGCAAAACACGTTGTTAAGGCATTTCATTTAATTACCAGCCCCATCAGCCTCAGCTCTCTCACTCTCTAGGCCCTCCACAAGCAGCTACAACCCAGACAACCCTGAATAGATCCACTTTTATCCTCAAAGAGAAAGGAAGCGAACATTATACGTCTAAAGCTGAACTTCCGCTATCTCCCACCCCTCTAATGGCACATCTAGTAGTCTTCCCCAGAGACAACCACGGTCCAGGATCCAGCTGAAATTAAATGAGAAAGCCCAGAATCCCACCGTTTTGTCTTCTTCAGAATCCCCTGAAGCATGTACTCAATTGAATACCCACATGGTCTTTTCCCCAATCAGTGATGCTAGTCCGTGCAGTCAGAATATAACCCCTTCCTGCAAGATCTGCCATACCACCAATTTTCACTCAAGATGAGATCCTTACACCCCAAGCGGAATTCTCTCCAGTGCCTGCAGTATCTCTGCCATACCCCAATATCTTATTCATAACAACATCCAAAATCAAGAACAACTCTAATCAAACCTAAACAGCTACAGAACAACAAGGACCAAGATCAAATTCAAGCTCTAGATTCGAAGGTCTCAGTCAAACCCCAAATGCAGCCTCTATTGCAGTAAACTCCCTTTACCTCCACCAGTTGGTTGAACAATGGGGCATTTTTTAACTGAATACTAGGGACTACACCTTCTACTCTACACCAAACAACATGTACTCAGGAATATATTTCTTTCTAGTTCCAGACTATTTCTGCAGGCTGCATCCACCTCAGTAGGCAACATCTTGATCGCTGACCATGCTCCCATATCTCTAAAACTCACAAGCTGAACCAAGGTTTCTTTGGCTATGTCTAACAAACCCCGGGGGCGCCTACAATACACTAGCTCAAAAGGCGAAAACCCTGTAGACACCTGGGGTACCTCCTGTAGGGAAACATGAGATACGGCAATAAACAGTTCCAATCACGGCCATCCCGTTCTATAACTTTTTTTAGCATGTCCTTAAGGGTTTTGTTAAACCTCTCTACTAAGCCGTCTGTTTTTAGGGTGGTACACTGAGGTGCGCAGATGGGTAATTTTAAACAGCTTGCACAGTTCCTTCATGACCTTTGACATGAAGGGAGTGCCCTGGTCAGTAAGGATTTCCTTCGGAATTCCTACACGTGAGAACATAAGAAACAGTTCCTTAGCAATCTTTTTGGAGGACATATTTCTTAGCAGACCTGTTTCCGGGTAGCGGGTAGCATAATCTAATATGACTAGTATGTATTGTTGTCCTCGGGCAGACTTCACAATGGGCCCCACCAAATCCATGGCAATCCTCTCAAAGGGAACCTCAATAATGGGAAGTGGCGCTAAGGGACTCCGGAAATGTTATGTTGGGGCACTTAACTGGCACGTAGGGCAGGACTCGCCCTCATACACTCCAGGCCAAAAGAACCTTTGGAGAACTCTCTCCTGGGTCTTATTAGTCCCCAAATGGCTTCCAAGCACATGACTATGGGCGATCTCCAGCACCATGCGTCGGTATGCTTTAGGTACCAGAAGCTGTTCCAAAATTTAATTATTCATTTTGGAGACCCGATACACCAGATCCCCATTCACAGCAAAGTGTGGAAACTTCTGGTTAGCTTCTGGTTCCTGAAGTACACCATTCACTACCATGACATTTGCCCTTGCAGTCTCCAGATTGGGGTCTCTTAATTGTTCAGACCCAAAATTACCCCGAGCCACCTCTAGGTCTACGACCCGCTGATCAGGCAGGGAAGCCTCATTCTCCTCGCCTGCTAACACCTGTAGTGGGAATCGGTTGTCACTGCATAATTCAGATGTTCCCATTTCTTCACTAGGTACTTCATGAGGACTATTGTCTCTACTAGTTAGTTCAGCCTGCTCAACCTCAGGGAGGTTTACCGGTTCTGCTGGAGATACTTCGCTGGCCGCAGAAGCGTTACCCCTTTCCCACAACTCCCAGAACAAGGAAAAATCACGACCGACTATAGCATCATACATAAGGTTCGGTAAAGAGGGATCTTCTGCGGCCAGCTTCACACTCCATGGGCTCAGGTGAGAGGGGGAAACCCGTGGCCATGTGTCCCCACTCATGGCACCTCCAACACTGGGGACCACGGTATCTCCTTGCCCGGGCATCTTCCCTAGCAATAGGGAGCCTCTGAGGGTCAGTCTTTTGCCCTTGATCAAAGTCTAAAGCCGGGCCCCCTCTCACACCCTTCAACACACTGCCAGCTGGAACTCGCTTACCCATCGCTGTCACAGGTTTGATGGTCTTGGAGGGTGCTGGTGCTGCAGGGGCATCCTGAAGGTAGTCCTCAGTAGCGATGAATCTCTCAACCAAGTTGACTAGTTGCTCAGCAGTCTGCCGGTAGCCTTGTCCCACCCATCATTGTAGTTTTTGTGGTTTTTGAGTCCGGAAGAAGTGGTCCACCACGACTTTCTCGATGATCTGCGCAGGGGGAGAACACTCTGGCTCCAACTATTTTTGGACCAAATGGATTAGATCGTACATCTGCGACCGGGCAGGCTTATCAACGGTCCAGTTCAAAAGTCTAGTTGTATACTCTCCTTGCCCAAACCGCTGGCGTGACATCCAGGTGAGCAAGGATCTCCATTTTGGCATAGTCCCATACATCTTGCTCCCTGAGATCAAAATAAGCTTTTTGCGGCTCACCTGTCAGGAACGGTGCAATCATGTCGGCCCACCGGCCACAGGCAGCTGCTCTCTCTCAGCCACGCGCTGGAACACAGTGAGGTAAGCCTCGACATCATCAAATGCAGCGCTTTTTTGTCACTCCAATGCCCCTAGCAACAGTCACTATGCCTGCATCCTCCACCAATTGTGAGCGATTGGGAAGAACAGCAGTGGCAAGGACAACAGTTCTTCAAAAATTAAAGGCAAGTTTTATTGAAACTAAAAGGTTCAACAGCAAAAATATCTCTTACTTCAAAGGTTGCAGCATGGAATGCAATAAATCAAGCGGTTACTTCACCAACTCAATCAAAATCCAGGGTTTGATACTCCAGCAAACTGCAAGTCCGGGGTATGTCAGGTCCGCTTTACAGGGCATACAAGCCCACACTGCTCATCCACAAGTCCAAGTTCAGAGATACCAACAAAGTCCTTCGGCTATCTCCCGATCTGTCATTCACTATGAGCAGTACTGGGCTCCTTCCTCCAAGCTGGTCAACAGCAAACTGACAGGCTCAGTGGCTCCTTTTATTAGGGCTTCCCCGGCAATCAGCATCATCACCTGTGCGAGGCCTGGAATCAGGGAACAAACCTGTAGAGGACTGGGGAATGTAAACTGGGTCCTGAAAACTCGGCATGATTCGTGCCTGATACAGCATAGCAGGGGAAAAATACACACCATTTATCACTTTTCCATACACCTTACCACACAGTATATCGAACAATTGGTTCTCCCAAAATTGCCACAAAATCTAATAAAGGAATGAAAGTCTCGATCACGCCAGAAGAGCTTGCCAAAGCCACCTCAGAGTCTGCAAATGGAAAAATGGCTGGCCCTGATGGGTTCCTCCTCCTATAAAAGTTTGCATACATTTTATCCCCCAAACTATTATAAGTTATTGACTCCATATTCCACTGACAACCCTATTCCACTCGACAGTCGCTGTGCCCACATATCAGTCATTCCTTAAGGGAGGTAGAGATCCCATCCTTCAGTTTTAGACCATTCCTCATATCAATTCTGACATTAAAATATTGACAAAAATACTTGCTTCTCAGGTCTCTACACACTTACAACATATAATCATTCTGGACCAAGTAGGGTTTATCCCACATAGAGAGGAATGTGACAACACCTCTATGGTTCCTAATCTAATACACACAGCACATATGATTAACCTTTCTACAGTTCTGTTTACCCTTTTCCCCCTAATATTTATATTGACATTTGAGCAATTTCTTTTAAATCTAATCCTAACATCAAAGGAGTTTTATTATAAAACTGCCTCGGATGTGCGGATGACTTATGCCACATATGCGGATGACCCCTCCTCTTGTTAGCCGACATGTTTATATGGATTTTTCATATTACTCAATTTTGGGATAGTGCTCCTTTAAGAAATAATTCTCAGAGAGAACATACCCCCTTTGAATGTCTCTGTGAGGAGAGGTGCCCCACTCATCACACCTTATATCTCATTTACAAAATCCTAAATAGCTCTCAGGGTATTTTATTCTCAAATGGAAGAAATAGTTTGGCATTACCCTTACAACTGAATGCCTGCTTACCTGCTTATTGGAAGAACCCATCACCTCCTAGCACAATACCTAGCAGGCTAGGCACATTATCCCACTTGGGGTAAGGGCCTCCACTCCTCTTCACCGTTGTCCTGCAGTAAGTAGGTCGCGCATTTCGCTAATTTCATTTTGAATATATTGAAGTGCCGCCTACATGGACCCCCTGCAGAAAGCAGGGGCAGTGTGTGGCCCTGCTGAATAACACCCATATAGTAAAAAAAAAACTAGCCATCTCCTCTTCTTTGCTGTAGATGATGCCAATCTTTTGTAATCTTGTGTAGTCTGAGTTGATTTTCTCTCTCTCCTCTATGTGCTTTAACCGATCAATTAACTTTTTCCTCAGTGAGTGAAGAGAGGTGGTGTCTCCATAAATTTAATCTAGCGGGTAAATTATTTTATTGAGAGTATACCACTCTCCTGCATCAACGTGGAGCACTGTTTGGCATTTGGTTTCTTACAATTCATTTAGGGCTACTTTGACCTGTAGGCCCACTTCAAGGTGGTAGGCCATCAACATTTCTGTTCCCCTCTCAGTCAATTACTCATGTTTTTGCCATGACAAGAGGTGGTAATCACTCTGGGGTATAACGAAGAAGCAGGCCAAGGGGGGCATGTTACACAAAAGTCTCATTTTGAAGGGACCTGCTTTTTTTAGGCCAGCGGAGCCTGGCATATAAATCCCCCCCCCCCCCTCACTGCTCACGCCATACATCTCCTCAGAAAGCAGGTGAGCAGAGCACCCCACTTTTCTGTTGCTTACAGGGATTTAGCTTTCAGCTTGTACTGCTTTACCTACAGCACTCAGGGAGGGCCTAGGAAGCCAGTCATGGTGGGTAGGGTTGGGGAAGCAGTCATCTGGTTGGCCTGGCAAGTGGTTCAGGAACTCTGATCAGAATTGCACTTATCTCCTGGAAGTACAATGAGGCTCCTGTTCTCCAGGCAACTGCTGATGGCCCAGCAAAAAGTTATTTTCTCTGGGGCATGGGGCCTTTTTATTCTTCCTTTCATTCATCCTAGGGACTGGCTCACCCCACGTGCTGGTACCCAACATTGGGGGAGCCTACCTTCCCTACAAATGATACATATATCTGGAGCCTTAAGGGGGACGACACCCTGCCACATTCACCCTTGCTACTGAACTCAGGGGATCCAACCCCAAATGATGTCTGCAAAGGAGGCAAGGCAAGGCCATTTAGTTTTCTGTCCTCCTGTGTTCTTTTTTTTTCGTACAGGTGGCCTGTGGCCCAACTCCGGTGCCGACTTCCTCCAGGGCCTACCCTTGTACCTACCTAAGTTCCCCCAAGAGGCCAACATTTCTCATGGCACTGGACTTCTCAACCACCCTTACCTACCCATACCCTTATTCCACTATGTGGTCCCCAGGTTTGCCAGACATTTAACAATGTATTTGTTGTGTTTATATTTTGGGTTCATTGTAGTTTAACCCCTAAAAGTGGAAATAACAAAACAGCCCCCCTGAGAGGGGGTACTCTACGTTTAAACGATACAGTTTAACCCTTAGTAGTTGTTGTAAGTTAACTGCAAGGTATGCATAGTAGTTGCATTTTATTTGAAAATCTCATAAAGCATATTTTCAGGTTGGGGCGTCTCCTGGGCAATAATGGGTGTCATATGTGGTACATATGTGGTACCATTATAACTTTTACCAGCAATATGTTTTTTTTGAAACCGTACATTTTCTATTTAAAAAATGCGAGAAAATGAAAAAAATGTTTTTTTAAAAATGTATGATTTAAATAAGAATGATAACATGTCATCTATAATGCTTTGGTATGCCCACAAGACAGACATTAGGGGACCCCTTGATTTAACAGGCCACTATACTTAAAAATAGCAGACCGAAGAAAATAGGGGATCTTCTAATGGCAGTTAAAAAGTTGGAACTCATTCATAAAAAATGCTAGTGGAAAAGATATTAAGCCATCTAACTAAATTAAGAGAGCACCTGAAATTGATATTATTAGATAAAGCCAAATTGGGTTTGTAAAAGATTACACTATCAATGGAGAAATGAGAACAGTGCACCTCTGGCTAGAATGTAAAAAACAAACAGGGCCACAATTCAATTCCAGCAATTATAAATAGTAAACAACAGAAGGTGCATAAGACCCAGGAAATATTAAAGACATTCAGGCAATATTACCAGAAATTGTACAACATTATAAAGGGAAACGAATGGGAAAAGCCCCCAGGACTTAGTAGCACAAAGGTTGTTAACTTACAGTGGTGAAGGCGGATGAACCAGAGGAAAGACTGGGCAAATGTCGGGTAAGCAGTCCGCACGAATGCAGTACCAAGTAAGAGACAAGAGATGAATCTAAGGTCAAGGCAAGGGTCAAACCGGGAGGTCACGGGTACGCAGCACAAGGGATGAGACGGGTTCGTGGTCCGGGTTTAGGCAGGGCGTTGGTCCAGGTGGCAGTCACAGGAGTGGTCAGGCAAAACAAGGTCGGCAACAAGAACGATCAAGAATCACAGGTGCTATAACACCCAGCAGCACACTATCTGTCAGTTCCTCCGCAGCTGTTCAGTACTGTTGGCTTGGTCCTTTCTCTAGACTTTCTCCTTGCTATATCCTGCTTCACCAGCGGACGTCTCTGTCCTGCAGAAGTGCTAATCAGCCAGCACCTGTGACTACCTGGCCTATATAAGCTGATTCACACATGGCCTCAGTAAATCAGCATTGAATTGCCACCTTGAACCCTGAACCCTGAATCCAGGACTCCTGCCTTTGCTATTTTTTTGCTACCCCTATGTCAGCCATGTTTCCGCCTTGGATTTTGGACTTTCCTTGGATCCTTATGCGTGCATGTTTCCAGACTCTATCTTGTGTATGTACAGCCAAAGCGTGTTTATGTTTTCCAGTTTAACCATATTTTTGCATAGCAGCCGTAGCACTCCGTGATCACCTGTATTCTTGTATAGTTTCCTTATACATATATGTTTATATGTTTCACTTGTAATCTGTACAGCAGTCTGGTTGAAGTGTGCTCTGTTGACTTATCACTGTTTATTACTATTAAACACCGTTTACCACATATCCGCCTCTGTCTCGCAGTTCTCAATTACTGGTCATTTTATAATCGGTATATATAATTTTATTACTGGTCATTTTATAATATATAAAACTGGGGAAACCTTTAACCCTTTAAAGTGGACCAACACCCAGGATTTTGACTATCCTGGGTCTTGGTCCACTTCGGTGGGGCACCCCCGATCGGGGTGCCCCGCTGTGTGAAACCCCCCCGAACAACTCACCTCTCCCCGCTCCCAGGGCCGACGGACAAGCCGCGGACAAGTGGCTCCTCCGCCTCCCGCGCGTCCCTCTTGGCGCGCGCGTGCCCGCGCCGGCCATTCACAGACGGCCGGCGCGCGCACGTCTAGAGGGGCGCGAGGGAGGCGGCGGCGGCCCCGCCGCCGAAGATAAGGTAGGGAGTTTGGGGTGTTTGGGGGGGTTTCACCCGATCTCGGATGTCCCGCGGGGAGGGAGGTGATCACCCGTGGGTGTTGGTCCACTTTAAACGCCAGCCACGTAAAATTTACCTGGCTGCCTCCCCTGCAGTTAACCGCCAGCCACGTAAATTTTATGTGCCTGACTTTCCCCATTAATAGAATAAAAAGTAAAAAAAAAATCACTTACCTGACCCCTTGTTTGATCCGGCCGGGTCTCCTCTTCAGGCAGAGGGGCTCCGATTGCCCATTGGGGCTCCTCCGGCTGCAGGGGAGTGCCCAAAATAGGGTGCCCCCCCGTTTCAGCAGCCGCCGGGATTTGCCTGCAAAAAAATCCCGCCTCTTCTCTTCATGGGGGGGGGGCTCCGATCACCCCCCCGCTCTTCCGTCTTCTGGAGGGGGCATAACAGCCCTCCTCCCTCCACAGCTTCCGATGGCAACCGGCAGTTCAGCTGTCAGATGCCGGTGACAGCTGGACAGAGGAGGAGGGAGGTAGGCGATCCTCCGATCGACTGCCTCCCCCCTCCTCTGCCCAGCCATCACTGACATCAGATCGCCGAGGGACACAGGAGATGAAGATCGGAGGTGAGTAAAGTAAAAACATTTTTTTTTTTAATAAAGTCATTTGAAAAAAGCGTGTTTGTCTTTTTTTTAACTTTTAACCCTTTGTGAACTGGTAAGGGGTCCATGTGACCCCTATACCAGTTCACAAGGCTCGGTGGGTCTGAGCCCCGCAAATTACCTGCCTCCCCAAAGCCCAGGGGGGGGGGGCAGAAGAGCCGTGGCCCTAGGCTATGCCAGCTTGTAGCCTGCAGGGCCAGGGGCCACTAAAGATGGCCCCTGCGCCCTGTTCTACAAGCCCCCATAGCTGGTCACAGGCTGGTTACGCTGGGTAGGGGGGACCTCACGCCATTTTTTTTGGGATTAACCCTATGTTATCTGTAATCCAGTAGGTATAAAAGGCTTCCAGCAGCAGCAGGAGAGCAAAAGCCTAAGTGATTAGCGTGGGACACAGGGATGGATGGGAGGTAAGTATTAAAAAAAAATAATTAAAAAAATGTATTCTTTTTTAATAAAGTTATTTTTAAAGTGTGTCTCTGTCTGTTTTTTTTTTTTACTTTTAACCCTTTGTGAACTGGTAAGGGATCTATGAGACCCCTATACCAGTTCACAAGGCTCTGGGTCTGGCAAGTCACCTGCGGCTAGTGGGTGACTTGTCATTAACCCCGAGACCCCCCCCTATTACCTGCCTCCCTAAAAACCCTTCAAATTCCCCCAAGAAATGGTGCCCCCCCCCCCCCCCCCCCCCCCGTGAAGGAGGAATCCACACCAAATTTTTTTATTTAACCCTTTATTATGTGGATAGTAGTTGTATTTTATTTGTAAATGTTATAAAGTGCTCTTTTCAGTTTAGGGGATCACCTGGACAGGAACGGGGGGTACCGATACATATGTGGTATTATTGTAATCGGGAGAAATGGGGCTTTCACATGCAATTTAAAATATATATATATATATATATATATTTTTATTTTTTTTTACTTATTTACTTAACAATATATAAAAAAAAGTAGAAAAAATTAAAACAAGACATTTCATGTTAAAGCCTAAAGCAACAAAAAGAAAATATGCCATTTTCTTGGAAATTTCTGCAAAAATCACAGTTAAACGCAAAATGGTGAAAAATATCCTGTCAGCAGAGGGTGACAAAATCATAAGTAGGCTGGCAGTTAAAAGGTTACAGGTACCTATGCATGTTGGGTATTGTTCTGTTCGGGGGACCTTGCGCTTTCAGATTTAGCTTGTTTTTTCTTATTTGCATATTGATATTTTAGGAAAAGGTGTTTTTTATTCTGCTTTTTTATACATTTTTTGTGAAACCCTGTGCAACCTAAGAATTCTTTGAGATATTACTCCCAGAAATATGAGCCCACTACAACAAGCTGGGTACACTTAGAAAGCTTAACATGTGTACTTTCAGGGAATATATGGTTTATTCCAAAGGTAAAGGGTTGTTTTGGTAGAAAAAGCACAAGGTGCGCACTTTGTCTGCAGAGCTGAAATTTTGAAGTAAAATTACCGCTATGCGCATGCTTTACTTTGGTGTGTTTGGCAACTCTTTCCTTGACAGAACCTATGCATGTTGGGTGTTGTTCTGTTCGGGTATGTTGCTTTTTCAGATTTTCTGGTTTGCATATATTTTTTTTTAGGAAAATGTGGTTTTGATTCTGCTTTTTTATTCATTTTTAAGGAAACCCAGTGCAACCAAAGAATACATTGAGGGATTACTTCCAGAAAACTGCATCCATGTCAACAAGCCTGGTACGCCTAGAAAGCCTGCAGTGTGTACTTCTAGGGAATATATAGGTTGCAGGGGGTATTTCAAATGTAAAGGGTTGTTTTTCTTGAAAAACTGCAAGGTGCGCATAGCGCATATCACAGTTGTATTTTATCTGAAAATCTCCTAAAGCGTTGTTTCAGTTTTGGGGAGTCTCCTGGGCAGGAAAGGGTGTCTAACTATACATATGTGGTACCGCTGTAACCGGGAGAAATAGGGGTTTCACACGCAATAAGATTTTATTGACAAACTTACATTTTTTATTACAAAAAAAAACTACAAATTGTAAAAAAGTTTTTTTTTTTATTTTTTTGTACAATTTTCACCCAAACATATTGAGAATAAACTTAGAAAATGACAAACAAGACATTTCATGTTAAAGCCCAGGCTCTGCTGAAAAAAAAACAATATATCACTTTCCTGGGAAATCCCTGGAAATCTCTTCAAAAATCACAGTTGAACATGGGGACGGCAAAATAGTGCAAAATGGTCTGGCAACAAAGGGTGACAAAATCTCAAGGTAGGCTGGCGGTTAAAGGGTTAAAGAGGGAAAGTGAACAGGATTGGCCATGGAGGGAAACTAGGGCTCAATGGCCCAGCTACAAGGTATGGACTGATTGCCCAATTCACTAGTGGGCGTTTTACACAAATGTACACACACATTACACATATGCTCTCTTATGCCCTCTGGCAGTGCTGTAGACAGCGCACCCGCCGGGGGTTAAGTTAAATGGGCAATGTCAGGGAACCGGGGCGTCACGAGGTCCGACTACAACCAGGGACCTCCGTGCACACCGATCGCGTTCCCAAAAACCCTTTGTCCGATGCATCTCCTATCAGGGATACCAGGCTCACAGCCTTCGGACACACCGATTCTTGGTTTAAGGCAAAGCAGACCACTCAAATTAAATATAAGTTTTAATGCTAATAAGCACACTAGGCAGAGTTGACAAGCATTTAACTATGAAGTAATATCAAACTGTTGCAGATGATACAAATATGCAATTCTGAGATGGTTACAGGTTATAGTGCAATACACAGAGAGACAATAAGCAATAAGTTACCTTAAGCATGCAGAGTGGGGGTGTGTCAAGAGCTTATGATGATGGTTATGGTGATGGACACCCCAGGGTATGCCGGCTGCATAACCCCCTTCCCGTTGAGTGACGCCAGCCTGGTTTTTGACCATCCTATTTATGCTGCCAGGCTCTTCATCTCCCCTCCCCATTGTGGGAGGGGATGTTACCTCACATTTTTTAGAGTGGGATTTTGCCCTAAAACCCTTTTAGGAGCTATAACTTGGAGCAGGGGGGTCACATGGCCTTGCAAGCGGTACCAAACTATCGGGCAGGACGCCACGTTTGCGATAAGTCCTGGAATCGGGCTTTTATTTTGCCCAGAACCTTAGTTCTCCTTTTACAGGCTTTTGCTGTGTTTTTATGACAATTACTATGCCCTGATGCGGTTTTGGGAGCCGGTTCCTATTCTGTAACCGGTTTGGCGCTAGGATACATGGATGCCGAGATATGATCCAAATTCTATCGGTGCCGTGAGTCTGCGGTTTTATCCTGATTATGACAAATTCACAGCAGGAGGTCCACTGAGCTTCCAGACCGCCCGGCAGCTTCGCAGCCCAAGGTGTGACACGACCAGCAGGCGGTCTGTGAGCTGAACTGTTCACATATACATGGTAATTATTTCTTCCTGAAGGGAGATACGGACTTGTGCATTTATAATAAAGGGAATCTCTAGCTCTTGATATGTGGGGTTTCTTAAAGGGGAATGCCGACCTCAGCGATAAGGTGCGATATAATATTTGACCTATTCCTCACAGGCAATAAGCCCAGTTTGGGTACTAGGCAATGTAACACAAAGTTATACAGCAGTGAAAGAGTGTGTGTTGCAATTTCAGTGGGGTGTAGTCATTGCTCATAGTCGATCAGGTCTCTGGTGAGAGAGGCTTCATCTGTGATGGTATTTAAACTTGTTTTAAGCTTTACCATCTCTAACCATAAGATCCTCCAACCTGCACATCTAGACTGTATTTTAGCATCAGTGAGTGTAATGTTTTGAGTCAGACTTTGAGCATTGTCCTATGTGTGTTGTTCCATATGCGGAACTTAGCTGCCTCCATTCCAGGGAAAAAAGAGGGTTGTCAAAAAGGGCCCTTCTTCCAATGATATCTGAGTCTGTTTCAAGCTTGCGTTTCAAGTTAAAAAAAACAGTTGGTCTGAGAGATAGAGTATTTGTTCCTTTTTTTTGCATAGGTTCTATAGTCAACCAGGGAAGGGAACAAAGAATTAGGGAGGAAAAGTCTTGCTCCAGTGAGACCCGCTTTTTAGGCCTATGACCAGTCTACTAACCATCTGACTATGGCTGTTTTGTTTTATAATTCTGTGTTGGGCAGACTTACCCTTCACTTTTTGGCAGTGATAGTTTCTGATAGCTGATTTTGACTATCCTGAGGATTGGTTCTTGACTCTAGGCACCCCAATTCAGAATGCCCCTTCATGTAAAACCTGAACACTCCACTCACCTTTTTGACATTCCAATAGAGCATGTGCGGGTGCTCGTTCAATCAGTGATTTATGCCATGCTAATGCAGAGGCATAAAGCCATTGTTTTGGCTGATAGTCACCATAGGGAACAGGAGTTGCCCACATCCCCAGTATTCCTGTGCTCCCTTCGCGCACAGCCTATCTGAATAGCTTTGTATGGGAGCATGTGCAGCTGTGGGGATTACTAGGGATACAGCTACGGCCCATAGGATGCTCCAGAGGCACCTTGGCTCTGATTGGTCCACTTTAAACCATAGCTATGGAAAAATAAATTGCATTAATTCTTCTGAATTTGAGTATGCTTTCTTGAAATTCGTCTCAAGTAGTCTTAAGTTAATATAAAAAGAGAAGAAATACATAGACTGTCGATTAAATCTATATAAATATTATTAAAGAACTGCAGAACATTATAACTGACCACATCAACGTACATTAAAGTGTTATTTCACGTAAATTTACTCTTTACTCTGAAAGAGTTTACTTTACTCTCATTTACTCTTTACTCTGAATTTTCACTTTCCTTTCTCTAAGATTACTTTTCTGGAATTCATCTCAGGTTTAAAAAAAAGAATGTACAGTTTAGGAAAAAATATACAGCCTATATTCCCAGCACTAGATGTCAGTATAGCAAATATCTCCACAGCTACTATATATTTCCCCCTGGTGCTCAGATAGGCCGGGATCATGGCAATCCAGACACTGCAGAACACCAGCATGCTGAACGTGATGTACTTGGCCTCATTAAAACTGTCCGGTAATTTCCTCACCATGAAAGCCAGAACAAAGCTCATTGCAGCCTGAAACCCCATATAACCCAACACAGAATAGAAACCAATATTTAACCCTTCATTACACTGAATGATGATCACTCCAGGATAGGAGGACATGTCATATTCTTGATAGGGGGGAGACACTGACAGCCAAATAATGCAAATAAGCACTTGGAAAGAGGAACCCAGTAACACAAAATAGTTTGATGTATTTGCTGTAGCCCATTTGCTCCAAAAACTTCCAGGCTTAACTGATTTAAAGGCGATGCAGACTGTGATAGTCTTGGCCAGAACAGAGGAGACTGTGATGGAGAAGAAGATTCCAAACAAGGTTTGCCTTAGCTTACAGGTTATATCTACAGGACGTCCAAGGAAAAGAAACACACAGAGGAAGCTCATCAGAATGGAGGTCAGGAGAATGAAGCTTACTGTGCGGTTGTTGGCTTTTACAATTGGAGTATTCCGGTAATAAATAAGGGTCGCTAATGTAAATAATGTTACAATTGAAAATATTAGTGTTACTATTATAATAATCCAAACCATAATGTCCTTGTCATATGACAAAAAGTCATACAGTTTGGGAATACATTTCACTTTTGTCTCATTCGGCCACTCATCCTCTGGACACTTTTGGCACATTTCACTGTCTGTAATCAAAGAAGGAGAAATTAGAATTACAGAAGAACAGCAGATAAAGGTGAAAATATACAGTAGTGGAGGGTTCAGAACAGGTCTATATTGGTTTTGCTCACTTATTAAATGTGTGAATATACGGTACAGGAGGGGGACAGAACTATATTGGTAGGGCTCACTTAATACATAAATATCCAAAAAAATGTATCTTGCCATGACATCAGTGGTCAGTTGATAAGAATATCAGCAGGCCTGGGCAGGTTAGGCCAGAAGCTGTAATTGAATTAACTAGTATCGGAATTCTGAAGCTAAATAATAAACAGTTTCAAGATAATCAGTGCATTTTGGGGTGGCTTCTGGGACAATCCTGAAATTCAGGATTCAGCTCAGTTTTTAGGCAAGAAGAGTTTGCAGCTTCTGGAAAGATTAGACTCAGGCTAAACACAGGTAAAACCATTTTTCATAGTTTTAGGAACAGAACAAGTTCTGTCAGTTTCAACTAGGGGGACAGATTCTAGACTTCAAAGGAAATCGGGTGTATAACAGGCAAGAGGGAGACAGAGACCCAGGAAAGCGAGAGGGAGATCTGAGAGCCCATCAGGAAGGCCCGTGCTATAGAACAGGGTAGAGACCAGCAGCAGGAGAGCTGGAAGAAACATTGGGGACAGGCCACAGCGTTAATCCAGATAGGTAACTACGATACAGCTGCTACCGATGTGTACCAATGTACTGAGATACAGCTGTTACTGATGTGTTCTTTTCCTTTCTTGTCTGCTTGGTTTTAATCTAAATATCTCCCTGTCTTTTTTTTTTTTATTTAACCCTTTTGTTGCCAAGCCCGTAACACCTACGTGCTGGCTTGGCTGGGCCTTAAGTGCCAAGCCCGTAGGTGTTACGTGCTTGACTTTCCTCGCTTCTAGTTTAAAAAATAATTCTCTTTAATTTGGTGCCATCCGATCCCCCGTGGGGGGTCGGATGGCTCCAGGAGAGCCCCCGGAATAGGCCGCCCCCCCCCCCCGCTTCTGCAGCAGCAGCTGCTAACTGTAAAAAAAAATAAAAAATAAAAATGACATTCACTTACCTGTGTGTGCGCTGGCTCCCGCTGTCCCTCCTCTTCACCTGGGGGGCCTCCGATCCCCCCCCCAGGACTTACCGATCTTCAGGAGAGAGCCTGGGAGGCTCTCTCCTCTCTTCTTCTCGATGGCGGCCGCCATCTTGCCTCTAAGCCCCGCCCCCTTATGAAGTCATCCCGGCCCCGATCTCAGGCTTCAGCCTTCTCAGCTTCTCAGATGCCGGTGATCGGCGCTGGGGAAGGAGGTGACAGGAGATCCTCTGATCTCCTGCCTTCTCCTTCTCTAGATGCCGATCACCGGCATCTGTCAGCTGAGCGGCGAGGGACAAGAGCTTGCAATCGAAGGTAAGTACAGTAAAAAAAAAATTTTTTTTTTCTAATAAAATACTTTTTATTATTGTGTGGTGGTTTTTTTTAACAGTTAACCCTTTGTGAGCTGGTAAGGGGTCCATGAGACCCCTTATACCAGTTCACAAGGCTGGGGGGGTGGCAAGTCACCTGCCCTAGCGGGTGGCTTGCCATTAACCCCTGGCACCCCCATTACCTGCCTCCCCAAAGGCCAGGGGGGGGCAGAAGAGCCCGGGCCCACATAGGCTATGTGGGCTCGTAGGCTGCAGGGTGGGGGGGCCACCAAAGCTGGCCCCCCCACTCTGTGCCTACAAGCCCCCATAGCTGGTCCCGGGCTGGTTACTTTGGGTAAGGGGGACCCCACGTCATTTTTTTTTTTGGATTTTTAAGGGTTTTTTAAGGGAAGGGGGACCCTATGTCATTTTTTTTTTTAATTAACCGTTTGTCATCCAGCAGCTATAAAAGGCTTCTGGGCAGGAAAGGGTGTCTACCTATACATATGTGGTATCGCTGTAACCGGGAGAAATTGGGGTTTCTCACGCAATAAGATTTTATTGACAAACTTACATTTTTTATTACAAAAAAACTCTACAAATTGTTAAAAAAATATTTTTTTTTTATTTTTTTTCACACATTTCACCCAAAAATATTGAGAATACACCTAAAAAATACAAACAAGACATTTCATGTTAAAGCCCAGACTCTGTTGAAAAAAACAATATATAATTTTCCTGGGAAATCCCTGGAAATCCTGACAGTTGAACATGTGTAGCGCAAAATAGTGAAACATCGTCTGGCAACAGGGAGTGGCAAATGCTGCAGGTAGGCTGACAGCGAAAGAGTTAAATCCACTTGGCGGGGCTATAGTTAAGGTGGCTCAGTGAGTTGGCTGTAAGTTATATGGTTAGCTCAGCGGATGAGTTAGATACGTGTCGTAGGCTATATAGAGTGTCTTGTGCTGGGTCTGCAGGTAGTAGGGGGGGGGGTAGTGGTCTAGAGTCGATGTTTAGAGTTTTATTTTGTGTTAGGCTGAAGGAAGAGTAATCCTATTATATAAGGTGTTGCATGTGGGTTGGATTGTATTTATTTGGCATTTTACAAACAATATATTAATAATAATTACTTAATAATAATTGTATACGAGAGATATAATTGTTTACAAAGGAATTTTTGGCTTTCACTTCTAACTGACTATGCACATGGTATCTTGTGGAAAGCACCTTTGGTAATGATGGGCTCTGGAACTGGTTTCTTAATACATATGATCGAGATCTGTTCAGATCTGATGCCCATTCAGTCCAGTCTCGCTATATCAGGAAAGATGTGGGTCAATTTAACGGTCTCTTTTGAATTTTTATTTTTACGGGGAGGCCGATTCATTAATAGCGGCAGGTAGCGACAGTTGAGCGACTGTAGCAGTATTTTCACAGCGCCCGCTAGTAGTCGCTGTGCTTGGCGGTTGTTCGGTTGTTGATAGCGACTCAGTCAGTGTGACGAGTCGCTATTTGACAGGTTCCGCGATGTATGGGTGCGCATGATAGCGACTGGTCATAGCGACGGCTCCCACCATATTCATCAAAAAATCACGCTTAAAAAATTAAAATTGAAATGCATGTTTAAACCCCAGAGCGCTGGCGGCGATGTGTTAAAAGTAGTTTTTAACCCCCAAACCACCATATTTTTGGAAACCAAAAAAAAAAAAAAATTTTTAAGAATTTAGTAATATGAATACAATAATATCAGACCTGTAATATCAATTTTACACAAATATTTTTTTATTTTTTTTTTACCTTAAAAATATTATCTAACATGGTAGAAGTGGTCACAGATTTTTTCACATTGAAAAAAAAAAACATTAATAACAATTAATTATTAATATTTAAAGATTGTTCCATTGAAATGCATTGGAGCGTGCCAGGTAGCGAGAGGTCATACCTGTCGCTGTTCAAGGTCAGACGCTGGCGCTGTAGGCTGAGGCTGGAATAATGATGAATGAGTGGCTATATGGCGCTATCTCAGTCGCTAAGCAGGATTGGCTTGATAAATGTGTGATTGTGGTGGGGAGCCGGCGTTCTCGTGGCGGGGCCCGTCATTACCGGCCGCTCACCAGTCGCTACCTGTCGCTATCCCTTGTTAAATAAGGGCCATAGTTACATAGTTACATAGTTAATACGGTTGAAAAAAGACATATGTCCATCAAGTTCAACCAAGGCTGTTGGGGTAGGGGAAGTTATTTTTTATTTTATTTGATAGGGGAAGCTATTTATTTTATTTTTTGTTTTATTTTTTTTACTGATAACCGCTAATAGTAACTGTTAATGTTATTTTCTTCTAAATAAGCATCTAATCCTTTTTTGAAGCTGTCAGCGGTTGATGCTGTGACAAGCTTCTGTGGGAGTTACTCCATAGATGTATAGTTCTTATGGTAAAAAACGATTGTCGCCTCCAGAGACTAAATTTCTTTTTTTCCAATCAAAGGCAGTGCCCCCTTGTCCTTAGAGAGGATTTTACATGAAATAGTGTTCCCCCACATTTTCCAGGCCTCCATTAATGCATGATAATATCTTGGTGGCCTTGGAAGCAGCTGCTTGGCATTGCATGCTGTTATTTAGTCTGTGATCTACCAGTACCACCCCCAGATCCTTCTCAACAAGTGACTCCCCACTACTCTACTACAGAAAAACTAAAAAAAAATGTGTGGGGTCCGCAAACCAAGCATAGGGGCTTGTAATTCCAGGGTTTAAGGGCTGACAAGCTGGCCCATGACCGTGACCATTACAAGCCCTTATGCCCAATAGCACAGATCCAGTGCACAGCACCAGCCCATGCTGTGGGCCGCCATGCTCATTGGCTCTACCATGCCCAATGGACTGACGCCATTGGGACCCAGCTTTGCCTATTTATGACCTTGAGTGTGGCCTGGTAATGCCACCTCCCATTAATTACAACAGGTGTCTCCATACTCCAGTAACTACCCATTGTTTTTAATGGGAGCAGCAGTATGTTGGTTAAGGTGGGTGGATCTTCTAGTTACTGCTGTAAATGCCTGGGCCCAGAGCCTGCACGTCTACAAAAATGCAGTTTCCCTTTAAGTCTTTGGAGGCAACCTTGTCCAGTGAGGCATTACTAGCGTCCCAGCAAACATTAATGGTTGCCACCTGAACGGAGATTGTCAGGCATTACACAATCCTGGTGATGCTCACTGACTACATATATTTTGAGGATTTGACTGTCCTATTTCCTTTTAAGGGGAAACATTTTTTTTTTGCTTAGCAGACTATCAGGCTGATTCATTAATAGCACCAGGTAGCGACAGATGAGCGACAGTAGCGTTATTTTGACAGCGCCTGCTAGTATTCGCTGTGCTTGGCCGTTGTTCGGTAGTTGATAGCGACTCAGTCGGTGTGTGGTAATGTTGAATACGGGGTTATGAGTCGCTGTTTGACAGGTTCTGCGCTGTATGGGAGCGCATGACAGCGAACGGCCATAGCGAACGGCTCCCAGCATATTCATTAACAAATCACGCTCCAAAAATTATCGCGCTGTGAAATGCTTGTTTAAACCCCAGAGCGCTGGCGGCGATGGGTTAAAAGTAGTTTTTTAACCCCCAAACAACCATATATTTAGATAAAAAAAAACAAGTTTTTCAAAACATTTTGTAATATGAATACATTAATATCAGACCTGTAATATCAATTCTGCACAAATTTTTTTTTTTTTTTTTTTTTTTTAGCTTAAAAAAAAAAATCTAACATTGCAGAAGTGGTCACAGAATTTTTGACATTAAAAAAAAAAAAAAAAAAAAAAAATAGCAATTAATTATGAATATTTAAAGTTAGCTCCATTGAAATGCATTGGAGAGCGCCAGGTAGCGAGAGGTCATACCTGTCGCTGTTCAAGGTTGCTCACTGGCGCTGTGGGGTGAGGCTGGAATAATGATGAATGAGTGGCTATCTGGCGCTCTGTCAGTCGCTAAGCAGGATCGGCTTGATAAATGTGTGATTGTGGAGGGGAGCCGGCGTTCTCGTGGCGGTGAGCGTCATTACCGTTCGCTCACCATTCGCTACCTGGCGCTATCCCTTGTTAAATAAGGGCCTGGGTTAAATAATACTAGTGAATAGTCCCGTGCCCCATTGTGCATTGTAGCTTATGTCCTTATTCATCAAGCGATAGCGCCAGGTAGTGTCTGATGAGCGCCAGGTAGCGGCAGCTAACGGCGACTACCGACTCAAGTACGCCCGGCGGCGGTCACAATGACGTATTTATCAAGCAAAATGAGGCTAGCGCCGGCGAGAGCGACGGCTAGCGCGGCATTCATCATGAAGCCGCCTGGACCGAACAGCGCCGCTGCAAATTCCCTCACAGCGCCAGGTATGAGCTGTCGCTCCCTGGCGATGTCCAATGCATTTCAATGGAGCAATCTATAATTATTCATAATTATTTGGTATTAATTTTTTTTTTTTTTTTAATGTCAAAAAATCGGAGACCACTTCTGCAATGTTAGGATTTATTTTTAAGTAAAAAAAAAATTAAAAAAAAAATTGTGCAGAATTGATCAAACAGGTCTGAGATTAATGTATTCATATTACAAAATGATTCTAAAAACATGTATAATGTTACATTAAAAAAATATGGTTGTTTAGGGGTTAAAAACTAGTTAATACACATCGCCGCCAGCGCTCTGGGGTTTAAACAAGGAATGGACAGCGACAGCACATTCGGAGCGTGATTTGTTAATGAATATGAAGCTAGCCGTTCGCTCTGGCCATTCGTTGTCAGGCGCTCACATACAACGCTGGACCTGTGAAACAGCGACCCCCCAGCCCGTATTCAACATTCCCGCACACCGACTGAGTCGCCGTCATCAAGCTAACGCCGGCCAAGCACAGCGAATACTGGCTGGCGCTGAAAAAATCACGCTACAGTCGCTCATCTGTCGCTACCTGGCGCTATTAATGAATCGGCCTCCCCGTTTAGGTAATCTCTATAAAGATTTAATGGTATAAAATACTGTACCTGCAATGTTAGACATTTCCCCTGCTGAGCATGAGACACATTTATAACAGCAGGCGTGGATTCCTGTTGCTGGGGCTTTCCTGGAACCTGGAGGACATCTTTTATTGCACCGAGAATATGGGATCTTGCAAAAGCAAAAAATTAAATACATTCAGAAAATACAGGGTTTATAATTGAAGAAACAAAAGAGTCAAACATGGAAGGCTAGAGCCATAATATTAGTTCCTGTTAAAATGTGAACTAGGGTGTCTCAACATTTTTTATATGTGTTACTACCCCGTTGGAGTACTGCATAGGGCATTAGATAGCCATTACATAGACTAACGTGATTCCTAGCAATGTCTATAGCCCATATTGGGTAGAAATTGCAGGCAATGCAGAGAAGCTGAATAGAATGTCCACCCAGCCTGTCTAGCTGCATTTTCAGCCATGGGCGTGGCTTAAACTGAGTGGCACCTGCCCATTACCTTGAATAGGATCTGTGTCAATTCGCTGTGGTCGCTGTCCAAAGCACCAAGGATGGTCCTGGATTCCCAGGACAAGGGAACATGTTTTTTTGTTTTGGAGGGAGAGGCTTAAATTTAGACTGAACATCAACTTTAAATTGTGGCAATTAACACTTCATATGTCAGCCACACAAAATGTACGTGCCTACATTGGCAACCATTAAGTGGCAGACAATTACATTTCATGTGGTTACCATTTACTACCCTTTAGAGATTAAAAAAAAGCTTACCTTCGTTCAGGTTCCAGCACCACGCAATGTCATCATCCTCAGACAAGCCTCTGATACTCGAGTGGGTGTCTTCAGCGGGATAGAGAATACAGAATCTCTGTTCCATGCTGGGCTCCCTGCAGCTAATTCATTGCAGCAAGGAGGGGCTTTTCATACTGGCGTTGTTAGCTGACGTCACTCTGACGCTCACTCTGCCGTTAAAAAAAAGCTCCTCTATGCAATGGTGTGTTAGTTTGGAGTGTTTCCTGGGCAGGAACAACTGTCTACCAATACATATGTGCTACCATTGTAACTGGGAGGAATGGGAATTTTACAAGCAACATTTTTTCAAGAAAACACTTACATTTTCTATGCTACAAAGTTAATATTATCCAATAGGAAATTATGCACAGCACTACAAGAGCACTAGAATCGAGTATATTTACAGATAGTTCTAACGAGCCTGAATTCGCTCCGAATTTCAGGGAAAATTCGATTCAGCACAAACCCGTATTTTTAGTGGTTCGTGCTGACCGAATTTTCCCTGAAATAAACAAAAAATGAGCATGGTGGGAGCGGGGAGACCGGCCGCGCTGTCAGCTGTCATCAGAGGAAGCCGCTTGACAGCTCCCACTATACAACAAACACTTACCGGCATGGTGGGAGCGGGGAGGCCGGCTGCGCTGTCAAGAGGCTTCCTCTGATGACGCGTCCTCTGATGACAGCTGACAGCGCAGCCGGCCTCCCCGCTCCCACCAGAGATGAGCGATTCTTTGAGAAATTCGGTGAATCACCCGAATCGAATTTTTGAGAAGTTCGCTCATCTCTATTTACAGACAATGGAAGAGAAAATGTTATCACATAACCAACACACAGTAGTTGGCAATGTGCATAAATGCCAACCAGCTCCTGACTGGCTGCATCACGGGACATCCAACCCGGAAGTGATGTAACCAGAGAGTGCTGCTCAAGCGCTTCAGGTTTTTATCACTCACTGGCCACCCAGAGGAGGCGATTGGGGCACTATTTAGTATTGGTGACAGCAGGATTCAGGTATTGCTACCTCGATGAAGGGGCAGTGATGCCTCGACATGTCGGTAATATAGGGTGATCACCCTACTGTTTATATTTCTATTTTTGCACATTATTGGTCTATATGCTTGTTACACAGCTTAACTGGGTTATTGATCTTTAACCATGTAATTACCTTTGTGCTATAAGCTTAATACGCTGCATTATTACTCAGTACTAGAGATAAGCGATTCGGCTGATTCGCCGAATTTTCCGTCAAAATTCGTTACGGTCCGAATTTATTCGCGACGAATCACTATTAAAAATGGCTATTGCTGAGCCTCCTAGAGCCTCAATAGGGTTGTAAACCATTCTGCCTCGCTGTAACACGCATAGGATATGTGCTGGGTTAGTTAAATAATACTGTAAATAAATAACACATGCAGATCAGAGGCATCACTAATAGAATCGCAGAGCGGCACAATTGCAGAGAGTTGAAGTGGCATCACTATAAGGGGCAGGAGCCCAAACATTGCTTTAAAGAGACACTGGAGTTGGCAGCAGCAGGAGCCTAAAAATTGGATGAATCACACCCTGGAGTTGCAAGCAGCAGCAGGAGCACAAACATTGCTTTAAAGAGACACTTGAGTTGGCTGCAGAAGGCCAAAAATTGGATGAAACACAACCTGGAGTTGCAAGCAGCAGCAGCAGGAGCCCAAACATTGGCTGAAAGAGACACTGAAGTTGGCAGCAGGAGCCCAAAATTGGATGAATCACACCCTGGAGTTGCAAGCAGCAGCAGGAGCCCAAACATAGCTTGAAAGAGACACTGGAGTTGGCAGCAGGAGGCCAAAAATTGGATGAATCACACCCTGGAGTTGCAAGCAGCAGCAGGAGCCCAAACATTGGCTGAAAGAGACACTGGAGTTGGCAGCAGGAGCCCAAAAATTGGATGAATCACACCCTGGAGTTGCAAGCAGCAGCAGCAGGAGCCCAAACATTACTTTAAAGAGACACTGGAGTTGGCAGCAGGAGCCCAAAAATTGACTGATACACCCTGGAGTTGGCAGCAGCAGCAGGAAACTAGAAATTGGCTGGAAGGCACCCTGAAGTTGGCAGCAGCAGGAGCACATACATTAGCTGGAAGGCACACCCTGGAGTTGGCAGCAGCATAAGCAGGAGCCCAAACATTGCTTGAAAGACACCCTGAAGTTGGCAGCAGCAGCAGGAGGCCAAAAATTGGCTGAGAGAGACACTGGAGTTGGCAGCAGGAGGCCAAAAATTGGATGAATCACACCCTGGAGTTGCAAGCAGCAGCAGCAGGAGCCCGATCATTACTTAAAAGAGACACTTGGGTTGGCTTCAGGAGCCCAAAAATTGGATGAATCACACCCCGGAGTTGCAAGCAGCAGCAGCAGCCCAAACATTACTTTAAAGAGACACTGGAGTTGGCAGCAGGAGCCCATAAATTGGATGAATCACACCCTGGAGTTGGCAGCAGCAGCAGCAGGAACCTAGAAATTGGCTGGAAGGCACCCTGAAGTTGGCAGCAGCAGGAGCACATACATTAGCTGGAAGGCACACCCTGGAGTTGGCAGCAGCATAAGCAGGAGCCCAAACATTGCTTGAAAGACACCCTGGAGTTGGCAGCAGCAGCAGGAGGCCAAAAATTGGCTGAGAGAGACACTGGAGTTGGCAGCAGGAGGCCAAAAATTGGATGAATCACACCCTGGAGTTGCAAGCAGCAGCAGCAGCCCAAACATTACTTTAAAGAGACACTGGAGTTGGCAGCAGGAGCCCAAAAATTGGATAAATCACACCCTGGAGTTGCAATCAGCAGCAGCAGGAGCCCAAACATTACTTTAAAGAGACACTGGAGTTGGCAGCAGGAGCCCAAAAATTGGATGAATCACACCCTGGAGTTGCAAGCAGCAGCAGCAGGAGGCCAAACATTGGCTGAAAGGCACACCCTGAAGTTGGCATCAGCAGGAGGCCAAAAATTGGTTGCTCTGCTAGTTGCGGCCACAAATCAAGTTTGGCTGCCCAGAAGTCCAGCGGATCCTCAAGGTGTGTTGGCATGGTCATGTCAAGGTATAACATGACCTGCTGGTTCAGGTCCTGCTCCAGGTCTTTCTGCTGCTCATGAGTAGCCTCACTATGCGGGTGTAGATAGCTACTCATTAGCGACTGAAGACTGAGGCTGCTGCTGATGGAGCTGCTGCTGCTGCTCCTGCCAACCCCCCCAGCAGCCATGGCAGTGGAAGGTGAGCGCAGAGGTCCCCTCAAGTCAGACCTGCGAGAGTATGGACCATGGCGCAGATAGGCATCGGCCAACTGCCTACGTAGAATGTCTTTGTAGTAGTTCAGTTTGTCCTCCCTCTCGGTGGGTTTAAAAAATGCCCCCATTTTGTGCCGGAAGCGAGGGTCCAATAAGGTGGACAGCCAGAAGTCATCCCGCCGACAAATGGAAACAATTCTGGGGTCACTACGCAAGCACGTGAGCATGCTTCCTGCCATTTGCGCAAGTGACTCGGATGGACTACCTGTCTCCATCTCCACTGCATACTGCCACGGTGTGTCCGGGTCCTCTGTCTCGCCTTCCTCAAAACCTCTAGCTCCTCTGGCTGCTCCTGCTCCTCCTCTCCTGTCCGCTGACTAGATAAACCAGCCATTTCGCCAAGCCTAAACTGTGTTTCGCTGGGCAACTCCTCCTCCTCTTCCTCCTCCTCCTCCAGTTCAGCTCCAACGGGGTTCATGTGGCCGTAAGATGTAGACGCCATGTCTCCAGTGCCCTGACCAGCCATGGTTTCCAACATGTGCTGTAGTACATGAAGCAGTGGAATCACGTCGTTCATCCCGTAATCCTGCCGAGTGACAAACAAAGTGGCTTCCTCAAAGGGCCTGAGCAAACGGCAGGTGTCACGTTTGAGCTGCCACTGGTTGACATTGAAGTTACACAGGGGAGTCCCCCTATCCGCTTGGATCATCAGGAAATCCGTGATGGCTTTTCTCTGTTCATATAATCGGTCCAACATGTGAAGGGTGGAATTCCAACGGGTGAAAACATCGCAAATCAGACTATGTTGGGGGAGACCGTTCTGACGCTGTAGCTCAAGAAGGGTGTGTTTGGCGGTGTATGAGTGGCTGAAGTGCATGCAAAGTTTCCTTGAAGTTGTTAGGATGTCTTGCAGATGGGGGGAACACTTCAGAAACCGCTTGACAACCAGATTGAAGACGTGAGCCATGCAGGGGGCATGGGTCAGGCTTCCTTGGCGCAGCGCAGACAAAATGTTCTTCCCATTGTCGGTAACCATGATTCCCATTTTAAGTTTTCTTGGAGTAAGCCATGTTTGGATTTCCTGATGAATAAAATTAAGCAGTTCCTCCCCTGTGTGACTCCGTTCGCCAAGACAAACCATGTGAAGCACTGCGTGACACCTCCGTGCCCTGCACACATGGTAGACTGGAGGGCCACTGAGACTTGAGCCTACAGTGGAGGGTGAGGAGATGGCCGAGGATGAGGAGGCCGAGTCGCACAGTGTCACAGGCAGGGAGCGCGGAGGCCGAAACGGCGTGACCTGTCCAAGTTGCTGCTGCTGCAAAGGGACCACATTCACCCAGTGGACCGTAAACTACATGTACTGTCCCTGACCGTAGTTACAGCTCCAGATGTTGGCGCTGCCATGCACTTTGCTACACACCGACAGGCTCAAGGACTGGCCCACCTTCTGTTCAACAAAAGTGTGCAGCACTGGTACTGCCTTCTTGGCAAAGAAATGACGGCTTGGGACTCTCCACCTCGGCTCGGCACAAGCCATCAGTTCTCTGAAAGGTGCAGAGTCCACCACCTGAAAAGGGAGCGACTGCAGCACCAGCAACTTGGACAGGAGCACATTCAGCTTCTGCGCCGTAGGATGAGTGGGCGCATACTGCCGTCTCTTGGACCTGGCTTCGCTGATGGATTGCTGGCGGGATGCATGACTTGGAGGAGGAGGAGCAGGAGCGACAGAGGATGGGTATGACGCACAGCTGCCTTCGGCTGAGGTGCTGGAGCCTTGGCTGGCAGAAATTGGGAGCGGCGTGCCACTTGGTGAGGAAGCAGACTGGACCACCCCTTGGGAGCCTCGGTTCTCCCAGGTCGCTTTATGGTGACGCATCATATGTTGACGCAGGGCCGTGGTGCCAACATTTGGGCCCTGGCCACGCTTCACCTTCTGCCTACATATCTTGCATGTGGCCATGTTACCCTCCTGCGGATGCTTCAGGAAAAACTGCCACACTGCCGAGTAGCTACTTTTCCCACCAACAGGCCTCACTGATTCGCTGCTATTGTCGCCAACACCAGGAACCCCTGCCCCACTACCTCCCGATAAGGTAGCCTGCCGTGCAGCAGGTGCTCTACCCCGGCCCTGGCCTCGTTTGGCTCCAGGCTTTACAATTGTGCCCCCATGCTGACTGCCAACCATGCTGCTAACACCTTGCTGCCTGAGCTGCTGACTCCAGGGCAACCTGCGCCCCTCTTCTCCTGATGATGACGATGAAGCCCCTTCATCACCCGGCTCCCAAGTGCGATCGGCTTCATCATCATCACCGAGTTGTGGCTGTACGTCACTGATGTTCTCGGTTTCCTCAACAGTGTCTGGCTCAGAAGCTGGAAATCTCGCAACACCCACGACACTGTCCACATCACTATTTGCCTGCCGAGCTAAAGAAGCCACCTCCATTTCATGGCTGGGCAGTAGCTGCTGACTGTCCTCTATCTGATCGTCCTCCTCACTAAAGAGTGGAGCTGAACCCAAAGCATAGGATACGTCGCTGGGGGAGGGAATGGCGTAGGACAGAGGCAATGGGAGGACAGGGACTGCTCTCGGGGCATGCCAACTCAGGGTTGTGTCAGAGGAACCTACCGACCCTAAATTGGGGGTCTCAGACGTAACTTGTGATGATGTTGATGAGCGCGTTAACCAATCTACCACGGCAGATGCGTTACTGGTGGAGACACGACCGCTAGCAGATACTGGCAGATCAGGTCTCTCACTGTGACTCCTGCTGCCACTCGCCCCTAGTCTGCTGCGACCTCTGCCTGCTGAATCTTGGCCTCTGCCACTCCTCTTTGAACATCCTGGCACTTGTCTGCCTGACATTTTTATGTATTTGCTTATTTAGTATAAACAGATAGGGTTCAAGGTGCAGCTTTGGGGTGCCCTGCGGCCTGGTTTATTAAAAGCAGTCAAAAACAAGTGCAAACTGAAGTAGCTTAATAAAGCAGCTGATGCTGATCAACGCTTATGTTGTATAACAGATAGGGTGCAAGGTGCAGCTTTGGGGTGCCCTGCGGCCTGGTTTATTAAAAGCAGTCAAAAACAAGTGCAAACTGAAGTAGCTTAATAAAGCAGCTGATGCTGATCAACGCTTATGTTGTATAACAGATAGGGTTCAAGGTGCAGCTTTGGGGTGCCCTGCAGCCTGGTTTATTAAAAGCAGTCAAAAACAAGTGCAAACTGAAGTAGCTTAATAAATCAGCTGATGCTGATCAACGCTTATGTTGTATAACAGATAGGGTGCAAGGTGCAGCTTTGGGGTGCCCTGCGGCCTGGTTTATTAAAAGCAGTCAAAAACAAGTGCAAACTGAAGTAGCTTAATAAAGCAGCTGATGCTGATCAACGCTTATGTTGTATAACAGATAGGGTTAAAATAGCATGTGCCTTGGGATGCCCATGTGGCCTGGTATATTTTAAGCTGAACAAAAATTAACAATAATCCAAGTATGAGAAATGCTTTAGCTTAACAGATAGGGTTAAAATAGCATGTGCCTTGGGATGCCCGTGTGGCCTGGTATATTTCAAGCTGAACAAAAAGCAGGCTTTAGAACAGTATATATGCACAGCAACAGTGGATAAGCAGCCTGCAACAGGCGAAATTTCTTTAAATAAGTGTGCAGCTTAGAGGAAATACAGAGGCTAATGGGATGTTACAAAATGGGATGCCCCCACAGCAGACTTGAGATCAGTATATATGCACAGTAAAAGTGTCTAAGCAGGCTGCAACAGGCCAAATTTCTTTAAATAAGTGTGCAGCTTAGAGGAAATACAGAGGCTAATGGGATGTTACAGAATGGGATGCCCCCACAGCAGACCTGAGATCAGTATATATGCACAGAAAAAGTGTCTAAGCAGGCTGCAACAGGCCAAATTTCTTTAAATAAGTGTGCAGCTTAGAGGAAATACAGAGGCTAATGGGATGTTACAGAATGGCATACCCCCACAGCAGACCTGAGATCAGTATATATGCACAGTAAAAGTGTCTAAGCAGGCTCCAACAGGCCAAATTACTTTAAATAAGTGTGCAGCTTAGTGAAGATCAAGAGGGGTATGGTATGTTATAGAGTGGGATACCCCCAAGCAGGCTTTAGAACAGTATATATGCACAGCAACAGTGGATAAGCAGGCTCCAACAGGCCAAATTACTTTAAATAAGTGTGCAGCTTAGTGAAGATCAAGAGGGGTATGGTATGTTACAGAATGGGATACCCCCAAGCAGGCTTTAGAACAGTATATATGCACAGAAAAAGTGTCTAAGTAGGCTGCAACAGGCCAAATTACTTTAAATAAGTGTGCAGCTTAGAGGAAATACAGAGGCTAATGGGATGTTACAAAATGGGATGCCCCCACAGCAGACCTGAGATCAGTATATATGCACAGCAACAGCGGATAAGCAGACTCCAACAGACCAAATTACTTTAAATAAGTGTGCAGCTTAGTGAAGATCAAGAGGGGTATGGTATGTTATAGAGTGGGATACCCCTAAGCAGGCTTTAGAACAGTATATATGCACAGCAACAGTGTCTAAGCAGGCTCCAACAGGCCAAATTACTTTAAATAAGTGTGCAGCTTTGTGAAGATCAAGAGGGGTATGGTATGTTATAGAGTGGGATACCCCCAAGCAGGCTTTAGAACAGTATATATGCACAGCAACAGCGGATAAGCAGACTCCAACAGACCAAATTACTTTAAATAAGTGTGCAGCTTAGTGAAGATCAAGAGGGGTATGGTATGTTATAGAGTGGGATACCCCCAAGCAGGCTTTAGAACAGTATATATGCACAGCAACAGTGGATAAGCAGCCTGCAACAGGCCAAATTTCTTTAAATAAGTGTGCAGCTTAGAGGAAATACAGAGGCTAATGGGATGTTACAAAATGGGATGCCCCCACAGTAGAACTGAGATCAGTATATATGCACAGCAAAAGTGTCTAAGCAGGCTGCAACAGGCCAAATTACTTTAAATAAGTGTGCAGCTTAGAGGAAATACAGAGGCTATTGAGATCTTACAAAATGGTAATGTTCCCACAGCAGACTTGAGATCAGTTCAATATATATGCACATCAAAAGTATATAAGCAGCCTGAAACAGCTAACAAAGCCAGTCAGCCAGCCAGTAACACTCAGGCTGGATGAAAAAAAAAAAAAATCTCCCTGTCACTGCCTCCGATTTTTCCTAACTTTCCCTGCTTCTCGCTGACTTCCTGCCTGTCTGCTGCCTGTCTCGTGCCTGTCTACTGGCTGTCCCTGGCTGTCCCTGGCTCTCTAACTGTCTCTCCCTGAATACAGCAGTGTCCTATCTCTCACGAATGCAATAGAGAAATGAACAAAAGCAAGAAGGCCGCCGCCTTATATAGCGCTGTGACATCACCGGGCTTGCTGGCTGCTGATAGGCTGCATGTGACTGCCCCAGCATGCACTGGAGCGGGGTAGATGTCCCGTCCGCCATCTTAGAATGCCTGTAATGTAAATGAATGGATGTTAAAGAAAAACTTCGAGCGATCGAAGCACGGGGAAATTCGGATTCGATCCGAATCGAATTTTTCATGAAATTCAGATCGAATTCGGGTTCGTCCGGATCGATTCGCTCATCCCTACTCAGTACCTAACTGCACGTCATGATTGGTATTGAGTATTGCTAGATATTTGGTTTCTCTGTACATGAGAATGATGTTTCTACATTGGAAGTCTAACCATGTTATGTACACACGGGTCTCTCTATAGATTGCATTGTAGTTTCTTATCTGTATAAGCTACAGTAGTTTTGGCCTGACTTCCAGCCCTTTGCATGTACCACACCATTTACTATAGCCTCAATTGTACCTAAACACTGATATCCTATGTATAACTTTGTAGTATTAGAGCCTATATCTCTATGATATTTTTTGCTTAACTAGTCTCCATCTTACCTAAACAGAGACAATCATTCACGATATTACAAACAATACTCTGGTTAATGGCAAGTCACCCGCTAGCCACAGGTAACCTGCCAGCCCCTAAACCATGTGAACTGGTATAGGGGTCTCATGGACCTCTTACCAGTTCATAAAGGGTTAAATGTAAAAAAAAAACACACAGAAAAAAATATTTTATTCGTTTATCAGTGCTTACCTCCGATCCATTTCTCACTGTGTCTCTGGCAAATCACTCTTGCTTCTGCACTCCTGCTGCTGCTGGCGACAGAATATTAGGGGTTAATTTAAAAAAAATGACATAGGGTACCCCCTCCTTGAGGGGGCATCCCATTTTTTGGAATTTTAAGGGTTAAAAACCCAGGGAAAAAAATGATGTGGGGTCCCCCCTACCCAGCTCGGGTACCAGCTATGCAGGGCTTGTAGTATTTTTATTTACTCACTTTCGATCCTCCACTGTCCCCTGGCGATCCTGTCTCACGAAGCTCGGAAGATAGCTGCCGGGTGATCAGTGGATAGGGGGGCTGGGGGGGGGCATGGGAGAGGGCAGCCCTCGCTCCTCTGGCCCCCCACCTCCACTTGCCCGACGCTACTGAGTAGTTGTGGAAATGACATCATGGATGACATCATCAAATCTGTTATCGGCCCCAAAAGTCAGGGCTAGAGGCGATTGATGAGGTGCTGGAGAGGGCCTATTTCACCCTTTCTTCACCATGGAAGAGCCCAGGGGCCCCCTTTTGAAGAGGAGGCGGGTTTGCGGCCTTCAGGTGAGTAAATGTCATTCTTTTTTATTACAGTCAGCAGCAGCTGTGGCCGAAGCGGGGGGTTATGCTATTCTGGGCCTCTCCTGAAACCAGAAGATGCCCCCCGGGTGAATAGAAAACACGGCCAGAACGAACAAGGGGTCAGGTGTGTTTTTAACTTTTATACTTTTTTTCTGTAGAGTCTCACGTAGCTGACACTTAAAGGTAGGAGAAAGGTAGGAGAGACTACTACATGAGACTCATGTAGCTGTCACTAGAAGGGTTAAAGAGTAACAACACACAGGAATTTTGCTTTCCCGTGTGCTGTTCCTCAGTGCCGTGGCATCCAAAATTGAAATGCCCTGCTCTGTGTACTCCCCCAGGTTGCCCTGTTTTACTCACCTTCCTCCCGCTCCCACGGCGCAGACTTGGGCAATAGCGAGTTCACTGATTGGCTGAGCAGCACACTCAGCAAATTTGTGCACTCTCTGTTACACAGCTACCTTTGGCACAGCTGATGGCTGAGCAGATGAGTGGCTCCGAAGGGAGCCAAGTGGTACCATAGCCTCATCCCCCGCCCACTTTGCAGCCATGGCGTGCCCGCATCAGCCAATTAGAAAGGCCGGGTGCAGGCGCAGGCACGGCTAGAAGTGAGTGGGGATGCAGCCGTAGCACACAGATACAGAGAGGGCTCCAGGAGAATATGAGTGAAACTGGCAATTGGGAGTTTCACACAGTGGGAGTGGAACTTGGATAGCCCTGGACTCTTTTAGACTTTAATGCACATCCTGGTTCAATTGCACAGTTTTGGTGCATCTAGATTTCGCATTAGAATAACTGGAGCACCAAGCTTTAGATCCAAGTGATGAGAAGGCATATAGTTGGCTCTAAAGAGTTTAAAAACTCAGCTGGGTTCTGCATGATCTGTTCTGGTTTTATTGTGGTGTCAATGGATTTGTAGGAAATAATAAATCCTGGCAACTCCTTAAGAATTTGTAAGTTTATTGCATTTACCACATCATTTCTTGCAGCCAAAATAGCTCTTACATATCCATATCTGATATATGACATATCCAGTCATGGTAAGAAGTTCTTTCTTTGTTAAACTGAAAGCCAATGTCAGGGAACAATGCTATTCTGAGGTGCTCAGGTGACTCTATAGCCCTGCATAAATCAGCAATGAGTGAAATATTGCCATCTGCGTCTTGTTGGGCTACACCATTGCCAAGCATCAGAACAGATTCATCTCCAAAAATATTTGCTCTCATGTTGGTTGTAAGAGTAAGCCTAATGCTTTGAGGCACGCATTCATTTCATCAGCCATGGTTCCCTTTGATATTATAAGACAAGTTCTTCCTGAGTTCACAGAGCAAGCAAGACCAAGGCCCCACACCCCCTTAAGTCAGTGTTGACATTGACTTAAGATAAGGGCATCTCCCGAATCTGTGGGATTATTGCAGACTAGTGCATCTCTTGTAAAAGATGTGTTTTGATTTATATACTGTATATACAAGTAACTTGATGGGTAACCTATGTTACCCCTGAACTATAAATGTGATATCAAAGCACATCTCTAATGGTGATGATTTGTTATTTGATTTTGCCCACACTGTTTTGTTGTGTTTTTTTTCTGTTTTGTTATTTTTCAGCTGTTTTATTTTATGTTTTTAATAAAAACCCATTGAAACCTTAAAAAAAAAACGAATTTGACGCAAATTGTGACAATTTTTTGGTGTGGCTGAAGTGAACCCAACTGGCAAAATTGAGGCAAAATTATACTTTGACCCAAATTGGCAAAATAAAATTTAAGGTAACTTGTGTAGTCTGAATGATCAATCGAACATAACATGACTGATAAATTCAATCAAGAACAAATCTAACAAATTACTTACAACACCTCCTTTCCACAATGGTTTCTTATGGTCAATCAAATAAGATATATTTCCTTTTGACGACATCTCAAAATTTCCAAATAATATTCTTTTAATGTTCAGTACATTTTTAATGTTGTAAAAGACCCAGTTTTCTAATTGCAATATATAAGGCAATTTTCTTCCTTCATTTAAACCTTGTGTAATGAGTCGCTGATTGAGTTTTGCGCCTTTAAGAAAACAAATAAAAGTTGAAAAGTTTGTACTAGTTTACATTACAAGACTTCATGCCAAGGTTTCCCTATATATATATATATATATATATCCAATGATGTACATTACCAAAAAATGTATGACTGGATAGGTAACCTCAGTAAAGTCTTTAGGGGGTGGCCTCTGAATCCTCCCTGTAAATGCTCAACCCAGTTTATTTAAAGCATCTACTGCTGCTCTCCTACTGTTGCTGCAAATTCTTTCCTTCAGCATATCCTGCATCCACCTTTCCCCTTTAGTCACAATCTAGCTAGGTCTTCCTAGGATTGCTTGCTTCTCTTGCAGTATAACACTGCCCAAACCTACACCTGAACATAAACCCCATTGCTTGAGCATATCTTGGCTTAAGCACGAACCTGTATATTATGCATTATTCCTACATACCTGAAGGGTGGGCCCCAAAAGTGATTTTCTCTAATTGGCTCAAGGAACTCACTGCCGCCACTGAATTTATATTACCAGCATATGCAGGTTAGAAGAAAGAATGACTTCTAGGTTTTGAAGGCAATAAGCCAAATCGAACTGCTCCAGTTGTGGTATGCTTGATACTCTTGCTTCATTACTCTTGCTACTGAACTGTTCTGTATATTGTTCATCCAAGTATGGGCAATATGCCTGCAAACATGCTATTGTGCTAGTGGAAAAATAATGGTCCTGTAAATTGCAGTGCCTTTTAGCTCTAGGCATTTTTGGTTTTGGTCAACTTCTATAGCCTAGCTAGATCCCTCCGCTTTCCTACTTTTGGTCCATCACTCGCATCACTCCTAGGCATAGTGCACCAGGAGCCTGGATGCCCACTAGGTAAAACAAACATAAATGAATTGTTTATATTTGAATTTAATAGTTGTAGCCAAGTGCTGTTGCAATGAAGTTATGGCCAAGCCAATCCGAATAGTAAAATCATGTGTTGAGCCATGTGGCTGCATATACATAAATCTATTTTTAAAGGCGCAATTGACATGAAATTCTCCCCAAATATCAGTGACAATCTAATTTACACATTCAAACAAATTGAACTATAGATGTCCATACCAAGGTGCCACATAACATCTCAAGATGGGTAAAACCAGTTGGCTCTCTGAAGTCCTTAGCAAACTTATTGTTGAAAACTGTTGAAATACTGTTGGCATTGGTTAGAGAAGAATTTACTACTACTACTGAATAGAGATAAGCGCAACCATGAAAGTAACATAAGAAAAATGTTCAGTCCCGGACAAGAACTTGACTATGGAAGCCAAACCCCATGGATATCAGGGGAACCCAAACTTTGGTGGTGTAAAATGGCTGTGGTCATTGTGAGGGCTATGGGGCTCAAATGTGCTATAGCTGTTGATCCGACCTTGGACACACATATATACTGAGAACTAAGCCATTATAGTGAACCCCACAGCAGCCTAAAGGAGCCTAGCCATCAGATTACAGGTTAACAGGGGCCCAGACACAAACGAGTGTGTCTGACCCCCCCTTAACCTATGCTGTGATGGCAGGGCCACTATATTTTAACTTTTTTTAATGGCCTGGATAGTAAGGTAGGCCTGGCTGCCTTGGGGACAGAGAGTCAAGTGAAACAGTAAGATCAGAAGCCATCACATTATTGTTTATAGAGGTTCCTTTACAGACAATATGATATAGTAAGTATATAGACTGTGGTCCCTCTATAACCTAATACAAACAAGATTATCTCGGATAATAATTCCCTCTATCCTTGTGCAAGCTCACAATAAGCATATGTATCCACACTCATTGTAATCATAGAGTTAACAAATGTTTCTTTATTCAATACATTAAAACATTCTACTACTTCCACTATAGTTTCACAAATTCCAGAACCCAATGGGTGTACGCATTTCATAGGTTAAACTTGATTACCACTCTCTTATTTCTAAAATGGTGAACGGCCATTTAAATCCTCATTACAATACCACAGTACCATCAGTACCAGCGAGCCACACCAGGCAGAAGGAGATTAGGGGAGTAAAGCTGGATGAATGCCATGACTGGGCAGAAAACCTACAGGGTTATTCTGGTGTTAAGGAGGGGGCCAGAAAAAAAATGCAAGGGCGGTGGAAATGGTGGCACAGTCAGAAGCTTCTGGGGGCCATTTCGGCCACATCTAAACACTAGAGGGGACCACAAAGAGCCCAGAAGAAGGATGAGGAGATGGCGTGGGACAAAGAAGACCTGACGGAGACAAGTAAGACGGCACCTGGCAGGGGACAGAAGATGGGGATGGGGGAGTATAAGTTAAATTTGGAACAATAAAAATATTTTAGTTTGGCGTCTTATTTCTTTTCAGTTGCGTTGCCTCTGAACCACCCTGGGTTACAAGCCCTTATGCTTTGTGCCCAGGCTGGTAGCCTTTGGGGGTGCTCACATTTTTTTTTAAATGTAAAAAACATTAGAAAAAAAAATGAGATTCCCGCTATCACTTTCCCAGGTTTTTCCCCAACATTTTTTGTTAGTTAAATTTGCAAAATTGCATCTAACGGATAATGCCAAAAAATAACCCCCCCCCCCAAAAAAAAAATAATAATTATATATTATATATTATGGTAAGGTGCAAGGGGCCGTCATTGACGGAAGGTATGTGGCACCGAGGTACCTGGCCTTGGTGCAGTAAAACCGTGTGTTTTGTTTCCCAGCATCAGCTGCTAATGGCAGTCTGGTGCTGAAGTGTTAGTATAGCGGCCGAAAGGCTAACCCGAGACGGTTTTACTGGGATGGAGTAGAGCAGGGTGGGACTCCATCCCACTACCCAGGTCCGGGTTTTACAGGCCGAATAAATAGCCTGGGGAGTCAGCTGTGCACTGTCTGTGATTGGAGCTCACTTGCGGAGTGAGACTCTGTGAGCCTGGCTGAAAACTCCTATGCAGGCTGTTTCATGCGGACCTGAGGTGGATTCGGTTGCAAAGCAGCAACGTTGCCCTAGGACGAAAAACGCTGTTTGCCTGTCTGATTGACTTATGCTGCATTTTCCTGAAAAGGTGATGTAACCCGAAAGGGCATATGCTTTTATGGATTTTGGTGTGAATAAACACGGACTTTAAGTTTAACTTTTCGCCTCTGAGCCTCTATACTGCAAACATCCTGCTGTCTACCAGAGCTAATTATCACGATATATATATAAAATAAACCTGCAGGCAATTTCAGTGTTAAATGGGATGCATTTAAAAGCAATATTTAGTAAAACACTTAAAAAGGAAAAAATAAAATTAAACAATAATAAGTCAGGCTAATTATCATTAGATACAAATTGCATAATGAAAAATGCAAAAAAAAAAAAAAAAAAAGGCCAAAAAATATAAAAAAATTAGATCTGCAGGCCGTTTCAATGTGAAAAGGGATGCATGTAAAGGCTGTATTTAGTAAAACACTTAAAAGTGAAAAAATACAATTAAACTATGAAAAGTTGGGTTATTCTTTGCTAGATACAAATTGTATCTAATAAAAATGTCAAGAAAATTACAAAACAATGAAAAAAAAATAAACCTTCAGATGGTTTCGGTGTAAAATGGGAAGCATTTAGTAGACTCATGTAAAACACTTAAAAGTAAAAATATAAAGTAAAATAAAAAGTCAGGCTTTTCATTGTAAGATAAGATGGTATCGAACCAAAAATATCAATAATATAAAAAAAATAATCCCGCAGCCAGCGTGGTGCTAGCGTTTCTTAGATAAAACCCGGAAATCCAAGGTTAAGGTAATACCATTTATTGGCTAACTCATTTAGATTGAAAATGCAAGCTTTCGAAGCGGTTCAAGCTAGATAAAACCCTAAATACAAGTGAGTGGGACAGGGGGCAGGGTAAGAGGGGGGAAGTATTAACTCACTCTCCACCACATGAGACACACAACAATATAGCAATATAAATAAATATATATATATATATATATATATATATATATTTACATTACTGGTGCTCCTGTGGGCTCTGGTCAATGGCTAGGGCAGGGTAACAACCCTGCCCCCACACCCACCAGTCCCTCAGTCACCTCCACTGCTGCTTCCTCTCTTTGGCAGGCACAGGCAGACACACACATACACTCTTGGATCCGGCCTGCAGGTGAACCGCAGCTGGCATTCATTGCCTGCAACACCTCCACCCACTGCCCCAGAACAAGCGCCCTGCCTAGTAGAAGCATTGGCGGTGCCCTGCCCAGGAGAAGCGGCAGCAGCTGCTTCTTCATTGTGCAATGGTGAGGATGCCGCAGGTATTCGGGGGTATATTCTGCCACACTGCCTATAATGGGGGGGGGGGGCATTTAAGAGAGGTATTCTGCCACACTGTCTATGTTGCAGGGGCTTTGGGTTTGATATTCTGGCACACTGCCTATAATGGGGATAATTTGGGTGGGGTGTATTCTGCAAGCTGTCTGTTATGGCTTTTTTGTACAGGCATTATGTACACTGCCTGTTATTGGGGGGGGGGGGGGGCATTCTGCACACTGCCTAATATGGGGTGATAAGAAGGGGGAATTTTAGCACACCATTTGCTTCATCATTTTTCCTCCTCTAAATCCTAGGTCTATCTTATGGGCAGATGAGTCTTATATGGTGCTCGGGGAGCAGTTGTGGGGTTAGGTGCCTTGCTCAAGAGCACTTCAGTCATGTTCCAGGACCAGGATTCGAACCTGTCACCCTCCGGTTGCAAGTCCGCTCCCTTACCTCTAGGCCACAACTGCCCCTTCATATGTGTATTTGTATATGAATATGTATTTAAAGGTAATGGGCCTTGTATACAGTGCTGGCTTGTTTTTAGCTCACATCAGGAGCCTAACTTCAAGGGGTGCAGGGGGTATGACCACACTGGGGCACAGAAGGGCAGGGGCATTTGATGTCTGTAGATGCCTTTACAGGATATTCACAGAACAGAAAAGAGACCAAAGATTAATATAAATTAGGAGCTTACTTTTTGTTCCATATGTTCCCAGCTCGTTTCTCTTTAGATCCATAAGATGCAAAGTTTGGGCGATAACATACACTGCACTATATACATAGTAATGTGCGGAATAATCAATATAAGGATGATGACTTCCAAGAACCATATTCATCCCAGTGCAGTTTATTAGTTTAGCCCCAGTCAGAGTTTGATGAAAATGATTTCTAAACCTGTTTGAGGAAAGACAGTTATAGCGCACAAGCCAAATTTCCTCTAGGATTGGATCATTTGGGTGTGTGGATGGGTTTATATTATTCATATAGGACCTTAAACCACGGACAGACCTATCTGGAAATACAAAAATGAAGCTGCAATTAAGAATTTTTTCAAAGCTGTAATGTCCATAACGCATAAAATCCCATGACTCATTGAGGATCACTGTGAAATTGCGAAGGAGAGATTCAGCTAATTGTTGAAGCACATGTAAATAGTTTACAGAGAACTGACCACACATTATAACAACTTTGGTTGTTAATCTTTCGAGGCTCATCATTCTCTTTCTGTTAAGCTTTTCATTGTCTGTCAGACTAATGACAACCTCGATGCAGATCTCGTGGCTGGCCATCAGTTTTCTCAGCTGTTGTAGCTCTGATTCTGCACTTCCATCACTTGGTGTGATCACCGCGACCCAGTTCCACCCAAAATGTTCCAGACACTTTACAATTGCTAAATAACGTATGTGGACATCAGGAGCAGTGTGATAGAAACTGTGATAAATGTACCTTTTAATTAGAAGGTCACTGACCCGATGGCTGATCTGGGAAAACAAATGTAACTCCATTATTTTAGATTTAGAAACATAGAAATATAGAAGGTTGACGGCAGAAGGAGACCATACGGTCCATCTAGTCTGCCCTTATGTGTATACTGTATGTTCTCTGTATCTTATGTGTATACTGTATGTTCTCTTTATCTTAGGATAGATGGAGGCTTATCCCAGGCATTTTTAAACAGTGACTGTTGATTTTTCAACTACCTCTGCTGGAAGTTTGTTCCAAGCATCTACTACTCTTTCTGTAAAATAATATTTTCTAACATTGCTCCTGATCTTCCCCCCGACTAGCTTCAGGTTGTGCCCCCTTGTTCTATCATTAAGCTTCTTCTTAAAAACACTTCCCTCCTGAACCTTATTCAATCTTTTCACATATTTAAAGGTCTCAATCATGTCCACCCTCTCCCTTCTTTCCTCCAGACTGTACAAATTAAGTTCTTTAAGTCTCTCCTGATAAGTTTTAAGTTTAAGTCCTTCCACCATTTTCGTTGCCCGCCTTTGGACACGTTCTATTTGAATAATGTCTTTTTGCAGGTAAGGTCTCCAGAACTGCACACAGTATTCTAGCTGTGGCCTCACCAGGGCTCTATACAGCGGCATCACAACATCCCTCTTCCTACTGGTGATGCCTCGAGCTATGCAGCCGAGCATTCTGCTTGCATTTCCCACTGCCTAGCTACACTGTCCACTCATCTTGCAGCTATCAGTAATCAGTGCCCCTAAACCTCTCTCCTCCGAGGTCCTGGCTAACACAGTGCTGCCCATACGGTGCTCAGAGCCAGGATTCCTTCTACTCAAGTGCATGATTTTACATTTAGAGACATTAAACTCGTTAAACTAGTTTCCACAGTTTAGACCATCTATCCAGTAAAGCTAAATCATTTTCCATGTTGCAGACACCTCCAGGAATATCCACCCTATTACTAACCTTTGTATCATCAGCAAACAGACAAACTTTTCCTACCAAGCCTTCTCCTATGTCACTTACAAATATATTAAAAAGAATGGGGCCCAGGACAGAGCCTTGCGGCACACCACTTGTAACTCGCCTTTGTTCAGATTGCACGCCATTTACAACAACGCTCTGATACCGATCCGTCAGCCAACTGGAAATCCACTGAACTATCCAGGGATTGAGTCCTACCTTCAATAACTTATCTATGAGCTCCTTATGTGGTACAGTGTCAAAGGCTTTGCTAAAATCCAGATAGGCGATATCCACAGATTTGTTTACTTGGACTTCTACACAACTACAAGACAGAACATATCACATATTAAAGTGGACCAACACCCTCCCCCGATCGGCCCGGGAATCTATAAGATTCCCGGATCGATCGGCTCCTTGACTGCGGACAAATGTCCACTGCAGGAAACCCCCACAGATCCTACCTTAACCTCGTTCCAGCGGCGCATGCGCTTTGTGAATGGCCGACGCGGGCACGCTCCCTGTAGAGCTCAGCTTGTCCGTCGCTGCCTCTCGTTGTCCGTCGGCAGCGATTGGACGAGCAGGTCACGTGGGAGCGGGGTCAGGTGATTTTTCAGGGCATTCTTTCTGTTTCTGGGGGGTTTCACACAGCGGGGCACCCACGATCGGGGTGCCCCGTGGAAGTGAACCAATACCCAGGATAGTGAAAATCCTGGGTGTCGGTCCACTTAAAATGCAACAACCCACTCCAATCTTCACATCACAAGCCTTTAAAATGTCTTTTCTTTTTATTTATTTATTTAACTTTGCCTTCATTTTGCTGACATCTTGTCATTGGTATAGAACCCTCCACAATTACATGTGATCGCTGCCTTTCAGCCCTGATGAGTTTAGGCAGGATGCCCTGGCTGCGTGAAACCCCCAGTGATGCTGCAACACTCACCTGTATCCAGCGGTCGCATCCCCCGCATCTGCTGGCTGTGAGCGATTGCCAAAGCTCTGCATGTTAACAGAGTTGTTTTCCAAGCATTATATGTGCATTTGAAACAACTCTGATTGGATGAGAGCCCACAAGTGTGCCATAGGACCATGAAGAGGTGAGTTTATCTGGGAGGTTTCTCACAGTGGGGCATCCCAATTTGGGACCCCTGGAGCAGGGTAAAAACCCAGAATAGTTAATATCCTAGGTTTTATTCCACCTTACTGGTGCATTTGGGGGTGATGTGTGTGGGGGCCTTACTGTTTGCATCTGGGGGTGTTACAGTTTTCTGTGGAGTTTAATTGTGAATGTGGGGAAACACTGTGTATGTGGGGTTAAAGCGGACCGATCAGCAGGATTTAAACTATCCTGAGTCTTTTTTTGGGGGGGGCATCCCAATTTGGGGGTCCACTATGTAAAATCCCCTAGATTGCTTTCAAAATGTACCTATCTTCCTGACCCCCGGTGCTTGTGCAGCCTCTCTTCCATTTAGTGATGTACGCAGTGCATAATAATGCAGAGCATACAGCCCTCTTGGTATGAAAAAAAGGGGAGTGGCGGCATCCCTGGTCTTTCTGCGGTCTGTAGGGTGCTCCTGCCCCCAGCCTCCCTGAAAGGTAAACTGTTTGGCCAATTGGCAGAGTTTCATACAGTGGGTCATCCCAAATTAGGATGCCCAGAGAAACACACTGTTAAAGTTGAAAATCTGCCTCCCTGGAGACTAAAAGACTGTAAGAAGGCTGATTTTCCCATCCCTGAGGCACCCCAATTTGGAATGTCCCAGGGCATCCTAAATCCTGATGCTCCTCTGGAAAGGAAGAACACTCAAAGAGTGTAATCCCTGCTTTTGTTCCTCTTTGAAGAAATCCTAAAGTCCTGCCCCCCCCCCCCCTTCAGCGAGAAGCAAGCTCATTCCCATGTTGGGTCCAGCAGTAGCTGCAGTGAGGTTGCACAGGCGCTGCATTCCTGCTCCTATTGCTCTTGTCATGTGCAGCTGTAGTGCACAGAGCAGAGGGAGCAGGGAGGCTGCTGTCGAGGCCACTGTGGGAACAAGCTCGCTATCTGGACCAGACTGAGCACCAGGGAGAGGGAGTGCTGCAGAGAGGGATATTATTTTTTTTTGAGGTTAGAATCTATTAAAGGCTGCTCAGCCTCCTATCTTCTGCTGCTTTTTAAAGCAGACGGGGAGGCCGATTCATTCATAGCGCCAGGTAGCGACAGATGAGCGACAATAGCGTTATTTTCACAGCGCCCGCTAGTAGTCGCTGTGCTTGGGCGTTGTTCGGCTGTTCAAGGTCGCTCGCTGGCGCTGTGGGGTGAGGCTGGAATAATGATGAATGAGTCGCTATCTGGCGCTCTGTCAGTCGCTAAGCAGGATCGGCTTGATAAATGTGTGATTGTGGAGGGGAGCCGGCGTACTCGTGGCGGTGAGCGTCATTACCGTTCGCTCACCATTCGCTACCTGGCGCTATCCCTTGTTAAATAAGGGCCTAAAACTCAGGATTTCCAGCCCCGGGTTTTGGTCCATTTTACAGAGGTATCTCATTTCTTCATTATCTCATTTGGGATGCCCCTGTTTCTGAAAGAACTTTCCCATTTCAGATGGCCTCAAACTCATGATCCCACAGTGCATTTATTGGTTCAAGGAGAGTAATGAGTGAACCGGTGGGGATTTCTCACACAGTGGAATCCAAAATCAAGATGATCCTAAGAGATCCTTTTCACCTGGCCCTTTTAGACTTCCAGGTCAAGTTTAAAGGGGTTTGGTGCACTTTAAATTTGGCCAAAACTCTTTTGGACCACATAGTATGATCCATAGGGCGAATCCATATTTGGAATGACCCTCAGTGTGTCCCTCTACTGAAACACCCCAACTCATGATACATACTTACCTAATCCCAGGGATCCTTGGTGGTGACCAGTTGCAGAGCACTTTGACCCTATTGAGTGTTCTGCTAAATGACACAGGTTACTGTCATAGAATCCCAGAGGAGCACACTGTGGGCCATCCAACTGTGGATGCCGCCTAAGGATCATGCTATGTAGACCAAACTCTGGTCCACATTAAAGCAATCCTCCTCTTCTTTACACACTGCCGATACACACCTGCTGATCGCAAAAGAGCCCACTGAGACCATGCAAGCACCCGATGCCTGTTCCATGGGCACAGTGGCCCACAGCTGTCTTTGACCACAGCAGAGTATGCTCATGACTCATAAAGCTGCACCATGACATGTCCTTGTCAACTCAGCCACGACCCAGAAATTGCAGAAACAAATCAGTGGGAGAATAACCACCTGAGATGAAAGCAGAATGTGGATGATGTGACACACACACAAAATTCCAGCAATAAATATAAACAAACACATTCGCTTATTTTGTTGTTTTAATTCTTCTACAGACTCGGGAGAGTCACTCCGAAACCAAGAATCCACCACCAGCCTAATAAGTTTCAAGACAAGTGAATATTTATTTAATAACATGCCTTCTTCAACAGGTTGTCAGGAAGAAGAGGCTGGACACTAATTGCAAAATTTTTCTTCTTTTACAGTAAACACACAAGGAGCACAAAGGAGGCCTGCAGGAGCAGACAGCTGCTGCCCATAGGGTGGTGGTGGATATCGAGGAGCTGGCCGAAGCCATGGGGAGTCCAAAAGATGAAGGCACTGGCAGCTTGCCATAATTAGATATGAGCAAATTTATGAAAAGTTTGATTGGGCCGTTTCGCCGAAATTTCTGGAAAAAATAGTTTTGGATCGAATTTATTCGTGGCGAATCGCTATTAAAAACGGCTATTTCTGGCCTTCTGAGAGCCTCAATAGGGTTGTGTAACATTTTGCCTTGCTGTAACATGCATAGGTTGTGTGCTGGGTTAGTAAAATAACACTGTAAAGAAGTATGACATGCAGATCAGAGGCATCGCTATTAGAATCCCTGTCGTAGAGCGGCACAGTTACAGAGCCTTGAGGTGTCATCAGCATAAGGAGTCCATATGTTGCCTGAAAAACACACCCAGGAGTTGGTAACAGCATAAGGAGCCCATATATTGCCTGAAAAACACATTGGAGTTAGCAGCAGCATTAGGAGCCCATATATTGCCTGAAAAAAACATTGGAGTTGGCAGCAGCAGCATAAGGAGCACATATACTGCCTGAAAAACACATTGGAGTTGGCAGCAGCATAAGGAGCCCATATATTGCCTGAAAGACACACCCTGGAGTTGGCAGCTGCATAAGGAGCCCATATATTGCCAGAAAAACACATTGGAGTTGGAAGCAGAATTAGGAGCCCATATATTGCCTGAAAAACACATTGAAGTTGGCAGTAGTATTAGGAGCACATATATTGCCTGAAAAACACATTGGAGTGGGCAGCAGCATAAGCAGCCCCTGGAGTTGGCGGCAGCAGCAGCATAAGGAGCCCATATATTGCCAGAAAGACACATTGGATTTGGCAGCAGCATAAGCAGCCCATATATTGCCTAAAAGACACACCCAGGAGTTGGCAGCAGCACCAGCATTAGGAGCCCATATTTTGCCTGAAAAACACATTGGAGTTGGCAGCAGCATAAGGAGCCCATATTCTGCCTAAAAAACACATTGGAGTTGGCAGCAGCATTAGGAGCCCATATATTGCCTGAAAAACACATTGGAGTTGGCAGCAGTATTAGGAGCCCATATATTGCCTGAAAAACACATTGGAGTGGGCAGCAGCATAAGCAGCCCATATATTGCCTGAAAGACACACCCTGGGGTTGGCAGCAGCAGTAGCAGCAGCATAAAGAGCCCATATATTGCCAGAAAAACACATTGGAGTTGGCAGCAGCAGCATAAGAAGCCCATATATTGCCTTAACCCTTTTGTTGCCAAGCACGTAACACCTACGGGCTGGCTTGGCTGGGCCTTAAGTGCCAAGCCCGTAGGTGTTACGTGCTCGACTTTCCCCGCTGCTAGTTAAAAAAATCAAAATGAAAAATACTCACCTGACCCCTCGTTGGATCTGGCCGGGTCTCCTCTTTAATTTGGTGGGGGGTCGGATGGCCCCAGGAGAGCCCCTGGAATAGACGTCCCCCCCCAATTCGGCAGCAGCAGCTGCTAACTGTAAAAAAAAAAAAAAAATGACATTTGCTTACCTGTGGCCGCGCTGCCTCCCGCCGGGTCTTCTCTTCACTGGGGGGCCTCCGATCGCCCCCCCCAGCCTCTTCGGTGGCCATGACCCCTATACCAGTTCACAAGGCTGGGGGAGGTGGCAAGTCACCTGTGACTAGCGGGTGACTTGTCATTAACCCCCGGCACCCCCATTACCTGCCTCCCCAAAGCCCAGGGGGGGCAGAAGAGCCCGGGCCCACGGGCTATGCAGGCTTGTGGCCTGCAGGGCCAGGGGCCACAAAAGCTGGCCCCTGTGCCCTGTTTCTACAAGCCCTGCATAGCTGGTCCCGGGCTGGTTACTTTGGGTAAGGGGGACCCCATGTCAATTTTCTTTTTGATTTTTAAGGGTTATTAACCCTTAAAAATCCCCCCCAAAAAATGGGGGGACCCTGTGTCATTTTTTTTTCTCGATTTAACCCTTTGAAGTGTGGATGGTAGTTGTATTTTATTTGTAAATGTTATAAAATGTTATAAAGTACTTGTTTCAGTTAGGGGGGTCTCCTGGGCAGGAACGGGGGGCTACCGATAAATATGTGGTACCGTTCTAATCGGTAGAAATGGGGCTTTCACATGCAATATGCTTTTCCTTAATAAAATACATTTTTTATTTAAAATAAAGGAGTAAATTTTCTAAAAATGTTTTTATATATTTATTTTTTTTTACTTAATAATATTGTAAAAAACAAAATAAAATTTACAAACAAGACATTTCATGTTAAAGCCTAAACTCTGCTGCAAAAAAAATAAATATAATTTTCCTGAAAATTACAGCAAAAATGGCGCAAAACATGGCGCAAAATGGGGAAAAATGACCTGTCAACAGAGAGTGACAAAATCTCAAGTAGGCTGGCAATTAAAAGGGTTAATAGTACCTATGCATGTTGGGTATTGTTCTGTTCAGGAGACCTTGCGCTTTCAGACTTAGCTTGTTTTTTCTGGTTTGCATATTTATATTTTAGGAAAAGTGTTTTTTATTCAGCTTTTTTATACATTTTTTAGGGAAACCCTGCGCAACCAAAAGAATTCTTTGAGGAATTAATTCCAGACAAATGAGCCCACTACAACAAGCTGGGTACGCTTAGAAAGCATAACATGTGTACTTTCAGGGAATATATAGTTTATGGGGAATATTCCAAATGTAAAGGGTTGTTTTGGTTGAAAAATCGCAAGGTGCGCACTTTGTCTGCAGAACTGAAATTTTCAATTAAAACTACCGTTACGCACATGCTTTACTTTGAGGTGTTTGGCAACTCTTCCCTTGACAGAACCTATGCATGTTGGGTGTTGTTCTGTTCGGAGAATGTTGCTTTTTCAGATTAAACTTGTTTTTTCTTGTTTGTATATAGTTTGTTTAGGAAAATGTGCCTTTGATTCTGCTTTTTTATCCTTTTTTTGGGAAACTCTTTGCAACCAAAGAATACATTGAGGAATTACTTCCATAAAACTATGGCCACATCAACATGCCTGGTACACCTAGAAAGCATGAGGTGTGTACTTCCAGAGAATATATAGTTTGCTGGGGATATTTCAAATGTAAAGGGTTGTTTTTCTGGTAAAACTGCAAGGTGCGCATATTGCAAAGCATAGTTGTATTTTATCTCAAAATCCCCTAAAGCGCTATTTCAGTTTGGGGGAGTCTCCTGGGCAGGAAAGGGTGGTATCGCTGTAACCGGGAGAAATTGGGATTTCACACGCAATAAGATTTTATTGACAAACTTACATTTTTTATTACATTTTTTATTATTTTATTACATTTTTTACATTTTTTTTCACATATTTCACCCAAAAATATTGAGAATACACCTAAAAATTACAAACAAGACATTTCAGGTTAAAGCCCAGACTTTGGTGAAAAAAAAACAATATATCATTTTCCTGGAAAATCCCTGGAAATCCTTTCAAAAATGACAGTTGAACATGTGTAGCGCAAAATAGTGAAACATGGTCTGGCAACAGGGAGTGGCAAATGCTGCAGGTAGGCTGGCACTGAAAGGGTTAAAGACACACCCAGGAGTTGGCAGCAGCAGCAGCATTAGGAGCCCATATATTGCCTGAAAAACACATTGGAGTTGGCAACAACATAAGCAGCCCATATATTGTCTGAAAGACTCATTGGAGATGGCAGCAGCATTAGGAGCCCATAAATTGCCTGAAAGACACATTGGAGTTGGCAGCAGCAGCATAAGCAGCCCATATATTGCCTGAAAAACACATTGGAGTTGGCAGCAGCCTTAGGAGCCCACATGTTGCCTGAAAAACACATTGGAGTTGGCAGCAGTATAAGGAGCCCATATTTGGCATGAAAGACACACCCAGGAGTTGGCAGCAGCATTAGGAGCCCATATGTTGCCTGAAAAACACATTGGAGTTGGCAGCAGCATAAGCAGCCTGTATATTGCCTGAAATACACACTCTAGAGTTGGCAGCAGCAGCATAAGCAGCCCATATATTGCCTGAAAAACACATTGGAGTTGGCAGCAGCAGTATAAGCAGCCCATATATTGCCTGTAAGACACACCCAGGAGTTGGCGGCAGCAGCAGCAGCATTAGGAGCCCATATATTGCCTGAAAAACACACCCTGGAGTTGGCATCAGCATAAGGAGCCCATATATTGCCTAAAAAACACATTGGAGTTGGCAGCAGCATAAGCAGCCCATATATTGCCTGAAAGACACACCCTGGAGTTGGCAGCTGCAGCATGAGCAGCCCACATATTGCCTAAAAGACACACCCAGGGGCTGGCAGCAGCAGCAGCAGCAGCATTAAGAGCCCATATATTGCCTGAAAAACACATTGGGTTGGCAGCAGCATTAGGAGCCCATATATTGCCTGAAAGACACACCCTGGAGTTGGCAGCAGCATAAGCAGCCCATATATTGCCTGAAAGACACACCCTGGAGTTGTCAGCAGCAGCATGAACAGCCCATATATTGCCTAAAAGACACACCCAGGGGCTGGCAGCAGCAGCAGCATTAAGAGCCCATATATTGCCTAAAAACACATTAGAGTTGGCAGCAGCATTAGGAGCCCATATATTGCCTGAAAAACACATTGGAGTTGGCAGTAGTATTAGGAGCCCATATATTGCCTGAAAAACACATTGGAGTGGGCAGCAGCATAAGCAGCCCCTGGAGTTGGCAGCAGCAGTAGCATAAGGAGCCCATATATTGCCAGAAAGACACATTGGATTTGGCAGCAGCATAAGCAGCCCATATGTTGCCTGAAAGACACACCCTGGAGTTGGCAGCAGCAGCATGAGCAGCCCATATATTGCCTAAAAGACACACCCAGGGGCTGGCAGCAGCAGCAGCTGCATTAAGAGCCCATATATTGCCTGAAAAACACATTGGGTTGGCAGCAGCATTAGGCGCCCATATATTGCCTGAAAGACACACCCTGGAGTTGGCAGCAGCAGCATTAGGAGCCCATATATTGCCTAAAAACACATTGGAGTTGGCAGGAGCATAAGTAAGGCCATATAATGACTGTAAGACACACCCTGGAGTTGGCAGCAGCAACAGCAGCAGCATTAGGAACCCATATATTGCCTGAAAGACACACCCAGGAGTTGGCAGCAGCATTAGGAACCCATATATTGCCTAAAAACACATTGGAGTTGGCAGCAGCATTAGGAGCCCATATATTGCCTGAAAAACACATTGAAGTGGGCAGCAGCATAAGCAGCCCATATATTGCCTGAAAGACACACCCTGGAGTTGGCAGCAGCAGCATAAGGAGCCCATATATTGCATTAAAGACACACTCAGGAGTTGGCAGCAGCATTAGGAGCCCATGTATTGCCTGAAAAACACATTAGAGTTGGCAGCAGCATAAGGAGGCCATATATTGCCTGAAAGACACACCCTGGAGTTGGCAGCAGCAGCAGCAGCATTAGGAGCCCATATATTGCCTAAAAACACATTGGAGTTTTCAGCAGCAGCATAAGGAGCCCATATGTTACCTGAAAGACTCATTGGAGTTGGCAGCAGCATTAGTAGCCCATAAATTTCCTGAAATACACATTGGAGTTGGCAGCAGCAGCATTAGGAGCCCATATATTGCCTGAAAAACACTTTGGAGTTGGCAGCAGCCTTAGGAGCCCATATGTTGCCTGAAAAACACATTGGAGTTGGCAGCAGCATAAGGAGCCCATATATTGCATGAAAGACACACCCAGGAGTTGGCAGCAGCATTAGGAGCCCATATGTTGCCTGAAAAACACATTGGAGTTGGCAGCAGCAGCATAAGCAGCCCATATATTACCTGAAAGACACACCCAGGAGTTGGCAGCAGCAGCATTAGGAGCCCATATATTGCCTGAAAACACATTGGAGTTGGCAGCAGCATTCAGAACCCATATATTGCCTGAAAGACACACATTGGAGTTGGCAGCAGCATTATGAGCCCATATATTACCTGAAAGACACACCCAGGAGTTGGCAGCAGCAGCATTAGGAGCCCATATATTGCCTAAAAAACACATTGGAGTTGGCAGCAGCATTATGAGCCCATATATTGCCTGAAAAACACAATGGAGTTGGCAGCAATATTAGGAGCCCATATAATGCCTGAAAAACACATTGAAGTGGGCAGCAGCATAAGCAGCCCATATATTGCCTGAAAGACACACCCAGGAGTTGACAGCAGCAGCATTAGGAGCCCATATGTTGCCTGAAAAACACATTGGAATTGGCAGCAGCATAAGCAGCCCATATATTGCCTGAAAGACACACCCAGGAGTTGGCAGCAGCAGCAGCATAAGCAGCTTATATATTGCCTGAAAGACACACCAAGGAGTTGGCAGCAGCATAAGCAGCCCATATATTGCCTGAAGGACACACTGGAGCTGGCAGCAGCATAAGCAGCCCATATATTGCCTGAAAGACTCACCCTGGAGTTGGCAGCAGCATTAGGAGCCCATAAATAGCCTGAAAAACACACTAAAGTTGGCAGCAGCATTAGGATCCCATATATTGCCTGAAAGACACATTGGAGTTGGCAGCAGCCGCAGCATTAGGTACCCATATGTTGTCTGAAAACACATTGAAGTTGGCAGCAGCATTAGGAGCCCATATTTTGGCTGAAAGACACACCCTGAAGTTGGCAGCAGCAGCAGCAGCATTAGGAGCCCATATATTGCCTGAAAAACACATTGGAGTTGGCAGCAGCCTTAAGAGCTACCATGAATCAGCTACTACCATGGATCAGCCATTGGTGGGTGGAAATCCTGGCTGATCCATGCCTGATTCATCTTCACAAAGGTGAGTCTCTCCACATTTTTCGAGGACAGACGAGTTCTCCTGACTATGGCCCCCGCGCACTAATCACCCACTCAGATGGCACACTACTGTCCGGGCAGGACAGCTTTATGTTATTAAAGAGGGTTGTAGCACACTGTTATGATGACGGTTTTAGTAACATAGGTTTGCAAATTAAGAACAAGTACATGTGGGTTCAAAAATCCCCGGTGCCTCTGCTTATACCGGTACCTAAACAATCCATATACACAAAAGGGGAAAAATGAACACCAAAAGCAGATTATGCTATTAAATTCAAGTTTTTTTAATGCCCACAAATGTTTTTGTACAAGCAAGTGCAAAAAATAAGTGCAGAAAATATGTACAGTGCAGGTATAAAGATTCTATAGCAGAATGGTAATCACTACAAACGGGCATGATTTTATACAGTATACAGGCACAGCTTATGTTAAGTGGATATATAGGAGATACTCAGAGTCCATAGTGGAAATTTCATTAGTGGCTGTATGATCCCTAAACATGAAGGTTAACAAGCATAACAGGCATAACAAAAGCAAGTGAAAGAATACACGAATTAAGCTTACAGGCTGACCGCAGGACAACAATAAACCTCGGCGTTTCGGTCCAACGGGACCTTTCACAAGAGGAATGTGGTATCCAGGAAGAGGAAAATCAGATATTTATGCAGAGGTCTCCAGCTGATAGCCATGAATGGCGCAAGGAGCGGCGCGCGCGCGGGCGCCGGCTCGTGACGTCATCCGCGTCATCCATGCTCCGTCCCGGTCACCCCCATAGGCCGGCAAAGCTGTCAGTCAGGATGAAGGGCATGGTGTCGCGTCAGAGGGGGGAGGCAACAAGATGGCAGAAGCCGGCCGTGTGCCGGCCACCAAAAACATGGCCACCTGAAGAAGTTCAGTATACTGCCAAAAAGATGGCGGCTTGCTGTGGGGAGACAGAAGTCAGGCAGGAAGTAGTAAATTCATCCATCGCTAGAGGGCGTGCAGCTCGTAGTAAATGTCACCACAGTTAACAGATGAAGGGAAGGCAGCTGGAGACCAGGCTGGAGACCTTGCATGGAAGCGGCTAGATCGTGGGAACGCGGTTAAATTCTGTTGTAGTTGAAAAATGTAAAAATAGAACCATTAGTGCAGGAAGTGAAAAATAAAATATTATTAAAAACAGGATACTGCAGAGAAAAGCGGGAAAAACCCACAGTTCTCTAACAACAATATTGCACAAAATTCCAGATCATAGAACAAGGATTAGTAGATCAGGGAGTAAAGGGCTAGGCAGCACTGTAGAACATGAATCAGGAAAACACAGTGAAGTCCAATTCCTCATTAAGGCCATGTGGACTTTTAGTAAAAGCTTTCTTTCAATGTCACTGCCTCTGTATGGTAATTTAACTATTTCAATGCCTACAAATCTGAGTTGGCTAATATGGTGGCACTGTTCCAAAAAGTGTTTGGCAACGGAAGATTCAACAAGCCAGTTCCTGATGTCTGACCTATGTTCACAGATTCTTTGCCTAAGTTCCCGCTTAGTTTTGCCAATGTACCCTTTTCCACACGGGCATTTTAAGAGATATATAACATTCTTAGTTGAACAAGTTATGAAATCCTGTATCAGAATTTTATTGCCTGAACTTGGATGGGTGAAGCTATTGGTTTTAAATGTGTAGCCGCACTGGGCGCAATGCCCACACGGGTACATACCTTTGGGTTTACCCAGCTCCGTGAGCCAGTTGGGTTCTGTTGGAGGCTTAAGATTCCTTGCCCTCTTGTATACCAACAAGGACCCACCCTTGTTGGTATACAAGAGGGCTAGGAATCTTAAGTCATCGCAAATCAGACTATGTTGGGGGATATCGTTCTGACGCTGTAGCTCAGAGTCAAAGTGACTTTCTTTACAAAATACACAATGTTAATAGACAGGTCCTCTTCAAATATTTATACTAGTATTTGGCATGCCCCACTGTTCTAACAGACAGGCTGGCTGCTTTTACAGTGAAAAAGTGACTTTCTTTACAAAATGCACAATGTTAATAGACAGGTACTCTTCAAATATTTATGCTAGCACGCTTTTTAAAGAATTACACCAGGAAAAGGAAAAGCTAAATAGGCAGGTGTGGTATTAACACTAAATAGGCTTGAGAGCTAATGCAAACACTTTAAACTTTCCCTGTCTTTCTCTGTCACTGTCACAGCCTCTCTCCTTCTCTATCTGTCCCTCGCTCGGCACCTTCTGTTCCTTGTTCTATCTATCTCTCCCTCGCTGTATCTATCTATCTATCTATCTATCTATCTATCTATCTATCTATCTATCTATCTATCTGTCTGTCTGTCTGTCCGTCCCTCGCTCTCTCTGCGTGATCTGCTCTGGCTGCAATACATAATGAGCTTCCGCAAAATGGCCGCCGCTTATATAGGGCTGTGACATCATCGGGAAGCCTGGATGCTGATAGGTAGCATGTGACAACAGGCCAACCATTAAAAATGTAAAACATAATCTGGGCATGAATATAGTGGGAAATCGAACATAAGGACAAATAGTTAATTTTATTTTCTGGAATTTTATGCAACATTAATGTTAGCAATATCAATAGGGGATGTTATTAAAATACCTAAGCAGTTTGTGCCTTTAGGAAGTTGGCTCATGTTACATTAACAGGGGCAGGACACTTGCATGTTATGAGCCTAATGGGAATGATGATTTAGCAAAGAGCCTCTACAGGTATGATTGTTAACTGTACACTGGCAAGAACATGGGTACATTTGCATGGACACATGCACATACATTTGTACAAGCTTATTGCCAAAAATAACCATACTCACCATCACAGTTGTGTCCTTGGGCCATGCTGCTGGAGGCTCCGGGAGATTGGGAGAATGAGTACTGGGTCCGTCTGTGTGACAACATCTGTGTTGAGTAAAAACACAACACATACAAACATAAGAACATGGTATGGTTGAGGAAATTATAAATCCATTAATTTAGGTGTCTAATATAGTACAATCAGGATAATTATAGTAACAAAACTACTTTGGCAAACACATGATCAAGCCACATAATTGTTGAAAACCCTACTGTTCTAGAGTCCACATGGGCACTACACAACACAATAGCATGTCACATTCCAAAAATAAAATATATAGCCACCCAACACAGGATGCATACAATATTCGCCCTTTATTAAGGTCATTCTTACCTCTACTATAGGGGCACCCAGTTAGTCCAACATCTGTGGAGGAGGTGTCGCCTCTCTGATGCCCCTGAAAAAGATTTAAGGACAATAAAACACACTACAATGTTGCTAATTATCAGAAAATGCAAACAATGAAGGACACTCACCAGGGGATGAGATGTTGCTGGTTTCCGATGGAGGACTCTGAGGTTAAGGCGGTGGTGCCTCCACTTTTCCAATTCCCACCAGCAGAGCCCAAATCCGAGGGGCCACCCTCCTCCCTCTCACTCCCTGAACCCTCAGGGAGTGTGGTGAAGTCCCTTCCCTCCTCCCGACCGGGACTCCCCACTTGAGAGTGACCCGAGCAGTATTTGGGCTCTGCCGAAACAGACTCAGAGGAGCTGAGGCTCCACACTGCACTTACCCCAGCAGCAGTCTCCACTGGGGCTTGAATGTCATCATCCCCTTCTTCCCCGGGTCCTCATTTTGTGAGCAATGAGATGGTCCCTCCCCCGCTGAGTCATCTTGACTCTTGTGGAGGGTAGTAAACCCTTCCCATGCTTGCCCAGGGAGGGCACTTATCTGTGGAGAGGGAAAACAAAATTTATACAGCAGGATAAAGTGTACATATCTAATAATAGTGTTTCTGTATGTGTGTTAAAATTGCCTGAAGCGTAGGCATCATAGCGATAGACGCCCTCGTTGTCCTGATGCCTAAAGTCCAACCATCGCTGGCGTATGGACTTGTCTGTCAACTCAGTTTTGAAGTGCCGGGAAACAGTGGCCCTCCACAATGCTGGACTTCTCCCTCAACACATAGTCATACTGCTAACTAAATGAACAGAGCGCCGCTGGCTGCATCCCTGTCCCCGCCTTCCTGCTTCCCCAAGAGGTATTCCAGGGATGCTAGTGTTGCAAAGAGATGTAAGTCATGCATAGTGAGTTGATCAGGCAATCTGGAGGTTTCACATATAGAGAGGTAGAGCAACTACTCCAAAAGTCTTATAGGGACGAAGGGGTGTTGCTCCTCCTTAAGGAATTGGGAAGCTTTGTTTCTCTAAAATGTGTGACATGTTCCCAGAAGTTGCCCTTTCTAGGGCATGTAAATGTTTTCCTGGCTTTCTTCAGTGGCAGCTATCACCCTGAAATAATCATGTCGTATTGACCTCCTTATTTTATTTTTAAATCAAAGGTGTAACAGTCCTCTTAAGGAAAGCATTTTTAACTAAATTGGGGCCATTTGGCCTTGAGGCTGAAAGCAGACACAAGGTATCAGGACGTCCTAACCCACCAATCCTGATACCAACATTTTGCACACGATTCCTGATGTGGCTCTTTCTAAGGCATGTTAAGTTTTTACAGGTACAGGCAACTATCATTCTGAAGGAAGCCTGTCACCTTTACCCCATTTCTTTTAATTCTTTGAAAAACTCTGTAGATGCTGCCATGTGGCCACAATAGCCCTGTTTCTCTTTAAGATGGGACATATCCTACTTAAGCTTCATTCAAGCTACAGCATGGAAATACTGGGTATTATCTTTTACTCTTACTACCCTCTAGCAGACAATATATGCGCTTCTATGTGGGGAAGTAATGATGCTGCAGGTGAATGACAAAGCAATTGCTGACAAAGACTTATTGCAATTCCTGGTGAAGACAAATGGTACAGGACTAGAGCCTTTTAATTCCTTTCGTAAGTTAAATGTAAAAACTGTCAGTGGCGCTTTTTAAAAAAGTTTTTACTATATTTTTTAATGGGGCATTCATTTTAACAATGAAACCTTAAAAAAAATAAAGTCAGGCTATATTTCATTAGATAAAAATTGTATCAAATAAAAATGCCCCCCAAAAATACTCGCTGTCAGGTTTAATGCTAAAATAAATGCTGTTTAAACCACTGAGACACTGAAACCTAGAGAAAAAAGGTCATTTTATTTAAAACCCCCAAAAATACAAAAAAAACAAAACAGAACAAGCGACTCCAGAACATAAATCGATGAAAAGGAAAAATCTCGCCTTAATACGCACTTTTGTTGGCCAGAAACGCGAAGTCTTGCTTTAAACGAATACTTACCTGCCAACATTTCATGGGCATTCACACCAGTGAACTTATCTCAGCGGTGAGTGTGAATCACATGAGCATACGGAAATTTGCGTGCTGCGAGTTTGCTTTCACACCAAAACATTTACAGTACATGAAGGATATGAATCAGCCCTAATTTGTATAAGTGGATATAAGACTATTTTGTATACAATATTGTAACAAATTATACCATATATGTATGTATTATTATTATTATTATTATTGTTTATTTATATAGCGCCATCATCTTCCGTAGCGCTTTACAAAGTAGTAATTACAGACAGGGTAGAAACATACGATACATATACTATCTATATATATATATATATATATATATATATATATATATATGTATCGTATATGTATAAGGATGAATACATAGATACTTTATATTGTCTATTTGTAATAAACTTGATGTGGACCGACGTAAACCAGACCAACACAACATGAATCCCTCCCCAGGGCAATTTAAATTGCGGCACATAAAAATTTTATTTGACCTTTTACCGAATCCTAAAAACAAAATGGCAGGTTATAGATGTGCAGACCGCCTGCAAACAGAAAGTGCTGCTGGGCTTTCTGTTTCTATGCATTGTCAGTTATGTCAGTTGAATCCAGGCAGCAGCATGGCCGAGATTCTGGGAGAGAAAGCTCCAAAATGGCCGCTACCTTTCTTTTACAACTGGGCCAGGCTGTTGGTCTGGTTTAAGTACTTTACTTTTAATGCGATTTCCTCCCTTGGTGCATCATCTGACTACTCCACCACTCTATACGCACTCTATGGGCATAGAACTCTAACTTCTGTTAAAGAACCTGGCATAGAGAGTAGCTTGCATGCCCAGTTTCCCTCCAGTGCGGCAGCACATCAGCCGGGAAAGCCAGGCAATTGCCATGGGATCACTTGGGAATGAAGCATACCGGCGTTACCAGGTTGTTTAACACAGTTGGGCATTTGGATGCCCCAGACATAGGAAATCTACCAGTCCCGGAGGCTTTTAGATTCAGGCCTGGCAAATATAGATTTTGGTCGGAAGTCGGAAGTAATAAATAACTTTACAATAATATTTGTCTATATCTCTCACCTGTATATATCCATACAAACTTAGCAATTGTGCCATTGCAAGAGATGTTAAAACACTGCTCTCACCAACAAAAGCAGCCACCTCACCATGCTTCCCGCAGGAGTAGTTAGGAGCTTCCTTTCCATAACCGGCCAATATATAAAAGATACTAGACAAGGTAAATTTTGCATCTCCACATGTGTTAAAGATGTGATAACCCAGCGTGATATTGGGCAGAAGAGCCGGATTGTTGTTTATCTCATCAATAGCAAAAATTAAAGTTAAGATGCTTCTGTATTCAATCAAACCAAGACTGTCAAACAATAAAGTCGTAGTATGAGTTTATTGGAAAAAGTTAAATTTCTAGGTCCCTGCCATAATTTCTAAAGTGAAAGAATCACATAGAAACGTATTAAATAAGCTGCAGTGTGTTCTTATGGATGTGAAAGTCTTCCTCATACAGTAAAGTATGTTTCCACATGTGTCTGCTTGAGTGAGGGGCCCCGTTTAACTTCTGGGTCTCCAAATTGGACACATGGGCTGAGCTTGGCCTTTATGCTCTGGAGGCTCTGGCCTGACCTGTGGAACGTGTACAGTCAGAAAATGTGTTTAGCATGGCAGGGGGTGTGATCACTGATAGTCGCCTGTCCACAGCCAACGTGGCCAAGCTCACATTCATTAAAATGAAGCACCCATGGATCTCACATAATTATTTTTTCCCTTTGGCTGACTAGAGAAGTTTAACAGCCGCACCCAGTCATTTTTACAATGTTTTGGGGCTTCCCCCTTTAAAGCGGAACAAAACCCGAGTTTTTGACTATCCCAGGATTTTTTTCACGTCCCCAGGTATCCTAATTGGTATGCCATGCTGTGTGAAACCCCCCAGACCATCCAGATCAACTCGGTAATGCCCTGTGAGTCTCCTACCTTCTGTGAGCTAGAAACCCACAATCTCCACCGCTGTTTCAGTTTATAGACAAGCCCCTGCTCACCAGTACAGGTAATATGCCTCATTGGACATGGTTGCCCCCAGGCCTTAAATGGCGATGTCAGCTCACGGTGAACATGGAAGAAACACAGGGGTATCCCAAAGCCAAGGTTGTACACGGGTAGTCAGTCCGAAGGTGAGTCTACTCACAAGGGTAAGGCAGAAGAATGGTCACAATCTAGCCGAGGGTCAGGCCAGGTGATCAGAGGTACGCGGTATCTAAAGGGTCAGACAGAGTTTGAGGTTGGGCAGGTAAAGGTTCGGGCAGCAAACTGGGATGGTCAGACGAAAGCTGGGTCAATCACAAGTAAAGCACACACTAAGTCACACCCTGAGCAATACTGGCTATAATGGGCAAGGGGGGTCAGGATTGGAACTGATCCCAGGGGCTGGACTGTCCTGACCAGTCAGGCTTTCTAGCCCTTGAGACCCTCAGGTGTGTACTATTTACTAGACTCACGCAAACAATAGAAGTGTGAGCAGCTACGTCCCCTGTAGTGCACGCTCCCACCCCCGGCCTATCTGAATGGCCTGGGGATGGGAGCACACTCACTGCAGGAAGATTCAGGGATGCGGCCACCCGATCTAGCGGTGCCTCGGGGGCTTTCACACAGCAGGGCATCCTGATCTGAGAAAGGCCAGCTGATGGTCATGACATCATGTAGATTTCAGGGCCGGCAGTGGGGGGGTTGTTTCTCCTTTAAAATAAAAAATCTTCCTCCACCACCTCTTTCACCTACACCGCCACATCTACCTCCTCCTCAACCTCCTCCCCTTCTTGGATCTCTGCCTCCTGGTTCAAGATTTTTCTTTTTTCATTGTTTATTATTCTACAAGTACAGACTTTAATCTTTAGCATGTCCTGTTTGTATTTTTTCCAGTGCTTTAACAATATTTGTGGGTGAAATATTCGGAAAAAATTTAAATGCTTTTCAGGAAAATCATATTTTGTGTAAACGCACCATTCCTCATGGTTACAATGGTACCACATATGTATCAGAAGACACCCTTTCCTGCCCAGTACCTCCCTCCAAACTCAAACAGCACTTTAGAAGATTTTTAAATAAAAATACAACTACTATGCGCACCTTGCAGTTTTTCCCTTCAGATTTGAAATTCTCCCCACAATCTATATATATTCTACACACCTTAAGCTTTCTAGGCGTACAGGGCTTGTTGTTGTGGGTGTAGTTTCTGGATGCAATCCCTTAAGGAATTGCTAATGCTAAATAAAAACCACATAGGAATCTCATTGACTCCTTACCAGTTCAAAAGAGCCTTTTTGATCCAGTGCCATCATTCACTACCAGCTTCTGCTCGCTAGCCTCTGCCTGAAGTTTCCCTTTGTACTGGAGATGAAGTCATCATCTTGCTCCCCCTACAAAAGACCCCTATCTGCAGTAGATGGCAAAATGCCAACACGGGGAAGGAAACAGGTGTTCTCTGCCCTGCTGAAGACAATGGATAATCAAGCACGTAAAGCTCCAAGAAGGGTTAAAGGGTTTCTAAATATGGCACTAACCTTATCTTATGCTTCTGTATCCTCCCTTATGACCTTATAGATTGTAAGCTCTTTTCATTCTGTATCCTTCTTTATATCCTAATAGATTGTAACTTTTTATTAAGTAAAATCAAACAATCATATACAATATATACAAAGTTACAATAAATAAATTAAAATAAAATAAATAATAACTAAACAAAAAGAAATGCCTAACAATTTGGCATATAATATATCATACTCATAATATTATATACAATCCTATCTACAACCTAACACTACACTATACACAATTCAGCAGGAAGACTAAAAGACCCCGTCACATGTGCACGCAGCCGTTCTTCAAAAATCTGTCATTTTTATAAAAAATCTACAGTGTGATAAGAAACAGAAAATCCCACCCAGAGGGAAGTCCTAAGAACTGAGGAGACCTGATGTTCCTCCACGCCTTCAACCAGGCCCCCTTTCCTCACCTGTCCCCCTTCAGAACTCGGATCTTCCCCACTTCATGCAGGATGTCATGCACCACCACTGGGACAAGGAGGACGTTCTTCCTACTGCAGAGCTGGCATCGTGCATTCCATGTGAAATAGTTGATCACTAAAATGAATAGATATAAAGTGTCTAAACAAAAATCTCCTCTGTTCTTGAATGCACTTTATAAAATCTCCTCTGTTCTTGAATGCCACATACACCCACTCAGCATAGCAAGCTGGGAGAAGAAGGTGGCACGAGGGCCAACCCCACCTGTTTACAAATCCCTGCATTTAAAGGACACTGGAGTGGTCCATAGTCTCTACCTCATCCTGACACTCCTCACAGAGACAAATTATCTCTGACAGGCTGTGACGCTTCCAAATCCGAAGTTAAATTTTTCCTTGGCGGGAGAGCCAGGCTATATCCTGGAATTTCAATGGAATCTTTGAGGAGCTAATAAGCCTCAAACCCTGAGAGAAAAAACACAAATGGGTTGACCATCCTTAGGCCACCATATTTCTTTTCACCAAATATTTCTTTTTTTTATTTCTTTTCACTAGGTTCATGCAGTTTCCCATAACATCTAAAACATGTTGTAGACCCTGGTGTACAGAGAAACTGGCAAAATGCCAGAGGAAGCTGACGTATAAAAAGATTGCCATCAGGTAGGTCTTGATAAAATCAACCTTTTCCCTAATAGACATTTAAAGCTCTTCCAGACTGCACCCTTGACATTGGCAATTTCCAGCATGCGCTCCCAGTTCTTTTGAACATAATCGTCTGGGCCGATATTAATGCCAATCATTTTAATTTCCTTCTGGGGCACTGGGAGGGCGCCCAGAAGTTCAAAGCCCTTCGACCTTTTGATGGCAAGTTGATCAATTGCACTTACCACCACATGACCAGCTCTATCAAGCTAGTGATAGAAAGGTCACCATTTTCCTATCACGGAAGTCCAGGAAACTTTGCATCCTTGCCCGGTCAATAACCTTTCTGCCCAAGAGGTCAGCATAAAAGGACCTAATAATCTCCAGGATCCCAGATTTAGATCTTACCAGGAAACCTGTTTTATCCTTCAGGCCAAGGACAGTCTTGAGTGCTGCAGCCTGTCTGCAATTCTGATAGGGATCGGGCGAGTGGTATTTCCCATGATCCCTATCCAGAACCAGAGATGGTCATTCTGACGCATTCTGAGGAGATGTTTGACTTTAGAAATTGTTCCCTGATCTCCACCATTTGAGAAAAGGAGGTCCAGTTTCCTCTGCGAGCACTGGTAGGCTTTATACTTACCAAGCTTTTTCCTAGGCCTTTGAAAAGCTCAGCAATTCCCATTTTGGTCAGCTTCCACCACTCAACCCTGCTGCTGCAAAAAAACCTTAATGGAAACCTGTCCCTTAAAAAATTCATCAAAGGATTGTTTTATTCTCTCCGCCTCAAAAAAAGACAAATTTAACCTCCAAATGCCCCTTCCTCTAGGGGGTATATCAGAGGCATTCAAAACCATAGATAGAAAAATGTGATCGCAGAACTCAACTGCCTGCAGCTTTGGAGGCTGAGAAGCCGAGCCCTCCTTTAAAAAAAATCTATCTATCCTACTTTGCCTGCTAGCTCACTGAAAAGTGAAGCCAGTGAGGTCCGGGAAATGCTTAATGCACATCCTCCAGACCTGCCTCTCTAACCATACTATTCAAAACAAGACTATCTTAGCCCAGCTTGCCTTTGATGCCTTTCTTTTCCATAGGCCTAGTCACGGTGTTAAAGTCACCCCAAAGATTACTGGCCGGGCTGTAAAAAGAAATGGCTTGATCTTTGTAAAGAGGCATTTCCTGTCCCAATTAGTTTGGGGTCCATAGTTATTTATAAGGCACAGGTCCTGTTTCTTCACAACAATGTCCAAGACCATGCACCTCCCGATCTCCACCTCAATGACTCGCTGGTAAGTTACCATATCGTTTTTTCCTTCCCTTTTTTCTTCATGGCAAACCTGATCCTCAGGGGAGAGTCCAGATTACTCTGCCTTGAGGTCTGAACCCTTACTCTGCTGAAAAGTTGGTAATGGATTAGGATCAACCAAACTCAGGCTGCGAGTTCTTACAGCAGGGGCCACTATTACTGGGACCCGCCTTGGTAATTGCAGTGCCAGCCCCCTAGCTTCCTCAGTTATTATATTGCTTGATCTTACATAAAAGGTTATTGACTGGGGGCAGACTGGGGATTCACCTTAGGGCCACCTGCAGATGGTACCAGAGTGGGCACTGGGTCCTCAGGAACTCCCAGCTGAGTGGGGGGAGGGACTGCACATGGGGCAGCATAGGAATGATTCTCTTCATCCAGCTGCAGCATTTCCTGCACCACTTCCCTGTACAGGTTGTGCCACTCTTAGGACACTGACTATAAGGATGACAGAGCTGGTTACAAAGGTTACATCCTTAGGCCAATGTTCCAAACACCCTGGCACAACAAGCACCTCAGAAGTGTGCGGGAGTTGCTGAAATAACCCTTGGTGGCGCATTTATGGCAAAACTTGGGCTGATCTGGATAAAAGATGGTCAGGCGGTCACTTCCAATATAGGCAGAAGAAGGCAGGTGAGGGACCCGGTTAACATTCCTGCGTAGCCTCAGGGTCACTGACCAGCCCCCAGTCCATATGTCTAGATTATCCAGGATTTTCTTCAGGGGAGTGGGAACATATCATATCGCTTCAGTCAGACCGTTAGATCAGAGGGGGCAATAGATTAATTTCTTACCAAAATGATAACATTATTTATGAGCTGCTGTCTGAAGACCTGGAAAAGAGTTAACCCCCTCCAGGCCAGGTCATAGGCTCCTCCTGCTGGCAGGTTCCCGGCTCTGCCACTGCTGCAACTTTAGGAGATGGTACAGCTGTAGAATCCTCCACCATCGGGGTCTGCCCTGGGCAGAGACGCTCCCTGGGCAAGCCCCAGCTTTCTAGGCCTAAACCTATAGACTGAAATTGAGTCTGAATATTGCATGTAAAGATAAAGTAATGATAGATAATGACATAATTCAGCCTGTAGGATATGAAGCTGCTCAGTGTGTAATAGCAGGAGGGCAGCAGGCACAGCAAAGTGACTGTGGTGCTAAGGGCAGGGCAAATCCCCAGCAGTCAGCCCCGCACCAGATAACATGACTGTTAGGTATGAGAGGCTACAGAGGCTATGGTACATCTCTATGGGCAGAATGACCATGCAGGAAACCCTGCAACAAAACCTCATGGTCAGCAAGGAGTGTCGGGCCCTGAGCTCCCAGACTTGAACTAGCAGCCCCAGCAGTGGGAAAAAGGAGGCAAAATCATCAGAAAAGCCTGTAACACCATCTAAGCAGAGCAGCACCAAGTCAACCATCATTTGGGACCCTGGAACCAGCTTAAAGACTATTGCTAAAACTCCAAAGCCAAACCTGCAGCCCACAGCCAGTCCCAGGCCTGTCCCACCTCCCACCACAGGGAGAGCTACAGTGAATACCAGCTCTAAGCCAGAGGGCAGCATGCAGAAATCCCCCACACAAAGCCATCAGAGGGGTTCAAACACCCAGCAGAGATCCAGAAACCCAGGCCAGGCCTTTAAGGGGCAGACCACACACAGAAGTTGCAAACTGCTAAGATACCAGAACTGGTAAGTAACGCCTTAAGATAATCTAAGGCCATATAGAGCAATTTTGCAAACTAAAGGCTGTAAATCCTAGCAGAGCAGCCTTTAATGATGGCAAAATCAAGAAGCCCACTGAGCAGCTTTCAGTAACTGCTAGAGATGTTGATAAACTGAAGATGCACCTTGGGCCCATATGAGAGAGATATGACAACCTTAAATGATTTAAGGGTTTTGGACAAGGACATGAACCCGACTCCATGATCTCCTCAGAGATGAAATGCTCTCCAGGGGGATTACAGAGACCAACGAGGTGCTGCTAGGCCCAAGATTTTTACCTGATAATGACAAAACCAACATGGAGCACTGCATAGGTCAACACCATCCAGCCAGGAGATGGAGACAGCAGTAACTCCTCCAGAGACATTGTAGTTAATGGGGTGACCCCCCCCCAGTCTAAGTCCCAAGAGTCACAGCTATTGTCCAGTGACGTGACCTATGCAAGTCACAGTGTTGGACTATCACCTATTATAGCCTGTGTGGCACGGTGTCTGGCATCACTAAGATCATGGATTCTGATGGCATCTGGAAGGGTGATTGCGGGTTTTGGTTATGCTGAGGCAGAGTAACAACATCAACCATCATCTTCCAAACAATCCTTTTTTATTGGCCAGGAAAGGAGAGCCTGTTTTTATGCAGTGTGCCATCTTTGTGGGGAGCTAGGTCACTCCAGTGCTTCCTGTGACAAAGTAAAATGTAACCTTTGGGGTAATCTTGGGCAGTTTTACAAAGATTACTTCTATAATATCTATAAAAAAACCTACAGAGAAGTAGCTGGTGGGTGCAGCTTATCTAGGGGAGGAGTCCTTAGTATTTGAAAAGGTAACAACTGCCCAGGAAGGTGGGTAGCAATTCCCAGAGACAAGTCAGGTGGTGGTAGCCCCGCAGTCTACCACAGCGTGTGCTAAGAATCCTTCCCCTGAACTAGCTTCTTCCTCTGTAGACCAAAGAGTCTCTGGTCATCGGAGAAATAAGATAGATAAATCTACCCATAAGACTGAATCTGAATAGTAAGTAGCGCAAAAAAATGGCAAAAAAGGCCAAGGGGAGATGAGGGGCCACCGTTTACCTCAAATAGGTATAACGTCCTGTCTGAGTCAGATGCTGGTTCCTCCTGACAAGACTCACCTGAGCTTAATTAAGAACTAAAAAGAACCACCAGAGATTATGACTCTAGGTTGGAGAAAGATTAGTCAACTAAGGAAAAAATCTTTGGTCACAGCAGAGCAGGATGATCTAGATATGGACACAGGGTATAGGCAGAGCGACTCAGATATAGATTCATGATGGCGGCCATCCGTTTTCTGCTGCTATACAGCAGAAAATGGTGCCGTTTCAACGAATGTTGTATTCTTAGTATACATCACGTCCCGTTCCGAAAGATATCCTTACACATGGGTTATTCATCTTCAGATGTCACGTGACTGCAGAGCAGAAAAAGTGGCCCCTCCCGGCCCATATATACCGAGGCACCTCCCACAGAACCCCAGGTTTTCTCTGCAGTCTCAGACTGCCAGGACGAGAAAGTGTTTCTCTCTATTTCAGGCAGGTGAGCAGGGTCTTATGGCCCTACAGCCCTGTGGAGCTATTCCCACCCGTTCTGTCTTTATTATGCTGCCTCTCAACCTCGGCTGTAGTGTTCGGGTGAAGGTAGACAGCAACATATTTAGGTGCTAAGGAGCTGTGCACTGCCGCAAATCCCCAACCAAAGGGTAGACGGTTCAGGCCATGGTGAGCCTTATGGGATGCCATGCCGGCATAACGTGTGCCTATCACCCCATATCCCTCAGTGGGTTCCCTTATGGATGACCGCTGACTCCCCTCGTTCCTCTGAGTTCCTTAGGGGAAAGGGGGGGGGGGTGTTTTTCTATATATATATTGTGTTATGTGGCACCATTTGTTATCATGCCCCCGCTTATGCGGAGCGCATTATGCAGCAATCTCCGTTTAAATTGGTTGCACTGTTTTCTTTTAATCTGATACAGCACTCTTGTACACTGCTCTGCATATGGCGGCGACATTTACCTCATGCGCTACGGCGCAGTCATTCGCTGTTTAGTTCACATGAGCGCGTCTTTTCGCGCTCTTCAGAGGGAGGCGGGCGGGGCGAGTGACGCTTTTTGCGTCACTCCTCCGCGGCCCGCCCCTCGAGGTGTATGTGGGCGCCATCTTGTCTCGGTGGTGCTGCATAGCTGGCGTCTCCGTTTTCGTGGTCTGTAAGTGCCCTCGCGGGCTATCTTTTCCTAATACTCCTACGTTATATGTATGTCTTACGGGATCCTCTCTTATGTCTTTCAGGCTTATATAACTAGTGGTTTCTCCCGGCCTTTACATTTGATTGAGGAAATTTTTATTTTTTTTTAATACCTTAAATCCTCCCACTTCCCTTGCGGTGCATTGGGGTATCCCGGGTTTGCTCTAGCATTATTCCCAATTGGCCAATTGAGCCATGATAATCACCATATGGAGGCTTCTCAAGACAATGAGTCCGGGACAAGGCCGGTTCTGCACTGGTTGTGGGGTTTCCCCTGTACCTTGTGACTTCAAGGTCTGTCTTTCCTGCGCCCAGCAGACGGTTGCGCGGTTGTCTGGGATGCCCTTTCTGGGGGCTGCGTCCCCTGAGGCCTTGCCCACTCCCCCTCGCTTGCGGGGATGCTCAATCTGATTTTGCTACTAGATTGGCCGATCTGGAGAGGCGGATGGGCGGTTCTGAGCCGCTCAAAGCCATTGGCAAGACACGCCATTTGATTGATAATGTGTATGTTTGCCCTATGATTTCTGATGCGACAGATGACATTGTTGGGTTTTCCCCTGAGGGGGAATTATTCTGAGTCTGAATCTGAGGATCAGAATAGATCCCATGATGATCCCATGACGGGGTCCAAGCCTTGGGATGCAGCTGATAGTGACAGGCTGCTAGCCCATTTATTTGAAGTGCTTGAATTCTCTCCCCCTGTTGTTCCTCAGCAGCAGCAGGGAGAATTATTTTATGCTGCTAAACCGCACTGGGAGTTCCCCGCACAGGCACATTTCAACAATCTCATTTCCCAGGAATGGGAGAAGCCTAGTAGGCTTCCTGGTGTACCGAAAAGCTTGGATAAGAGGTATCCCTTTCCTCTGGAAACAGCTAAATTATGGTGTTCCCCACCCGAGGTTGAGGCACCAATACTTGGACTATCTCATACCTCTGTGGTGCACTCACCTGACACTACCACTTTAAAAGATGTGGAAGACCGGCGCATTGATCAGCTGGCCTCTCATGGTTTGCCTGTGCGAGGACCGCGCTGCGCCCGGTGTGTGCATCTGCTATTACAACTGTTGTGATTAGAAGATTGATCAGAAGTGCCTTAGAGGGCGGTTCTGCGGCTTTGGGCAGAGATGTATTTAACTGGCTTATGTATTGTGAGGAATTTACTTCATATGTTCTTGCTGCCCTGGAAGATGCGGCAGAACCTCTGCCCTGCTGGTTGCTATACGCCGTTCTGTTTGGCTGCGCCAATGGATGGCTGATATTGCTGCTAAGAAGGCTTTTACTGGGGCTCCCTTTAAAGGGCTGCACCTTTTTGGGGAACGTCTGGATCTGTTTGCCAAGGAAGGCAAGCTGCCTCAGCGCAAGAAGCCACTAATGTCCTTTTGGGGTTCCAGAGTTGCTCTGTCCCCCTTTTATTCCCCCAGGAGAGGAAGGGAGGCTTCCCCTGCTGGGGGCCGGGGTGAGTTATGGGGCAGGGGCAGAGGACGTGGCAGGCCCAGTCCTTCCTGGGGTTCCAAGCCTAAATCCTCCCCCAAGCCACCTCAGGCATGAAGGGGTGCCCTCACCCATCTGGGTGGGGGGGCGGCTTCGGTTTTTTGCTCACGTCTGGAGACGCTTTGTCTTAGACTGGTGGATTCAGGAGGTAGTCTCCTCCCGTTACAAGATAGAGTTTGCAGCCTGGCCTCCCCCAAGATTCATAAAATCCCGGATGGCTCAAGACCCCCTGTCAGCTCAGTGTCTGTGTCTTGCTGTCCAAAACCTACTGGAATTGGCGGTCATTTGCCCTGTTCCTCTGCGGGAAAGGGGCAAAGGCTATTATTCCAATCTTTTCACTGTCCCCAAAAAGGACGGATCCGTCAGGCCTATAGACATCAAGGATGCTTACCTTCATGTGCCAATTTTTGCAGGCCATCAAACATTTCTCAGGTTCGCAGTGGAAGATCAGCATTACCAGTTTGTGGCTCTGCCATTTGGTTTTACCTCTGCTCCCAGGGTGTTCACCAAGGTGCTGGCAGGAGTGATGGCTCTGTTGAGATTTCAGGGCATTCGCATTCTTCCTTACCTGGACGACGTTCTTGTAGCTACTCAGACTTTGCAACAAGCAGAGATGCACGTTCAGACAATGGAATCCACTCTGGAAACATTTGGCTGGATGATCAATCTTTCCAAATCCTTCCTGCCTCTTTCCAGGGTAAAGTAATTTCTAGGCATGACTCTGGATACATCTCAGGTCAAAGTCTTTCTCCCTCAGCTGAAGGTAGAGAGTCTTCAGTCACAAACACAGCTCCTTCTGTCTTGCCCTCATCCGTCCATCAGACAGGCAATGCAGCTGGTGGGTTTCGAGGCTGTCCCATACGCTCAGTTTCACATGAGACCTCTCCAGGTTCATCTCTTGTCAGTATGGGATCGGGACCCAGGGTCCCTGGATCAGGTATTTGTACTGTCCCCTCTGGCCAGGCGGTCTCTGTCATGGTGGCTGGATCCAAGGAATCTGCTAGTGGGCAGATCTCTTCTGACTCCCTGCTGGGAGGTGGTCACCACGGATGCCAGTCTGACTGGTTGAGGGGACTTTTGTAAGTCCCTGAAATTCCAGGGGCAGTGGGGTCCTCAGGAGGCCCATGCCCCAATCAACATTCTGGAACTGAGGCAATAAGGTTAGTGCTTTCCCATCTGACCACGCGCCTTTGGGGTCTGGCGGTACAGATCCGCTCAGACAACCAGATGGCTGTTGCCTACATCAGAGAGGAACCAGGAGCAAGAGGGATCTAAAGGAAGTATCCCTGATTCTGTCATGGGCAGAGGACAATGTTCCCTGCATCTCGGGTGTGTACATTCCGGGGGTGGAGAATCTGGAAGCAGACTCTCTGAGCAGGGGGGGTTCTCACATGGGAGAATGGTCCCTCAGCAACAGGGTGTTTCACACTCTGTGCTTCTGTTGGGGCCAGCCGGATGTGGACCTGTTTGCGTCCTGTCACAATCACAAGCTTCCAGCCTTTGTCTCCCTGTCACAGGATCCCCTGGCCCTGTCAGTGGATGCTCTGGCAATATCTTGGAAGAGCTTTCAGCTCCTTTGTGTTTTTCCTCTATTTCCTCTGCTGGGCAAGGTGCTGCGCAAAATAGCCCAGGAAGGTGTGCCAGCCATTCTGGTGGCCCTATGTTGGCCAAGAACAATTTGGGTCGCAGAAATCGTACAGCTGGCAGTTGATCATTTCGTCCTGCCCCTGGTGCCAGACCTGCTCTCTCAGAGGCGGCTGCGCTACCCCAATTTACAAACGCTGGCTTTGATGGCCTGGCTGCTGCAACCTCCTCCATCTTGATGGACAAAGGGTTGCCAGCCTCTGTAGTTAATACCATGATCAGAGCTAGGAAGAAGTCTTCTTCTACCATTAACTAAAGGGTTTGGCATGCTTACATTGACTGGTGTGAGTCCAGGTCACTTCCATGTTGAGTGTTCCCAATTCCCAGGATATCTGAATTTTTACAGCATGGCTTGGGTTTGGGTTTTCAGCTTAGTACTCTGAAGGGCCATGTTTCTGCTCTGGCTCTTTTTTTTCCAAAAATCTTTTGCACAGCATCATCTGGTCAAGACCTTCTTTCAAGGCGTTACTCATTTTCGTCCTCCACGCAAGCCCATGTTACCTATTTGGGATTTGAACTTGGTTTTTTCTGCCATGCGAGGGTCTCCTTTTGAACCTTTGCAGGATGCGGCTTTGTCCACTCTCACTGTCAAGGTAGCCCTTTTGGTGGCTATTACCTCAGTCAGGCGAGTTTCTGAATTGGCAGCGCTTTCTATCAAGCCTTCTTATTTTGAAAGACACCAGGACAAGGTGGTGTTTCGCTTTAAATCTGATTTTCTGCCTAAGGATGTATCTGCTTTTCATCTCAATCAGGACATTGTGTTGCCTTCCTTGTGCCCTAACCCTGGTAACCCCAAGGAAAGGGTGTTACACTCTCTTGATGTAGTTAGGGCTGTGAAGTTCTATTTGGTGGCTACTGAATGCTTTAGGAACACTGATGCTTTCTTTGTGGTTCCATCTGGTCCTAAGAAGGGCCAGGCTCCTGTTAAATCCACTATCAACAAGTGGATCCGTCAGGTGATTCAGTCCTATTCTGCTAAGGGAAAGAAACCTCCTTTCCGCCTTACTGCTCATTCTACTCGTGCTTGGTGCCTCTTGGGCTTTTCAGCACCAGGCTTCTGTTGAACAAGTTTGCAAGGCCGCAACTTGGTCTTCTGTTCATACCTTTTCTAAGTTTTACAAGGTTGATGTTAAGGCCTCAGCTAATGCTGCTTTTGGCTGCAAAGTTCTGCAGGCGGCAGTGGTTTAGACTGCTTGCTGTTGCTTTTGGGGATCCCACCCTACCTTACGGGCGCTGCTATTGGATGTCCCATGTGTAAGGATTTCTTTTGGAATGGGACGTACTAAGAATAATACAATTCTGTGATTACTCACCTGTAGAATTGTTATTATGAGTATATATCACGTCCCGTTCCGCCCCACCCTTGTTCTTGTTACCTCCTCATGGTGATTGTTGTTTATATTCTCCCGGCTCTGCAGTCACGTGACATCTGAAGATGAATAACCCATGTGTAAGAAAATCTCTTGGAACCGGATGTGATGTATATTCATAATATCAATTCTACAGGTGAGTAATCACAGAACTGTATTTTTCAGTCACGTTAGTCTACATAAAAAGAGGCACCTGGTCCAGATGGTCTTCCAACTGATATTTACAAGAATTTAAAGAACTTGTATCCCCAATCCTGGTGTACACGAGCTGTTTGGCCAGCCAGATAATACCTCAATACGTGAGAATGTCATCCTTCATCCTGCTTTCTAAGGGCAAAGAGCCTAGTAATATAAAAAATGGAGGCTCATAGCCCTCCTTAATACTGATAGGAAGATCCTAGCAGATATTCTGTTCTTTAGTCTGATATCCTTGTCCCCCACTCTGTTAGCAAGCTTCCAGTATGGAACAGTTAAAGTTTGGAGCATCACCGAGGCAGTATTATCCCTAAGGGAGGTTTTTGAGAGATGCAAGGCCTTTGGATATGTTAAGTATATTGTCAGCCTTGACCAGGCAAAAGCATTCGATAGAGTCAATCACAAGTATCTCTGAGACCGAGAGCTGCAAATGTGCAGTAAAAAACAGGGGGCACCTACCAACCCCCCTGACCTGTAGCCTTATGTGTTTTTGCTGATTGATAACTGAGAAAATGGACATAATGGACAATGATTAGACACTATTGTTCTGATATGTTTATTTTGTATATTATTATGTGGTACTTGTTTTGCGTTAATGCTGCCTAGCTGTGTTTTGTGTTTACCAATAGAAACCCACATATACCCTAATAGATTGTAAGCTCTTCTGCCTCTGTATCCTCCTTTATAACCTCATAGAGTTTAAGCTCTTCTCCTTCTGTATCCTCCCTTATACCCTAATAGATTGTGAGCTCTTCTCCTTCTGTATCCTCCCTTATACCCTAATAGATTGTAAGCTCTTCTCCTTCTGTATCCTCCCTTATACCCTAATGGATTGTAAGCTCTTCTCCTTCTGTATCCTCCCTTATACCCTAATAGATTGCAAGCTCTTCTCCTTCTGAATCCTCCCTTATACCCTAATAGATTGCAAGCTCTTCTCCTTCTGAATCCTCCCTTATACCCTAATAGATTTTAAGTTCTTCTCCTTCTGTATTCCCCCTTATACCCTAATAGATTGTAAGCTCTTCTCCTCCTGTATCCTCCCTTATACCCTAATAGATTGCAAGCTCTTCTCCTTCTGTATCCTCCCTTATACCCTAATAGATTGTGAGCTCTTCTCCTTCTGTATCCTCCCTTATACCCTTTTAGAGTGTAAGCTCTTCTCCTTATGTATCTTACCTCATTCCTTAATAGAGTGTAAGCTCTTCTCCTTCTGTATCCTCCCTTTTATCCTAATAGATTGAAAGCTCTTCTCCTTCTGTATTCTCCCTTATTTCTTAATAGATTGTAAGCTCTTCTCCTTCTGTATCCTCCCTTATACCCTAATAGATTGTAAGCTCTTCACGTTTTGTATCCTCCCTTATACCCTAATAGATTGTGAGCTTTTCTCCTCCTGTATCCTCCCTTATACCCTAATAGAGTGTAAGCTCTTCTCCTCCTGTATCCTCCCTTATACCCTAATAGAGTGTAAGCTCTTCTCCTCCTGTATCCTCCCTTATACCCTAATAGAGTGTAAGCTCTTCTCCTCCTGTATCCTCCCTTATACCCTCATAGATCGTTAAGGTGGGAGGAGGTGTGTGAGTGAGCTCTGCAGGTGCTGTGAATGTCTGGCTCTAGCCCAGGGCCTGGCTGCCTTGGGTGGGGTCGCTCCCCAGGTGAGCTCCAGGCTTCTGGGTCTGAATCTGGAGTCCATGTTAGAGACCCTCTGGCTACTGAATATGCTGCTGACCGGCTGACCGCGGTGGATTACAATGAAGGTGTAAGAGTCTTAATGGAAGAAAGTTACAGTAAAGTAAGTGAAGCTGGAATGGAAGTGGTGGATAATAATGATGGGCCGTGTAGCAGTGTCTGTGTGCAGCATGTAATGGAGGGAGGGCGGCAGCCCCAGCAAAGTGACTGTGCTGATCCAGGCAGGGAGATCCAACAACCTGTTGTGATGGACACTCAGCAGCCAGCTCAGGCCGGCAGTGGGAAGCAGCACAAGCTGAGGAGGACATCTTTGGAAAGACTGACAATGCAGGAAAACCTGCAGCAGAATGTGTGTGTGAGCCAAGAGTCCCGAGCCCTGCGATCCAAGACCCAGCCGGCCACTGGTGACCCCATAACTGGGGGGAAATCTGCTAAATCTGCCACTGGACATAAATCTGGGAAGTTATCAGACAATGCAAATGCTGAGCTGGGGGCAAATGGCCACAAGTCTCCCAGGACTGAGGCAGCAGAGACATTCAAAGACCCAGCAGAAAAGCCAAGGCGCAAGGCAAGTCTTAAAGAGACAGAGCGCGCACCAGAACTGCAGCTTGCAGACAAGATTCCAGATTTAGTCAATAAAATGAACAGCTTAAGAGCAACCATGACAGAGCTGCAAATACAAATAGATGAAGCAAATAAACTAAAAGCAGCAAACCCCCGTAGCGCAACCGCCTATGATGTGCTGATAGAGACTTGCCGCACACAGCTTGCTGAAATTGTTAGTGACATTGGGACACTTGAGAAACAAATGGGGCCCATGGCAGAGAGATACAAGAACCTGGATCGGTTTGAGGAGTCTCAAAAGCTCCTAAAACACAGACAGATACCTGAACCCAGCTCAGCCACCCCCTCACCATCAGAGCAGAAGACATCCTCACAGGAGCTGCTGTACAGGGCCCCAGTGCTGCAAGATTCTGCCCCTTTTCATGATGCCAACCAAGTAAGCCAGCCACCCCCAGGGGGCAGCAGTGAGCAATCCCTATATGGCTCCAGCGATGGACTCTGTGTATCACAAGGCGCCCTCCCCCAGCCTGAGAATGGATGTGATGCAACCAATGACACTATGGAAGTTGGGGAGACCCCGCAAATTGCAACCCTGGGGTCACAGCCGGGACATAGTGACACCTCTGAACTGTCCCCAATCGAGGAAACAAGCAAGCAAGTCCCACTGCATTGCAATCTGTTTGGGACAATGAACAGCCTGCGGTCCCTGATAGTAATGGGACTGAATCGTCTGCTTGCACTAATAATGTTTTTCCTCCCACAGGTGACCGACCACAGGTAGCTGGTCCCCCTCAATCCCGACCCTGCAGTGATAATACTGGCAATGCATCTGGCCACGCTCCTCCTCAGAATGCCTGGAGCCGCGGTGCTCCATCTTTTAGCTCTGGCTTACATTACACCGGTCAGGCATTTAAGAGGAGGAACGTGGTAAGATTTAAGAATAAGGGGGCAAAGGAGGATCTGCCAGGCAGGAGACATGTGATCCGGGAGCTCCTGTGTAACCAGATGGGGTTCACACCCGCAGATATATTGGCCGTCATAAACCTCCCGGACAGGCAGGGCTACGATATAAGCTTCAAGCTCATGGCCAGCTTGGACAGGTTCTGGGCAAGTGTGACAAAGTTTAGGGGAGCTGAGGGATGGGACCAGTTTATCCTTATCCCGGTATCAAAGCCGGGCACTGTGAGCGTTAACATCTTGTTCTGGAATGAGTCCGTCCCCCCGCAGGATATTGTGATATGGCTGAGGAGACATTGTGATATGGTGTCTGACCTGACAAAGTGTCTTGATGATGATGGGATCTGGACGGGAGGCTGGAGGGTGCTGGTGAAGCTCAGGCAGCACAGTAATGTTACCTTACATTTGCCCAACTCCTTCTTTATCGGCCGTGAGAGGGGGGTGTGCTTCTATGCCGGTCAGCCCCGCTTGTGCTTTAAGTGTGGGAAGGCCGGTCATGTGGCCTGAGTGTGTACTGTAGTGAAGTGTAACCTGTGCGGGGAGATTGGTCACACCAGCGCCATGTGTACAAATGTCCGGTGTAACTTGTGTGGCCAGATGGGTCATTACCATAAGGACTGCTCGGAGGCCTTCCATAACCTCTATAGCCAGGCTGCGGAGGAGCTGGTGGCACCAGGTGAGGTTACAGAGGAGGAGGCTCTGATGTCTGGGCAGAGAGTAACAAGGCCAGGGTCTGAGACAACTGAGATAAGAGATCAGACAGATGTAACCCCACAGCCTGTGGCCACCATCCCACGGCCAGCACCGGAGCAAGCTGATAGCCCATCTTCCCCTGTAGCCCCTTCCCCTGCTATGGCCCATTGCTCTGCTCCAGCCTCTTCTGCAGATAGTAAAGTCCCTGGTGATAAGAGAGGGAAAAAAAAACACAAGTCCACCCGCAGACCGGAGGGCGCATGGTCCTTAGTCCAAAAGCCAGGTAAAATGCCCAAGGGCAGAACAGATACAACAGTGACAGTTACATCCAACCGATATAACATACTGTCTGAGTCAGGTGCAGATATTTCTGGGCACGATACTATGGAGCTGGAGCAAGAGTTAAAGCGTATAGCCAGAGAATGTGACTCAGGGTCAGAGGAGGACTCACCGACTAAGAAAAAGTCACCAGCAGCCATAGACCCTATAGACTCTGATATGGAAGTGACTGGCAGGCAGGACGACTCTGATGATTCAGATCTATGATGGTGTTTAATGTGTTACTGCTCTACATAATGATGGCACCTAACCCCTGATCTGTAACCTGATGTATCTGCACTGATTAACCATTAAGAGTATAGACACGATAGATAATGTATAGTATGTAGTATTCTGCTGTGTTATGTTTATTGTATACAAGTATACGTTTTCTTTATATTATGTATTAATGCTGATTAGCTGAGTTTTGTTTGTTTGTTTACCAATAAAAATTCCCTTATACCCTAATAGATTGTAAGCTCTTCCCCTTCTGTATCCTCCCTTATACCCTAATAGACTGTAAGCTTTTCTACTTCTGTATCCTCCCTTATACCCTAATAGAGTGTAAGCTCTTCTCCTTCTGTATCCTCCCTTATACCCTAATAGAGTGTAAGCTCTTCTCCTTCTGTATCCTCTCTTATACCCTAATAGACTGTAAGCTTTTCTACTTCTGTATCCTCCCTTATACCCTAATAGAGTGTAAGCTCTTCTCCTTCTGTATCCGCCCTTATACCCTAATAGAGTGTAAGCTCTTCTCCTTCTGTATCCTCCCTTATACCCTAATAGATTGTAAGCTCTTCTCCTTCTGTATCCTCCCTTATACCCTAATAGATTGTAAGCTCTTCTCCTTCTGTATCCTCCCTTATACCCTAATAGATTGTAAGCTCTTCTCCTTCTGTATCCCCCCCTTATATACGAATAGATTGTGAGCTCTTCTCCTTCTGTATCCTCCCTTATACCCTAATAGAGTGTAAGCTCTTCTCCTTCTATATCCTCCCTTATACTCTAATAGATTGTAAGCTCTTCTCCTTCTGTATCCTCCCTTATACCCTAATAGAGTGTAAGCTCTTCTCCTCCTGTATCCTCTCTTATACCCTAATAGAGTGTAAGCTCTTCTCCTTCTATATCCTCCCTTATACTCTAATAGATTGTAAGCTCTTCTCCTTCTGTATCCTCCCTTATACCCTAATAGAGTGTAAGCTCTTCTCCTCCTGTATCCTCCCTTATACCCTAATAGAGTGTAAGCTCTTCTCCTTCTGTATCCCCCCTTATACCCTAATAGAGTGTAAGCTCTTCTCCTTCTGTATCCTCCCTTATACCCTAATAGAGTGTAAGCTCTTCTCCTTCTGTATCCTCCCTTATACTCTAATAGATTGTAAGCTCTTCTCCTCCTGTATCCTCCCTTATACCCTAATAGATTGTAAGCTCTTCTTCTGTATCCTCCCTTATACCCTAATAGATTGTAAGCTCTTCTTCTGTATCCTTCCTTATACCTTAATAGAGTGTAAGCTCTTCTCCTTCTGTATCCTCCCTTATACCCTAATAGATTGTAAGCTCTTCTCCTTCTGTATCCTCCCTCTTCCTTAATAGATTGTAAGCTCTATTTTCCTCTATTATACTGACACTGAAGTGATACAAATGACAGATTTGCTCAGAATCTAACAATCAGCAGCACAGTAGCAGCACAGGATGTCCCTAATGTTGCTGTGCAGTGGGTGGGAGGAGGAAAAAGCAGGTACTCACTGTGTGCATAAGGTTAAGATACTGAAGACATTGCGGACATATTCACTTCTTACTGTCCTCATATGTACAGAGATCAGTCCTCCGATAATGGCGTCCCCTTCCTTATAGTATTCATAATGAGTATCACTGGAGAAACACTGAAGCACACATGCAGGTTTAGATCTTCTTTCTTGCTTGTGAGAAGCTACAAGTGGAACCCAGGCAAACACCCAGCAGAGGAAGCAGAGCAGAGCCCCGACGTTCATGACAGGGACCTGATGGCTCCTCGGATCCTCGGCTGGCTGCAGCCATCACCAGCAGTTTTTATATGTTTCTGAAGTTTAATTTCAGACCTGCAAAGCAATATTTCTCTAGAAAGCTCTGTATTTAGCATTTAAAAAAAGATCTTCATTATTTCTTTTTTTTTTTAATATTGTTTTAAAAGTTCATCTTTAAAGGACAAAAAATACCATTACTAACTTGGTATTTAAGTGGACCAACACCCTTTTGGCTCTGCCCTGGAGTCTGAAATTTGGTTGATTTTCTATTACTGCGGCACCCCAATTATAGATGATACATCCCCTGCTTCCCCTGGTATACTTACGGGCCTGGCAATCGAATGGAGCATGCACAGGCAGTAGCAAAATCCCTCTAGCTGATGCAGGCACCCATGTCAGGGCACAAAACTCTAGGTGAGTGGCCAAAGGGATGCTGGCTGCTCACAACCAGGAGCGGACTAGCCTCAGGGCACATCAGGCGAATGCCCGGTTGGCCACCACCTCCCCTGCAATGGCCATCTGCATATCCAATAGTTTAACGGCTCCGGCAACTCTTCTTGTTGCGGGCCGGGTGAATTAGAGCCGCTGTAGGCCGTCCGCAGGCCCACAGCAGCTCCCATTTGCCTGGCCGCCACAAGATGCATTGAGTCAGCACAGCTGATGGCTTTCTACTAGAAATTAAGGAGGATTGCACTGATATGTGAGAAAATTTTGACTGCGGGATTGGGTTTTTGTATAAGTTTTTATATAAGCTGGACTGTGGCAAGATGGCTGCTCCCATGCAATTATGCAGCATAGAATCTCCCTGCTGTTCCTTTAAGGGTGCACTTTACTGAACTTGCTTTTTTTGACCTTTGATCTGCTTTAAAATAATAACATAAAACAACAAATAAAAATAAATAAAATAGTTTTTGCATGATAGCACAGCACTTGGCACTTTCTAGCTCTCTTTATTGCTAATTTGCACTAATATATTTTTTAATATATATATATTATTATTTTTTGAGTAGCACTGATTAGTACGAATTATAATTTTTTTTTATGAAGTCGATTAGGGACTGCACAGGCACTTTAGAATTCATTGCATGAGATTTGGCATATGTATGATCATATTGTTAGAGCCTTATATATTATAACATCAAATTTGATTCTATGATTGGGGGCACACTAAGGCCCTTATTCATCAAGCGATAGCGCCAGGTAGTGTCTGACGAGCGCCAGGTAGCGGCAGCTAACGGCGACTACCGACTCAAGTACGCCCGGCGGCGGTCACAATGACGCATTTATCAAGCAAAATGAGGCTAGCGCCGGCGAGAGCGACGGCTAGCGCGGCATTCATCATGAAGCCGACTGAACCGAACAGCGCCGCTGCAAATTCCCTCACAGCGCCAGGTATGAGCTGTCGCTCCCTGGCGATGTCCAATGCATTTCAATGGAGCAATCTATAATTAATCCTAATTAATTGGTAATAATTTTTTTTTTTTTTTTAATATCAAAAAATCGGAGAACACTTCTGCAATGTTAGGATTTAAGCCAAAAAAAAAAAAATATGTGCAGAATTGATCTAACAGGTCTGAGATTAATGTATTCATATTACAAAATGATTCTAAAAACATGTATAATGTTACATTCAAAAAATATGGTTGTTCAGGGGTTAAAAACTAGTTAATACACATCGCCGCCAGCGCTCTGGGGTTTAAACAAGGAATGGACAGCGACAGCACATTCGGAGCGTGATTTGTTGATGAATATGAAGCTAGCCGTTCGCTCTGGCCATTCGTTGTCAGGCGCACACATACAACGCTGGACCTGTGAAACAGCGACCCCCCAGCCCGTATTCAACATTACCGCACACCGACTGAGTCGCTGTCATCAAGCTAATGCCGGCCAAGCACATCGAATACTGGCTGGCGCTGAAAAAATCACGCTACAGTCGCTCATCTGTCGCTACCTGGCGCTATTAATGAATCGGCCTCTAAGATTATAGTGCCTCATTGATTTAGCCCTTACAGTTCCTCCCCACTGGGGGGGGGGGGGGTTAATATATGTTTTTTATCATGTTATATGTTGTTTTGTCTTGTATATGATCAGTGTATATATATTATTTTTGATTTAATAAATATTTGAAATGTATGTTTGGTGTGCAGCCTAATTAGTAGTGTGCTATGTGTGGATTGATTCCTCAGGCTAGCACCCATGTGTGCATGATTTGCAGTGCATATCTCATAGAGTTTTTTGTATAAAACAACAAATAAAAACAAAAAATAAATGCATACATAAATTAAACAATTGAATTAAGGATAAGGTGGATGTGGCAGTGTAGGTGGAAGAGGCAGAGCAGGAGGAGGAGTTAACCAACACTTTAACCACTCACAATCTTAGGCATTGGCACAGTCAAGTCCTGGGGGATCCACGTCTGGTTCACCTGGTTCATGAATATAAGGATGTCCACATGTCCTGTGGATAGGCAGATCCTCTTGTCGGTGATGACATGCCCTGCGATGCTGATCGCACGCTGTGATAGGACATTTGCTGCAGGGCAGGCCAGCACCAGCAAGGAATTGAGCAAGCTTTGGCCAAGTGTTGAATTTACTGAGATAGAAATTGAACGGAAAGGACTCATCGCTCGGTACCAGGAGACACGTTGACCGATACTCATCCACCATGTGAGTAAGTCAGCCTCCTGGTACTATGGGCCATATACGATGGTGGTGGGTGTAGCAGAGAATTGAACAAGCTCTTCCACATGTCATGTCATTTTAAGGACCCCCGAGTCTGAAACGTGTAGACAGAGGATCCTCCATCCCCCCCCCCTTTTTTTATTGGGATTACCTGTACTTTGATTGAATTTTAACAATGGATCAATAAAGATTGGAATTTTATTGCAAACGCTGGCCGGCTTTTGAATCTATGGCATGAAAATTGCGAGAGGAGCGCTCGCAGCCTCAGCCACCCTGCTACAAGGCTTAGAGTCCGGCTTCTGATACTAAGGTAGAGCTGACAATCATTTTTGTACGTCTTCCACATTGCGGCCATGCTCATCCTCCCTTCTGAGGTAGTGCTGGTGCCCCGGCTGCATTGGCGACTTCCTCCTTCTTGGGCTTGTGCTACCACTGAACCCTCAATGTCAATGGTAAATTTCCCCCCAGTAGTGCCTCCACCAGAGTGATTTGTACTAATATACTCCAGGGCTGGAACCAAGGAGGTGATGTTATCCTTATAGCGGTGATCCAGCAGTCATTCTGCAGGCAGTGGTGTGTGTAGTGGCTCATGTGAATCAGGCTGCCCTGTCAAGGAGAAGCTGTCCTCAGTGACAGATGTCTCCTCATCCTCCTCCCCCCATACTAGCCATACTCCAATGGTGACTATTAGCTGCACTGGGTGACACCCTGCTGTGAGGAAAAGTCCTCCTCCTTCTTCTTTGAATCCTTCAAAACTGTCCACTGGAGTGGAGTACCTGGCCACTGTCAGTCCAGCAACCCACCCTGTGAGTCATGTGTTGACTGGCCTGACACCTGGGAAAATGTGCCATCATCTTCTTCCTCTGATTCCTCCTGTGCCCCCATCACATCCTCCAACCATGGACTGAAAATGTTTTTTTTTCTGGCAGGCAAAGGATGGGGACATTAGTGATGATGATGGCTTCATTGGTTGTGTAGTGGAAGCATTGCAGCATGGCACAAATGTCCGTCATGGAGACCCACTGATTGGCGGTAAAGTGCTGTTGGTCGACTCACCCAGGAATTTGGTAGCTGGAATTCACTGTTGCCTGCTGCTGCTCACACACCATCTCCAACATATGTAAACTGGAATTCCACCTAGTTGGTGGATGGGGGGGCAAAGTTCCTCTGCAGTGAAGATAGGCGAGCAGCAGCAGGGTGTGAACGTTGAAAATGTGCACACATGGCGTGCAATTTTTACAGAAGCTCTGGCATGTCTTGATAATTGGCCAGGAAGCTCTTTACCACCAAGTTGAGCACATGCACCAGGAAAGGGATGTGCATCAACCCAGCCCAGCAAGACTGCTACTAGGTTCTGCTCATTGTGGAATGGATAGAACCTGAAAATGTTTTAAGTAGTTGACACACTCTTATCTGTATCATCTACAGCTTAACATATAAGTAACACTAGAAGAACATGGTGCTTCTACCTGGATGGAGATCCATTGGAGATCCATTGGAAATTGTCATAGAACTCCAAAAATGTTTCAAGTCCCTGAGATTACTTCAACACTATTCCCACAAATCAGCAACCCAATAGAAACAAGTTTCCTGCACAAGATGTAGACCTCAGTCTATGTAAAAATCCAAGTAAGTGGCAACCACCTCAGATTTTCCATACAGTAGAAGCTTATATAAAACATAGTGGGAAAAGAGGTTAGTGATATCAACTGGAAGCGAAAAACCACATCTATTCTAATTTGAGTAGAGTAGAGTAGAGACATAAAGCTCTTAATGCCCTAACCAGGGACGACAGTACTACCATAAACCTGCGGACAAAAGGGGGCATTGTTGTTATGGGTCGAAAGTATTGTGAAGAAACAATTGAATGTCAGAAATGTTAACACTAAGGCCCTTATTTAACAAGGGATAGCGCCAGGTAGCGAATGGTGAGCGAACGGTAATGACGGTCACCGCCACGAGAACGCCGACTCCCCTCCGCAATCACACATTTATCAAGCCGATCCTGCTTAGCGACTGACAGAGCGCCAGATAGCGAATCATTCATCATTATTCCAGCCTCACCCCACAGCGCCAGCGAGCGATCTTGAACAGCGACAGGTATGACCTCTCGCTACCTGGCGCTCTCCAAAGCATTTCAATGGAGCAATCTTTAAATATTCATAATTAATTGCTACCGTATTAATGTATTTTTTTATTTTTTTAAATGTCAAAAATTCTGTGACCACTTCTGCAATGTTAGATATTTTTTTTATGGTTAAAAAAAAAAAAAAAAAAATTGTGCAGAATTGATATTACAGGTCTGATATTAATGTATTCATATTACAAAATGTTTTGAAAAACTTGTTTTTTTTTTTTTTTCAAAAAATATGGTTGTTTGGGGGTTAAAAAACTACTTTTAACCCATCGCCGCCAGCGCTCTGGGGTTTAAACAAGCATTTCACAGCGCGAGAATTTTTTGAGCGTGATTTGTTAATGAATATGCTGGGAGCCGTTCGCTATGGCCATTCGCTGTCATGCGCTCCCATACAGCGCGGAACCTGTCAAACAGCGACTCCTAACCCCGTATTCAACATTACCGCACACCGACTGAGTCGCTGTCAACAACCGAACAACGGCCAAGCACAGCGAATACTAGCGGGCGCTGTGAAAATACCGCTACTGTCGCTCATCTGTCGCTACCCGGCGCTATTAATGAATCGGCCTCCCCGTTGCGGCAATATCCCACTGAATAAATAGTCACAATGTAGTCACTGAAGCACTTCATTGTAGGTTTATTGATAAGAAAAATTAACTACCTCCTGATAACCTCTTTTTTATATCTTAAAAAAGATACAAAGAGACACAGAAAGACCTCCAGGAAGGCCAATTGTCGTGGGCAAAAATACAGCATTGCAGCCAATCCCCTTACCTAGACAAGATACTACAGGTAAAAGTAGCTACCAGTACTATGAAGTCATACATGATAGATACAGGAGACTTCTTTATTAGGTAAAGGTGAACCTGACCCGCAAAATTTGGGTTTGTACTGAACTTTGCGAGTTTGAGTCTCCGAACACAAATTTCAAATTGAAATCCATGTGTTGGATGCCCTAGCCCTAGCAATAACAGCCATGGCCATTCTGGGATTGGCCACACAGGACACGTGACCCCTGCTGTATAAAAGAAGGGGTCTGCCTCCTGGCTCGCTCACTTGCGCTGTACAGTAGATAGGGAAAGGTGCAGGTTGCTGCTGCTGAGGGACAGATATAGCTGTTTTTTTCTTACAAAACTGTCCTTGAAAGGACATTTAATTTAGAGAAATCGGCCGGAGTGAAGGCTAGTTAGGTTGGATGTCAGTACTTTTAATACCACCTGGTTAAACTATTTGGGTTTCACTGCTTTTTATTACCACTTGCTCAAACCACATGGGTGTCCCTACTCTTTATTACCACTTACTCAAACCATTTGGGTGTCACTACTCTCCGATACCAATTATTAGTGGCGTATCCATTGGTTCAGGGCTCTTGTGTGTCAGTACTGGTTAATACCATTTGGTCACACCACTTGAGTGTCGGTACTGTTTAATAACAATTGTTAGGGGAGTTTCCACTGATTCAGGACACTTGTGCGTCAGTACTGTTTCATACCACTTGCTCAAACCACTTGGGAGTCACAACTCTTTTAAAAAAAAATTTTAGGCCCTTTGGGAGTCACTAATATTTAATACCAATAGTTCAGGCCACTCGGCGATCACTGCTCTTTAATACCTCTTGCTGTAAATGCTTGTGTGTCACTACTATTTATCACCAGTTGTTAGTGGAGAATCCACTGGTTCAGGGCATTTGTGTGCCAGTACTATTAAATACCACTAACTCAAACCACTTGGGTGTCAGTACTCTTTAATACCAATTGTTAGTGGAGTATCTACTCGATCAGGACACTTGTGTGTCAGTACTGATGCATACCACTTGCAGAAGCCTCTTGAGTGTCACTACTTTTTATTACCACTTGCTTAAATCACTTGGATGTCACTACTCTTTAATACCAATTGGTTAGGCCACTTGGGGAATACTGCTCTTTAATGCCTATTGTTAGTGGATTATCCCCTGGTTCAGGGCACTTGTGTGTCAGTACTTTGTAATGCCACTTGCTCAAGTCTCTTGGATGTCCCTACTGTTTAATACAACTTGCTTAAAACACTTAGGTATCAGTATTCTTTAATACTAATTGTTCAGGCCACTTGAATTCACTGCTATTTAATACCTATTGTTAATGGATTATCCACTGGTTCAGGGCACCTGCATGTCAGTACTGTTTCATACCCCTTGCTCAAGGCTCTTGGCTGTCACTACTGTTTGATACCACTTTCTCAAACTACTATGGGTCATTGCTCTTTAATACTAATTTTTGGGGGAGTATCAAATTGTTCAAACTATTTGGGAGTCACAACTCTTTAAAATCAATTGACCAGGCCACTTGGGAGTCACTGCTATTCAATAAAAAATGTTCAGGCCACTTGGGGATCATTCCTCTTTAATACTATTTGCTTTAACCACTTGAATGTCACTACTCTTTAATACCAGATGTTAATGGAGTATCCACTGGTTCAGGGCACTTGAGTGTCAGTACTGTTTAATAGCACTTGCTCAAACCACTTGGGTGTAACTTTTCTTTAATACCAATTATTCGCAGAGTATTCAAATGTTTAATCCATTTGGGTGCCGCTACTCTTTAATGCCAATTTTTCAGGCTACTTGGGGGTCGATGTTCTTTAAAAACAATTATTTGTGGAGTATGTGGGCTAGTAGCCTGCAGGGCCAGGGGCCACCAACGCTGGCCCCTGCGCCCTGTTCTACAAGCCCCCATAGCTGGTCCGGGTCAGTAATGCTGGGTAAGGGGGACCCTATGTCATTTTTTTTTTTTATTAACCCCTTACAACTATGCAATCATATTGCATAGTTGTATCCTATCTGGAATCTCCTAAACTGCTGTTTCAGGAAAGGGGGTCTACCTATACATATGTGGTACCATTGTAACCGGGAGAAATAGGGCTTTCACACGCAATAATATTTTATTAACAAACTTACATTTTTTATTACAAAAAAAACACTACAAATTGTAAAAAATAGGTTTTTTTCATTTTTTTGCACATATTTCACCCAAAAGTATTGAGAATACACTAAAAAAAGGCCAAACAAGACATTTCATGTTGAAGCCCAGACTCTGCTGAAAAAAACAATATATAATTTTCATCGAAATCCCTGGAAATCCCTTCAAAAATCAAGGTTGCCCACGTGTAGCGCAAAAACGTGAAAAGTCGTCTGGCAACAGATTGTGACAAAAGATTTCGGTAGGCCGGCACTCAAAGGGTTAATAGCCATTGTTCAAGCCACTTGGGGGGTCACTGCTGTTTAATAGCTATTATTAGTTGATTACGCACTGGTTCAGGGCATTTATGTGTCAGTACTGTTTCATACCCCTTACTCAAGCCTCTTGGCTGTCACTACTGTGTAATACCACTTGCTCAAACCACTTGGGGTCACTGCTTTTTAATACCTATTGTTGGTGGAGTATCCAATTGTTCAAACTATTTGTGTGTCACAACTCTTTTAATACCAATTGTTCAGGTTATTTGGGGGTCACTGCTCTTTAATACGTATTGTTAGTGGAGTATCCACCGGTTCAGGGCACATATGGATCTTTTAAAAACAATTGTGTAGAGTCCACGGTTTCAGGGATCTTGAGTGTCACTTCTCTTTAATACCCCTTGCTCAAACCACTTGGGTGTCACTACGTGTTAATTCCAATGGTTGTGAAGCATCCAATAGTTCAAACCACTTAGGTGTCACTACACTTTAATACTAATTTTTCAGTCCACTTAGTGAGGTCACTACTCTTGTTAGTGGAATTTGCATTGGTTTAGGGCACTGTTTTATACCAATTAATCAGGTCACTTGAGGGTCACTGCTCTTTAATTCCAAGTGTTCAAACCACTTCGGGGTCACTGATGTATAATACTGATTGTTTAGGCCACTTGGGGATCACTGCTCTTTAATACCAATTTTTCAAGCTACTTTTTGGTCACTGCTATTTAATTTCAATTGAAACCACTTTCAGGCCAATACTCTTTTATTTAAATTGCTTAGGCCACTTGGGGGTCACTGCACTTTGATGCCACTTGCTCTAACCACTTATGTGCCACTACTCTTTATTACCAATTGTTCGTGGGGTATCCACTTGTTCAGGACTTTTGAAAATATGTACATAATAAAATACATTTTTGTGTAGGGTCCACTTGTGTGTCATTAATGTTTAATACCAAGTGGAGACAGATAGTGGGAATGGTATCCCACATATGATCTACATTTTACAATCAGTGTAGATTAGTGTGGCAACAGCGATGTGCTGTAAGCACACTGTGTGCTTTACATATAGTACAAACATAAGTACATTTTTGTGCCTTTAGTTATTACTGCCAGCACATAGTGTGATCAGGGGGAAAGGGGATGAGAGATACTGCAGACTAAGAGGGTCTCCAGCCAGCAAGCACATAGTGTGACCAAAGAGGAAGGAGGAGGGCAGAGTCTCATAGCTGCAGAGAGAGGCAGCCAATAAGGATGTCTGGGGAGGAAGTGGGGAGTGTTTACTTTCTTAAACTACTGAAGGTTGATTCCGTACAGTGATGATCCCTGGGAGACTTAAAACATTTAAAATAAACATTTACACAAAATGACAATTGAAGTTTGAATGAAAGCAAAAACCACAAGCTTAAAATCTATAGACAAAAAAATGAATAACCTCATATACGTCATTATTAGGCTGATCTGAAAACTGTCTGGTAACAGACCCAACAATGTATATTCAAGGATCGATTTTTTTTTTTCTACAATGTTTCTACAACTTTTCTACAACTGTCATCTCAGTAAACGTATGCACCATAGGTACGCAAACAATCTCCAATCGTGCCCCAAAATTTCTGATGCTGGAGTGGTCAAACAGAGCAGAGGAGAACGCAGACGGGTGTTTCTCTAGAAGGTGGCTTGACTCCTCAGTTATCAGAAAGGAATTTAAAGTGGACCAACACCCAAGATTTTCACTATCCTGAGTGTTGGTCCACTTGGTCCACTTCTGCTGTGTGAAACCCCCCAGAAAGCCCCTAAAATCTTACCTTATCGGCGTCGGACAAGCGCCGGATAAGTCGCCGCCGCCGCCTCTCGCACGTCCCTCTCACAGGGCGCGCGCCCGCGCCGGCCATTCGCAAACGGCCGGCGCAGGTGCGCGTCCTGCTAGAGGGACGCGTGGGAGGCAGCGGCGGCTTATCCGTTGCCGATAAGGTACGTTTTTAGAGGCTTTCTGGGGGGTTTCACACAGCGGGGCACCCCGATTTTGGATGCCCCGCGAGGAGGGAGCTGATAGGCCCGGGAATCTTATAGATTCCCGGGCCGATCAGAGGTGGGTGTTGGTCCACTTTAACAGTCTACCTGGGAGCAGCACCAGACATTATTTGGAAAACGTATAAATGTTATTTAAGAGGGGCCTGTATTAAAATTGATTCCCGGGAAAACAGAAAGAGGTGGGCAGTTTAGCCTGCTCAATATCATATCTTCAATATCTTAGAAGGAATAAAAACCAGCCACTAGTGAAAACCCATCAAGAAATGGAGTGGGTGGGAGAAACCAACAGAAAGGGAAAAAAAAATGATCTTTTTCATCTACCAAGGATTTTTAGTTGTGCAGGCCCTGTCTCTCTCTAAGTTGGGGTCCACGGTGCCTCTTTTTTTAATAGAGTTTTTAACCCTTTAAGTGCCAGCCTACCTGGAGTTTTTGTCACCCTTTTTTTTACCAGACCATTTATCACTATTTTGCACTACGCATGTTCAAATGTGATTTTGTGATTTTTGAACGGATTACCAGGGATTTCCCAGGAAAATGATATATTGTTTTTTTTTTCAGCAGAGTCTGGGCTTCAAGATGAAATGTCTTGTTTGTAATTTTTTTGGTGTATTTTCAATATTTTTGGGTGAAATATGAGCAAAAAATAAATAAATAAAAATCTATTTTTTACAATTTGTAGTGTTTTTTTGTAATAAAAAATGTAAGTTTGTTAATAAAATCTTATTGCTTGTAAAATCCCAATTTTTCCTGGTTACAGCGATACCACACATGTGTTGGTAGACACTCTTTCCTGTCCAGAACAAGCCCCCAAACTGAAAAAGCGCTTTAGGAGATTTTCAGATAAAATACAACTTTGTTATGCGCTATGTGCACCTTTCAGTTTTTCAATGAAAACAACCCTTTACATTTGAAATACCCCCAACAAACTATATAGTCTCTGGAAGTAGACACCTCAAGCTTTCTAGGCTTACCAGGCTTGTTGATGTGGCCACAGTTTTCTGGAAGTAATCCCTCAATGTATTCTTTGGTTGCACAGAGTTTCCCTAAAAAGGATACAAAAGCAGATTCAAAGCCACATTTTCCTAAAAAACCTATATACAAAAATGAAAAAAACAAGTTAAATCTGAAAAAGCAACATCATCTGAACAGAACAATACCCAACATGCATAGCTACTGTCAAGGAAAGAGTTGGCAAACACCCCAAAGTAAAGCATGTGCGTAATAGTAATTTTCCTTGAAAATGTCAGCTCTGCAGACAAACTGAACACCCTGTGATTTTTCAACCAAAGCAACCCTTTACACTTGGAATACCCCCAACAAACCATATATTCCCTGAAAGTACAAATGTTAAGCTTTCTAAGTGTACCCAGCTTGTTGTATGGGCTCATCTTTCTGGAAGTAATCCCTCAAAGAATTCTTTGGTTGCAGGGGTTTCCCTAAAAAATGTATAAAAAAGCTGAATAAAAAACATCTTATCCTAAAATATCAAAATGCAGACAAGAAAAAACAAGCTAAATCTGAAAGTGCAAGGTCCCCCGAGCAAAACAATACCCAACATGCAGAGGTACTATTAACCCTTTTGAATGCCAGGCTACTTGAGATTTTGACACCCTCTGTTGACAGGTCATTTTCCCCTATTTTGCACCATGTTTTGCGCCATTTTTGCAGGAATTTCCAGGAAAATTATATATATATTTTTTGCAGCAGAGTTTAGGCTTTAACATAAAATGTATTGTTTGTAATTTTTATACTGTTTATTAAAATATTAAGTAAAAACAAAAAAATTTAGACAATTGTCTTCTTTATTTTAAATAAAACATTTGTTTTATTAATGAAAACCATACTGCATGTGAAAGCCCCATTTCTCCCAATTACAACGTTAACACATATGTATTGGTAGCCCCCCCATTCCTGCCCAGGAGACCCCCCCAAACTGAAACGAGTACTTTATAACATTTACAAATAAAATACAACTACTATTATTCTGACTCAGAAGGTTGTGATAGCGATTCTTTCCCTTGTAAGAGCAGTGCCAACCCGTGTAAGTTAGAGAAACGCTGGGGACGATCCTTATCAGATAGCTGAACTCACCAAATACTGTGTTCATCCACAAAGCCGATTTATTCAGTCCATCACAACAGTGGGATACAGCAAAATGAATGGATTTCAGTATCATGCGGCGGTCAAAAGATGATGCTTTGATCAGAGTAGCATGGAGGATACACATGTGTGCCTCATAAGGCAGAAAGACAATGAGCAATAAACCAGGAAATACTCCCTGGAGAAGATGGGAGTGGTTTAGATGAGTCATAGCTCTGACCTCTGACATACATACAAGTGCAATACATAAAAACGACCAAAGGTGGCAGCATAACTGACTATAGAAATGTCCATAGAACAGCAATACAGGAATTAACTATATAGATACCATACATAATTATGAAATATTAACTGTGTAACAGCACACTCCCCGTCTGGCATTGAAAAATGTCACTATTTAAACCATAACGGTAGTTATGCAATGCAAATGAATAACAGTGTAATTTGCTTGAAATCTTGAAAACCTGAAAAACATAAAGAGAACATGCAATAATGCAACAACTATAATGCAAGACTTCAAGTGTAACTTCTCTTCTTGAAGTAGTAGGCAAGATCCAGCAGTCTATGCAAGAAAGTTCATTCTCCAAAGGGCAAGAGCAAAATAAGTTCTGTGATAGGTCTGAGGAAGGTCTTTACAGTCCCTTGTCTTGCAACCTTCACTTCTACTTTGCGGACCTTACCATCATCACTTGAAACGCTCTTTATAATAAGTCCCACAGGCCATTCAATTCGCTCAGCTTGTTGGTCCTTAAGCAAAACGAGATCTCCTACTTGTATATTAGGGTTCATACGTTGCCATTTCCTGCGACCTTGCAGAGTAGAAAGATACTCCATCTTCCAACGATTCCAGAAGCAGTTGGCGAGGTGTTGTACTCGCTTCCACTGATCATAGCACAGATTTCCTGATTTAAAGTTTCCAGGTGGAACAGGAACAGTCCCAAGCTTCTGGGTAAGCAGAGTAGCTGGAGTAAGGATGGTCGGGTTCTCTGGGTCTGTAGACACTGGAACAAGTGGTCTGGAGTTGATTATGGCAGATGCTTCTGTTAGGAAGGTTGTTAGAATCTCGTGGGTAAGTCCTGCGGAATTCGAATCCATAAGCATAGAGTCAAGTATTTTACGTGTGATGCCTATCATTCTCTCCCAAGAGCCACCCATGTGGGAAGAGTGAGGAGGATTGAATATCCATGTACACCCCTTTTCAGCTAAAAGGTCTTGGATTGGCCTAGAGTTGAGCTGTAACTCTCGACAGGCACCAACGAAATTAGTTCCACAGTCGGACCTTAGTGTTTTGACTGGTCCTCTGATTGCAAGAAATCGTCTAAAGGCATTGATGAAGCTTGAGGCATCCATAGACTCTATCACTTCAATGTGTACTGCACGCACACTCATGCAAGTGAACAGCACTGCCCATCTCTTGCTGTTTGCTTGGCCACCTCAAGTTCTGCGAGCTGTTACTGTCCATGGTCCAAAGACATCTAGACCGACATGAGTGAACGGCGGGTCAGTACTCAACCTGTCAGTTGGCAAATCTGACATTTGCTGTAGCTGATGTTTACCTCTTAGTTTACGGCAGTGAACACAGTTGTGCAGTGTGGCTGAAATATGTCTCTTTGCTCCTATAATCCAAAGGCCTGCAGCTCTTATGGCACCCTCTGTGAAGTGTCTACCTTTGTGCTTAACCCCTTCATGGTAGTGCCGTATAAGGAGAGTGGTAATGTGGTGGCGAGCAGGTATGATGAGAGGATTTCGCTCTTGTCCTCCTAGCTCGGCCTTGTTCAAGCGTCCACCAACTCTTAACATGCCATCATTATCAATGAATGGGTTCAGATTAGCAATGGGACTATTTTTTGGAATGTCCCTCTTGTCAAGGATACATTTGATTTCTGAGCCAAAGACTTCCCGCTGTACAATGTGCATTATGATCATTTCACCTTCAGCAATGTTGTTTGCAGAAAGAAGCTTTTGACACATGTGCCAACCTTGACATTGGATATCAGTGGGCTTTGTGTGGAAGTAGCGTGCAATGTGAACTAACCTTGCCATGGTGCGTACAAGTCTTGTCCACTTAGAAAAACGTTCAAAGCGATGGCAGCCCAAGCCAAGTCTTTGCTTAGTATGGGTGATGAGGGTTTTAACTTCTGGACGAATCTCTGGATCTTTGTCAGGTTCTAGAAGACTGAAGACATCAGTTGTGGTCTCGTCTGGATCATCCAGCAGGAATTCAGGACCTGTTATCCAAGAAGAATTAGCAAAAGCACTTGCAGACACTGGCCTGGTGGCATGATCTGCAGGATTAATTTCAGATGGGACATAATGCCATTGTTCAGGCCTAGATGATTTCCTGATTCTTTCTACGCGGTTACTGACATACACATAGAAACGTTTAGTCTGGTTGTATATGTAGCCCAGGACAACTTTGCTGTCTGTGTAGAATTTGGTGTCATCTATCTGAATGTCTAGCTCACGCATTATGAAATCAGCAATTTCTACAGCCAATACAGTCCCACAAAGTTCAAGCCTAGGAATTGTGTGCTCAGGTTTAGGTGCTAACTTAGCTTTCCCAAAGAGGAACCCTATGTGAGTTTGATTGGAGGAGTCTCTTACCTTGAGGTAGGCAACAGCTGCTATGGCCTCAGTAGATGCATCCGAGAAGATGTGCAGCTCCTTCCTCTGACTCGTAGCGAGGGAAGTTAAAGTGTAGCAGCGCGGTATACAGATTTCATTTAAGTCATGTAGAGATTTTCTCCAGGCCTCCCACTTTGAAAGCTTGTCTGTTGGCAGCGGAGCGTCCCAATCTTTAATCGTCTCTGAGAACTGTCTAAGCAAGGATTTTCCTTGTATGTTGATGGGAGCCACAAATCCCAGTGGATCGTATAGACTGTTCACCACTGATAGCACACCACGCTTAGTGAATGGCTTGTCTGTAGAGCTGACTTGAAAACCGAAGGTGTCCTTTAATAAGTCCCATCGTAGGCCTAGACTTCTCTGTACAGGTGGCATGTCCATCCCCAGGTTTAGGTCTTTAAAACCTGGCGCATGATCACCAGGTTGAAAGGCTTTCATAACAGCAACACTATTTGAAGCAATCTTGTGTATCCTGAGGTTAGCCTCAGATAGCATACCTTGTGTTCTTCGAAGCAGATCTATGGCTTCTTCCTCTGTAGGTAAAGATTTAAGTCCATCATCAACATAAAAGTCTCTCTCAATGAAGTGTCGAGCGTCTGTTCCATACTCTTTTTCTCCACTAAGGGCAGTCCTTCGTAAACCGTATGTTGCAACAGCGGGTGAGGGGCTATTTCCAAAAACATGTACCTTCAGGCGATATTCCATAATCTCATCGTCCATGTTGTTGTTACGGTGCCACACAAACCTTAGGAAATTTCTATGGTCTTCACGTACAATGAAGCAATGAAACATTTGCTCAACGTCGGCAGTTATTGCAACTGGCTCTCTTCTGAACCTCATAAGTACACCTACAAGGTTGTTGGTTAGATTTGGACCGGTGAGAAGAACATCGTTCAGGGATATGCCTTGATACTTGGCGCTGGAGTCAAATACTACCCTGATTTGTTTAGGCTTACGTGGGTGGTACACTCCGAAGAAAGGTAGATACCAGCACTCATCTTGTTCTTGAAGTGGTGGCGCTGGCTCGGCATGATCATTGTCAAAGATCCTTTTCATAAAGGCGATGAAATGTTCCTTCATTTCTGGCCTGTTTTTTAGAGTACGTTGCAATGAGTTGAATCTGGATAGAGCCTGTTCATGATTGGTTGGGAGTTTGGCCCTTGCAGCACGAAGAGGCAGTGGCGCAACCCAGCTGTTAGACTCATCCTGGAAGAATTCTTTGTCCATTATTTTGATGAACTCTCTGTCTTCAACTGACAAGGCTATTTTGTCATCATCACTTGTAGTACTAAACACTGCAGTACCTAGGTTGTCGTCAAGAGTAACTTGTCTTACTTGGAGGACATCAAGGGGCTTCTCCTTCACTTCATAATGGTGAGGGCATCGTTTGAAGTGGGATGCACGTCCGTTTCCCAACACGTAAGTTTTGAAGGAGTGGATCTCTGATGACACACAAGTCCTGTTCAAACATACATCGCCCACTATTACCCAGCCTAGGTCAAGTCTTTGTGCGTAAGGAGCGTCATCAGGCCCATCGCATTGTTCGCGTACTTTATGCACTCTAAGAATGTCTCTTCCTAGTAGGATCAAAATCTCAGCACTCATATCCATTGCAGGAATCTCATCAACCAGGTGTCTTAAGTGAGGATGGTGATATGCAGCTTCTGGAGTGGGAATTTCCTCCCTTTCATCTGGTATCTGGTCACACTCGACTAAGGTTGGTAGGAGTATGCCCTCCCCCTCCTTGATATGAGAGACCATGAACCCATCAACTCTTCTGCCAAAGGTCTCTATGCGACCAGAACAGGTTCTGAGAGTATACGGTGTGGCGTGACCCTCTATGCCGAAGACATCAAAGAATTTAGGCTTCACCAGGGATCTGTTGCTCTGTTCATCTATTATGGCATACATCCTGACGGCCTTCTCTGGATAGTCCTTTGGGTATATGTTCACTAAGCAAACCTTGGCGCAGCATTTGTGATCCAAACCCTCTCCACAGACTTCTGTGCATGAAGAAGAAACATTATCCTTCGGTGGAACAGGGCCTCGTTGCTCCCCGCCATGATTTGAGGTAGGGACAGAGGTAGGTATCTGCTGTGGGTTGTCAGAAAGTGGAGTAGGATGCATAACAGTAACATGTCTGTCACTACCACATTCTGTACACTTGATAACAGCCTTACAGTCTTTAGCGAGATGGCTATAAGAAGCACAGCACTTGAAGCATATTCCAAGTTTCTGGAGAATGTCCCTGCGCTCATGTAAAGTCTTTGCCCTAAGCCCACGACATTTCTTAAGGGGGTGAGGCTTTTTGTGAATTGGACACTGACGATTAGGGTCTTTATCTTTATCATCAGCAACGCCTCTATCGCTAGGTGTACTAAAAGTGGGTGAGATGTCTGTTCTCTTGACAGATATTGCTCTATTAAAGTCTCTACGTTTAGTTAGCACATTATCATACCTTGTTGATGATACAGCAGGCGAGGTGGTTTCATTGAAGCTGAAGCTGGGATCGTTTCTTATCCAGGCTTGGTCACTAATGAACCTGCAAAGGAATGAGAATGGAGGAAAGGATATGTTATTGTCTCTTTTGTACCTTGATCCTTGTTGTGCCCACTTCTCTTGCAAGCTGTATGGCAATTTAGATACCACTGGGTTGACACCATGAGCGGTGTCCAGAAAGCTTAGTCCAGGTAGACGTGGGTCTGTCTTTGCCAACTCTAGTTCCATGAGGAGGTCACTTAGATCTTGGAGCTTGCGATAGTCTTTGTTTCCTAATTTTGGGAAGGTTTGCAGTCTTTTAAATAGAGCACTTTCTATGGCTTCAGAACTACCGTAGGTTTGCTCGCATCTGGGTGGTCAACGTGTACTGTTCTTAGTCTCTTAACGCGATCTGCGGACTCTGGTCCCAGCCACTTTATGAGCAAATCAAGTTCTTCTTTAGTAGTAAGATTGAGGTCAGCAATAGCAGCCTTGAAGGTTGATTTCCAGGCCCTGTAGCTCTCTGCACAATCATCAAACCTTGAGAGGCTAGTGTTAATAAGCTCACGGCGTATCATATATCTGGCAAAGTCATTCAAGTCTGATCTCTCACTCAGTGGTGCCAAAATAACTTGTGGAACCCCTTGGGTGTGAAAGTTTTCTGGTGCTGTAGGGTGAGATCTACCAGGGTAGAATGATGTTGCATGAGCGTTTAACCGTGGTTTAGTCTCTAAGACTTGTGCTGGCAGTGGCTTGAATTGTGTCTTGCCGCTGGACGTTACGTTGTTGTTGGCAGGAGCTGGTGTGGTTTGCTTCGCCGCTGTGCTTGCGTTGAAGACTTGAAGAGGCTCAGGCATGTGGAGTTGAGAGGTCTCTGTGTCAAGAGTCAGAACAGTGTCATTAGTAGGGGGCACAGGAAATGACTCTGTGTCCTTGCAAACGTTATGCTTTAGTACATAGTCACTGGTGCGTTCAACTGGATCTTCCAGTTCTGCTGGGATAAGACAGTCCAAATTAGCACTTTGTCCTATTGCTTGTTCAAGGACTTTGAGCCTTGCCAGGGAAGCTGCTTCCTCCCCTTCCATTTGTAGAATCTTTATTTGCAAGTCTGCTTCTGCTTGTTGAGCAGCCATTTGCGCTTGGTGAGCTTTGCTCTGGGCTTCTATCTCTGCTTGCTGGACTACCATCTCTGCTTGCTGGGCTACCATCTCGGCATGGCGAGCTGCCTTGCATGCTTCTATCTCTGCTTCCTTTTTGGCAAAGGAGCCTTGTACCTTTCTTGATTCGGCGTCAGCTCGGGCCTCTATTAGCTTGTCGCTTAATGTTGAACCCCTGGAGCGGGAGGATCTAGAAGAGAGTGCAGTGCGCTTGCTTGAGGTGGATTTGTGAGATCTGATCTCCTCCAGTTGAGTGATGCGGAGTTCTGCCTTACACTTAGCGCTTTGCACTGCGAGGTCCCTTTGTTGGTTCAATGTATCAATCCTTGTCCGTTCTGCTGAAGAATCTCTAGTATTAGAGTCCTGCAAAAAAGCTGAGTACTTTGCAGACAGCCGCTGGTAACGTTGATATGCAGCATGTAAGTGATTTATAGAGTCTCTCAATGCGGCTGGTTGGTTATTAAAACGTGACATAACTGACATGCAGTGTGAGGTTCTGTCCCAGAGGTCTGATAGATTAATGGAGAAGTCAGTTTTAGTGGCTTCATAGTTTTCCATGACTTTCTGTGTCGGTTTTATTATACGTTTGGGTCTTACGCTCTGCTCAGTAATATCTGCAGAATCTGCTCCTTGCACATCTGCTGGTTCGAGGGCATGCTGTTTCTGCATTGGTTCTTTCATAAACAAATGATCAGAGCCTGGTCTAGACATTTTTATAAGTTTTGCAACAATGGTACTGTCTCTTTAAGAAGTGGAGCAGCAGATTATGGCAGGTGAGATAGTTCAATATAGAGAAGCAGTTTCCACATGAAGTGCAGTAAGCTTATGCAACATGTGCTTTCACAAGATGGCGGATGGCACAGAGTTTGATTGCAGATTAGGCACACACACATATACACAACACGCTGTAGGGATTCTACACATCTTTTGACTATTCTGACTCAGAAGGTTGTGATAGCGATTCTTTCCCTTGTAAGAGCAGTGCCAACCCATGTAAGTTAGAGAAACGCTGGGGACGATCCTTATCAGATAGCTGAACTCACCAAATACTGTGTTCATCCACAAAGCCGATTTATTCAGTCCATCACAACAGTGGGATACAGCAAAATGAATGGATTTCAGTATCATGCGGCGGTCAAAAGATGATGCTTTGACCAGAGTAGCATGGAGGATACACATGTGTGTCTCATAAGGCAGAAAGACAATGAGCAATAAACCAGGAAATACTCCCTGGAGAAGATGGGAGTGGTTTAGATGAGTCATAGCTCTGACCTCTGACATACATACAAGTGCAATACATAAAAACGACCAAAGGTGGCAGCATAACTGACTATAGAAATGTCCATAGAACAGCAATACAGGAATTAACTATATAGGTACCATACATAATTATGAAATATTAACTGTGTAACAGCACAACTATCCACACTATAAAGGGTTAAATCAAGAAAAAAATTGGCATGGGGTGACAGAACATAAGGGGTTAATTAAAAAAGAAAACATAGAATCCTCCCCCCCAGCCCGGGACCAGCTATGCAGGACTTGTAGGAACAGGGTGCAGGGGCCAGGTTTGGTGGCCCCTGGCCCAGCAGGCTACAAGCCAGCATAGCCTATGGCCCGGGCTCTTCTGCCCCCCCCCCGGGCTTTGAGGAGGCAGGTAATTGTGGATGCCGGGGGTTAATGGCAAGTCACCCGCCAGCCTCCAGCCTTGTGAACTGGTATAGGGGTCTCATGGACCCCTTACCAGTTCACAAGGGGTTAAATGTAAAAAAAAAAAACACAACACACACAGAAAAAAATATTTTATTTGTTTTATTTTTAATACTTACCTCCCACCCATCTTGCACTGTGTCCCTCGGCAATCACTCGCTTCCGCTCGTCTGCTGAAAGCTTTTTATAGCTGCTGGGTGACAGAAAAAAAGGGGTTAATTTAAAAAAAATGACATAGAGTCCCCCCTCCCAGGGGGAGAACCCCATTTTTTTGAATTTTAAGGGTTAAGAACCCTTGAAATCCACCCAAAAATTAAATGGGGTCCCCCTTACCCGAAGTAACCAGCTCGGGACCAGCTATGCAGGGCTTGTAGGAACAGGGTGCAGGGGCCAGCTTTTGTGGCGCCTGGCCCTGCAGGCTACAAGCCCACATAAATCTATGGCCAGGGCTCTTCTGCCCCCCCGGGCTTTGGGGAGGCAGGCAATGTGGGGTGCCAGGGGTTAATGGCAAGTCATCTGCTAGCCGCAGGTGACTTGCCAGCCCCCAGCCTTGTGAACTGGTATAGGGGGTCTCATGGACCCCTTACCAGTTCACAAGGGGTTAAGTGTTAAAAAAAGACACTGACACAGAGAAAAACATTTTTTATTTATTTTTATTTTTTTTTACACTCACCTCCGATCCTGTGTCCCGGAACGATTCAGCTCCAGCTGACAGCTGTCAGGTCTGATCACTGGAGGGGGGCTGGGGAGGCAGGGGACCTGACATCTGACAGTCCGGAGCCCGCAGTGGGATGAGCAGCAGCGGCTGCCGAAGCGGGGAGGCGGGCTATTTTTTGCCCCCTCCTGAATGCAGAAGAGCCCCTCGGATACCCCCAGGGTGAAGAGAAGACCCGGTGGGTTCAAACGAGGGGTCAGGTGAGTGTTATTTTACTTTACTTTTTTAACTAGCAGGGGGGGAAGCACTTAACGGTCAGAGAAGCAACCCCATAGTACCTACGTGCTTGGCACTTAAAGAGTTAAAAAAAGAGAGGCAGCTCTGTTTTAGCTATGCAGGCCCTGTCTCTCTCTAAGTTGGTGTCCACTGTGCCTCTTTGGTGCCTCTTTGGTAAATCCAGTTTAAAAAATTAATCATTTTCACCTACCAAGGATTTTTTTGGGTGGGGGGCAGCACTGTTTTAGCTTTGCAGGTCCTGTCTCTCTCTAAGTTGGGGTCCACAGGTGCCTCTTTGTTAAATACTGTTACAAAAAAAATATTTTTTCACCAGCCAAGTGACATTTTAGGGCACATCTGTTTTAGCTGTGCAAGTGTGTTATTTTGGTGCGTGCACCACTCCCAATATTTTTTTTTCTTTGAAATACTAAGTAAAATATCTGGGAAAGGAAGGGGTGGGAAATGATGGGGTAGAGAAAAAGACATCCATGAAATCCCTTCTGCCACTAAGGATAAGGATGTTGGTGCCAATACCAACACTGTAGTCAGCAGCCATGTGCCCAGGCCCAGTAAAAGTAGCACCAGCCATTTGCCCAGGCCCAGCTGTAGTAGTGGCAGCATCCATTTGCCCAGTCCCACCACTGCTAGTAGTAGCAGCAGCAGCAATGTACGCAGTTGTTGTAGCAGCAGCAGTAATGTACGTGGTGTTAGTAGCAGCATTAGCAAGCCAGAGTTGTCCATTTCCTCCAGTGGGTGTGTTATTTTAGGACAATGCATCAATTGTGGACTGGTTGACTCGCAGTGACTTGAGCCAGGTTTCAGTGGATTGTTCCTCTACTACAGCTACACATGGACACATAGACACATAGACATGGACATACTGGCAGTTATGAAGGTTGTTTTGGTGTGGGGGGGCAAATAGACCATGAGGAAACATCAGAACAATGAAGTCGATCAGGCGGAGGATTATGATGCTGTCGTTTGGACAGGACCTCGGAACCAGGTAACAAGGAAAGGACATCGTCAGAACAGGAGAATACTTTTGGCACTGGTAAGTGGTAAGAGTCGAGCCAGGGTAGGGCCAGATCATCTGCAAAATGGCCCAGATCTAGGTCTGCTGGTATGGTCCGCTCAGGAGCAGGAGACTGCGACACTGATGCTGCTTTTGTGGGCTCCAGGAAAAGCTTACCAGTGGAGGAGCAAAATCAGGTGCTGGTTGTGAACACTCTAGATCTTCTTATTTACAGTACGCTGCCATGTGCCTAATCTTTTGTACCTTCCCTGGAGAACAAAACCTAGTCCCTTCCCTGGAGAACAAAGTCCCAGATCTGCAAGCAGAAAATTAGCCGTAGCCAGGGCATAAATCTAGGACTAGGAACTACGGCTCTACATAGGCACCTGGAGTGGCATCATAAAGCTGCGTGGAACAATCAAAATGCCCTTCTTCAATTTCCAGGAAGCCAACCCTGTTGCTACCCTCTAAAAATGGGATAATTTTTTAAGTGCTTGTCAGCTAGTGCCAGTTCCAGGCCTACACAAGGCCTACACACCAACCAGAGGTCTCCTGTCTTTTCGTCTAGTCTCTGATTGCTGCTATTGCCACTACTATCACCAACAGCACCTTCACTGCCCCCTCTGCTGCTTCTAGGCCTACACAAGCACAGTTTAACCCTGTGATGCCCAAGATGGGCACATTTTTCAGCACTTGTGAAATGCCAATCCTGCTGCTACCCCCATTACATTTTTTGAGGGCTTGCCCACTACTGGCAGCCCTACACAAAAGCACCACATGTTTTCTGTGCCACATCCTAGTCTTTCTTCCACAGCTGCAGCCTCTGCTAATGCTGCTACTACTACTACTACTACTACCAACATTAGGGCCATTACTTCATCTTCTTCAGCTAAAATTTAAGGGTGCCAATCTTGCTGCTACCCCCGTTACAAATGGTAAAAAAAATTGAGGGCTTGCTCACTACTGCCAGGCCTACACATCCGCATGTTTACCTCCTGTGATGCCCAAAATGGGTAAATATTTCTACGCTTGTAAAAATCCATTACTTCTTTTCACTTTCCAGAAACCCCTATTTTTAAGTGCCTTAAACTATCAAAGACATTTGCTAGCTATTAAAATGATAATTAGGTTGTGGGTAATTCAAATGCTAATTTGGAGGAAACTTCGTCCCAAACTTTTCAGAAAAGTGGCGAACCAAGCTTTTGAAACGTTCACTCGTCTCTACTTGTGACACATGATTAAAATATGAACCCCTTTTCAGGATTTTGAAAACTGCATATATATATATATATATATATATATATATCGCTGATATTAAAAACACTAAAAAATTTTTTAAAAATACATTTTTTTTCCACGTATGTCACCCTAAAATATTGAGAAAGCACTGAAAAAATGATGAACAAAAAAAACAAAATCTCATTTTTCTGGGGCATTCCTTCAAAAATGCCAGTTAAACATGTATAGCACAAAATGGTAAAAAAAAGTCTGCCAACAAAGGTGACAAAATCTCCAGGTAGGCTGGCACTGGTCAAAAAAAGCAATATATAATTTTCTTGCAAATTCCTGCACAGGTGAGGTCATTAGAGCTGCAGCTCTCCCCAGCATTGCACAGGTGAGGTCATTAACCCTTTAAGTGCCAGCCTACCTGGAGTTTTAGTCACACTCTATTTTGCGCTCCCCATGTTCAAATGTGATTTTTGAAGGGATTTCCAGGGATTTCCCAGGAAAATGATATATTTTTTTTTCAGCAGAGTCTGAGCTTTAACATGAAATGTCTTGTTTGTAATTTTTAGGTGTATTCTCAATATTTTTTGCGAAATATGTGCAAAAAAATAAAAAAAAAATCTATTTTTTACAATTTGTAGTGTTTTTTTGCAATAAAAAAATGTAAGTTTGTCAATAAAATCTTATTGCGTGTGAAACCCCAATTTCTCCCGGTTACAGCGGTACCACATATGTATTGGTAGACACCCTTTCCTGCCCAGGAGACTCCCCCAAACTGAAACAGCTGAAACTGAAAAAATACAACTATGCTATGCACTATGCGCACTTTGCAGTTTTACCAGAAAAACAACCCTTTACATTTGAAATACCCCCGACAAACTATATATTCCCTAGAAGTACACACCTCAAGCTTTCTATTTGTACCAGGCTTGTTGATGTGGCCACAGTTTTCTAGAAGTAATCCATCAATGTATTCTTTGGTTGCAAATAGTTTCCCTAAAAAAAGGATAAAAAAGCAGAATCAAAACCACATTTTCCTAAAAAAACTATATGCAAACAAGAAAAAACAAGTATAATCTGAAAAAGCAACATCCCCCAAACAGAATGATACCCAACATGCATAGCTACTGTCAAGGGAAGAGTTGCCAAACACCCCAAAGTAAAGCATGTGCGTAACGGTAATTTTTCTTGAAAATTTCAGCTCTGCAGACAAAGTGCGCACCTTGCGATTTTTCAACCAAAACAACCCTTTACATTTAGAATATCCCCCATAAACCATATATTCCCTGAAAGTACACATGTTAAGCTTTCTAAGCGTACCCAGCTTGTTGTAGTGGGCTCATCTTTCTGGAATTAATTCCTCAAAGAACTCTTTGGTTGCGCAGGGTTTCCCTAAAAAATGTATAAAAAAGCTGAATAAAAAACACCTTTTCCTAAAATATAAATATGCAAACAAGAAAAAACAAGCTAAATCTGAAAGCGCAAGGTCCCCCGAACAGAACAATTCCCAACATGCATCGGTACTATTAACCCTTTTAATTGCCAGCCTACTTGAGATTTTGTCACCCTCTGTTGACAGGTCATTTTTCCCCGTTTTGCGCCATGTTTTGCGACATTTTTGCTGGAATTTTCAGGAACATTATAGATATATATTTTGCAGCAGAGTTTAGGCTTTAACATGAAATGTCTTGTTTGCAAATTTTATTTATTATTAATTTTATTTATTAAGTAAAAAAAAAAAAAAAAATTTTTTTTAGAAAATTGCCTCCTTTATTTTAAATAAAAAATGTATTTGATTAGGGAAAACCATATTGCATGTGAAAGCCCCATTTCTACCGATTAGAACGGTACCACATATTTATCGGTAGCCCCCTGTTCCTGTCCAGGAGACCCCCCTAACTGAAACAAGTAATCTATAACATTTACAGATAAAATACAACTACCATCCACACTACAAAGGGTTAAAACGAGAAAAAAAAATGACATAGGGTCCCGGGGGGGAGGCATTTTTTGGGGGGATTTTTAAGGGTTAAAAACCCCCCCAAAAAATGACATGGGGCCCCCCTTACCCAAAGTAACCAGCCCGGGACCAGCTATGCAGGGCTTGTAGGAACAGGGCGCAGGGGCCAGCTTTTGTGGCCCCTGGCCCTGCAGGCTACAAGCCTGCATAGCCCGTGGCCACGGGCTCTTCTACCCCTCCCCCTGGGCTTTGGGGAGGCAGGTAATGGGGGTGCCGGGGGTTAATGGCAAGTCACCGGCTAGCGCAGGTGACTTGCCATCCCCCCAGCCTTGAGAACTGGTATAGGGGTCTCATGGACCCCTTACCAGTTCACAAGGGGTTAAATGTAAAAAAAACACAGACACACAAAGAGAAAAAATATTGTATTTTTTTTTTTTTTTTTAAATACTTACCTCCCATCCATAGTGGAGCACTCTGTCCCTCGCCGATCACTGGCTTCTGCTCACTTGCTAGAAGCCTTTTATAGCTGCTGGATGACAGAACACAAAAGGGTTAATAAAAAAAAAATTACATAGGGTTCCCCCTCCCAGGGAGGGGGACCCCATTTTTTTTGGAATTTTAAGGGTTAAAAACCCTTAAAAATCCCCACAAAAAATGACGTAGGGTCCCCCCTACCCAGCATTACCGACCCGGGCCAGCTATGGGGGCTTGTAGAACAGGGCGCAGGGGCCAGCGTTGGTGGCCCCTGGCCCTGCAGGCTACTAGCCCACATAGCCACTAAGTGGCCCGGGCCCTTCTGCCCCCCCTGGCCGTTGGGGAGGCAGGTAATAGGGGGCTGGGGGTTAACCAGCTCACAAATTGTTAACTGGTAGAAAAAAAAAAATAATAACACACTTTAAGAAAAAGTATTTTATTAAAAAAAGAAAAATTTTTTTTACTGTACTTACCTCCGATTGCAAGCTCTTGTCCCTCACCGCTCTGCTGACAGATGCCGGTGATCGGCATCCAGAGAAGGGGGAGGCAGGAGATCCACCTCCTTCCAGGGCACCGATCACCGGCATCTGACAGCTGAGAAGGCTGGAGCCGGTGATCGGGCCGGGATGACATCATTAGCCCCGTCCCAGGGGCTTAGCGGCAAGATGGCGGCCGCCATCGAGGAGGAGAGAGCCTCCTGGGGTCTCTCCTGAAGATCGGTAATTCCTGGGGGGGCATCGGAGGCCCCCCAGGTGAAGAGGAGGCACAGCGGGAGCCAGCGCACACGCAGGTAAGTGAATGTCATTTTTTTTTTTTTTTTTTTTTACAGTTAGCAGCTGCTGCTGCAGAAGCGGGGGGGGGGGCTATTCCAGGGGCTCTCCTGGAGCCATCTGACCCCCCGTGGGGGATCGGATAGCAGCAAATTAAAGAGAAGACCCGGCCGGATCCAACGAGGGGTCTGGTGAGTATTTTTTTTTTTTTGCCTGCTAGCAGGGGTAAATGCCAGGCACGTAAATTTTACGTGGCTGGCACTTAAGTAACGGAGAGGCAACCACGTAAATTTTTACGTGGCTGGCATTTAAAGGGTTAAGGCTGCAGCTCTCCCCAGCAATGCACAGGTGAGGTCATTAGAGCTGCAGCTCTCCCCAGCAATACACAGGTGAGGTCATTGGAGTTGCAGCTCTCCCCAGCAATGCACAGGTGAGGTCAATAGAGCTGCAGCTTGCCCCAGCAATGCACAGGTGAGGTCATTAGAGCTGCAGCTCTCCCCAGCAATGCACAGGTGAGGTCATTAGAGCTGCAGCTCTCCCCAGCAATGCACAGGTGAGGTCATTAGAGCTGCAGCTCCCCCCAGCAATGCACAGGTGATGTCATTAGAGCTGCAGCTCTCCCCAGCAATGCACAGGTGAGGTCATTAGAGCTGCAGCTCTCCCCAGCAATACACAGGTGAGGTCAATAGAGCTGCAGCTTGCCCCAGCAATGCACAGGTGAGGTCATTAGAGCTGCAGCTCTCCCCAGCAATGCACAGGTGAGGTCATTAGAGCTGCAGCTCTCCCCAGCAATGCACAGGTGAGGTCATTAGAGCTGCAGCTCTCCCCAGCAATGCACAGGTGAGGTCATTAGAGCTGCAGCTCTCCCCAGCAATGCATAGGTGATGTCATTAGAGCTGCAGCTCTCCCCAGCAATGCACAGGTGAGGTCAATAGAGCTGCAGCTCTCCCCAGCGATGCACAGGTGAGGTCATTATAGCTGCAGCTCTCCCCAGCAATGCACAGGTGAGGTCATTAGAGCTGCAGCTCTCCCCAGCAATGCACAGGTGAGGTCATTAGAGCTGCAGCTCTCCCCAGCGATGCACAGGTGAGGTCATTATAGCTGCAGCTCTCCCCAGCAATGCACAGGTGAGGTCATTAGAGCTGCAGCTCTCCCCAGCAATGCACAGGTGAGGCCATTAGAGCTGCAGCTCTCCCCAGCAATGCACAGGTGAGGTCAATAGAGCTGCAGCTTGCCCCAGCATTGCACAGGTGAGGTCATTAGAGCTGCAGCTCTCCCCAGCAATGCACAGGTGAGGTCATTAGAGCTGCAGCTCTCCCCAGCAATGCACAGGTGAGGTCATTAGAGCTGCAGCTCTCCCCAGCAATGCACAGGTGAGATCATTAGAGCTGCAGCTCTCCCCAGCAATGCACAGGTGAGGTCATTAGAGCTGCAGCTCTCCCCAGCAATGCACAGGTGAGGTCATTAGAGCTGCAGCTCTCCCCAGCAAGGCACAGGTGAGGTCATTAGAGCTGCAGCTCTCCCCAGCAATGCACAGGTGAGGTCATTAGAGATGCAGCTCTCCCCAGCAATGCACAGGTGAGGTCATTATAGCTACAGCTCTCCCCAGCAATGCACAGGTGAGGCCATTAGAGCTGCAGCTCTCCCCATCAATGCACAGGTGAGGTCATTAGAGGTACAGCTCTCCCCAGCAATGCACAGGTGAGGTCAATAGAGATGCAGCTCTCCCCAGCAATGCACAGGTGAGGTCATTAGAGCTGCAGCTCTCCCCAGCAATGCACAGGTGAGGTTATTAGAGCTGCAGCTCTCCCCAGCAATGCACAGGTGAGGTCATTAGAGCTGCAGCTCTCCCCAGCAATGCACAGGTGAGGTTATTAGAGCTGCATCTCTCCCCAGCAATGCACAGGTGAGGTCATTAGAGCTGCATCTCTCCCCAGCAATGCACAGGTGAGATCATTAGAGCTGCAGCTCTCCAGCAATGCACAGGTGAGGTCATTAGAGCTGCAGCTCTCCCCAGCAATGCACAGGTGAGGTCATAAGAGCTGCAGCTCTCCCAAGCAAGGCACAGATGAGATCATTAGAGCTGCAGCTCTCCAGCAATGCACAGGTGATGTCATTAGAGCTGCAGCTCCCCCCAGCAATGCACAGGTGAGGTCATTAGAGCTGCAACTCCCCCCAGCAATGCACAGGTGAGGTCATTAGAGCTGCAGCTTTTCCCCAGCAATGCACAGGTGAGGTCATTATAGCTGCAGCTCTCCCCAGCAATGCACAGGTGAGGTCATTATAGCTGCAGCTCTCCCCAGCAATGCACAGGTGAGGTCATTAGAGCTGCAGCTCTCCCCAGCAATGTACAGGTGAGGTCATTAGAGCTGCAGCTCTCCCCAGCAATGCACAGGTGAGGTCATTAGAGCTGCAGCTCTCCCCAGCAATGCACAGGTGAGGTCATTAGAGCTGCAGCTCTCCCCAGCAATGCACAGGTGAGATCATTAGAGCTGCAGCTCTCCCCAGCAATGCACAGGTGAGGTCATTAGAGCTGCAGCTCCCCCCAGCAATGCACAGGTGAGGTCATTAGAGCTGCAGCTCTCCCCAGCAATGCACAAGGTGAGGTCATTAGAGCTGCAACTCTCCCCAGCAATGTACAGGTGAGGTCATTAGAGCTGCAGCTCTCCCCAGCAATGCACAGGTGATGTCATTAGAGCTGCAGCTCTCCCCAGCAATGTACAGGTGAGGTCATTAGAGCTGCAGCTCTCCCCAGCAATGCACAGGTGAGGTCATTAGAGCTGCAGCTCTCCCCAGCAATGCACAGGTGAGGTCATTATAGCTGCAGCTCTCCCCAGCAATGCACAGGTGAGGTCATTAGAGCTGCAGCTCTCCCCAGCAATGTACAGGTGAGGTCATTAGAGCTGCAGCTCTCCCCAGCAATGCACAGGTGAGGTCATTAGAGCTGCAGCTCTCCCCAGCAATGCACAGGTGAGGTCATTAGAGCTGCAGCTCTCCCCAGCAATGCACAGGTGAGGTCATTATAGCTGCAGCTCTCCCCAGCAATGCACAGGTGAGGTCATTATAGCTGCAGCTCTCCCCAGCAATGCACAGGTGATGTCATTAGAGCTGCAGCTCTCCCCAGCAATGCACAGGTGAGGTCATTAGAGCTGCAGCTCTCCAGCAATGCACAGGTGATGTCATTAGAGCTGCAGCTCCCCCCAGCAATGCACAGGTGAGGTCATTAGAGCTGCAACTCCCCCCAGCAATGCACAGGTGAGGTCATTAGAGCTGCAGCTCTCCAGCAATGCACAGGTGATGTCATTAGAGCTGCAGCTCCCCCCAGCAATGCACAGGTGAGGTCATTAGAGCTGCAGCTCTCCAGCAATGCACAGGTGATGTCATTAGAGCTGCAGCTCCCCCCAGCAATGTACAGGTGAGGTCATTAGAGCTGCAACTCCCCCCAGCAATGCACAGGTGAGGTCATTAGAGCTGCAGCTTTTCCCCAGCAATGCACAGGTGAGGTCATTATAGCTGCAGCTCTCCCCAGCAATGCACAGGTGAGGTCATTATAGCTGCAGCTCTCCCCAGCAATGCACAGGTGAGGTCATTAGAGCTGCAGCTCTCCCCAGCAATGTACAGGTGAGGTCATTAGAGCTGCAGCTCTCCCCAGCAATGCACAGGTGAGGTCATTATAGCTGCAGCTCTCCCCAGCAATGCACAGGTGAGGTCATTAGAGCTGCAGCTCTCCCCAGCAATGCACAGGTGAGGTCATTAGAGCTGCAGCTCTCCCCAGCAATGCACAGGTGAGGTCATTATAGCTGCAGCTCTCCCCAGCAATGCACAGGTGAGGTCATTAGAGATGCAGCTCTCCCCAGCAATGCACAGGTGAGATCATTAGAGCTGCAGCTCTCCCCAGCAATGCACAGGTGAGGTCATTAGAGCTGCAGCTCTCCCCAGCAATGCACAGGTGAGGTTATTAGAGCTGCAGCTCTCCCTAGCAATGCACAGGTGAGGTCATTAGAGCTGCAGCTCTCCCCAGCAATGCACAGGTGATGTCATTAGAGCTGCAGCTCTCCCCAGCAATGCACAGGTGAGGTCTTTAGAGCTGCAGCTCTCCCCAGCAATGCACAGGTGAGGTTATTAGAGCTGCAGCTCTCCCCAGCAATGCACAGGTGATGTCATTAGAGCTGCAGCTCTCCCCAGCAATGCACAGGTGAGGTCATTAGAGCTGCAGCTCTCCCCGGCAATGCACAGGTGAGGTCATTAGAGCTGCAGCTCTCCCCAGCAATGCACAGGTGAGGTCATTAGAGCTGCAGCTCTCCAGCAATGCACAGGTGATGTCATTAGAGCTGCAGCTCTCCCCAGCAATGCACAGGTGAGGTCATTATAGCTGCAGCTCTCCCTAGCAATGCACAGGTGAGGTCATTAGAGCTGCAGCTCCCCCCAGCAATGCACAGGTGAGGTCATTAGAGCTGCATCTCTCCCCAGCAATGCACAGGTGAGATCATTAGTGCTGCAGCTCTCCCCAGCAATGCACAGGTGAGATCATTAGTGCTGCAGCTCTCCCCAGCAATGCACAGGTGAGGACATTAGAGCTGCAGCTCTCCCCAGCAATGCACAGGTGAGATCATTAGAGCTGCAGCTCTCCCCAGCAATGTACAGGTGAGGTCATTAGAGCTGCAGCTCTCCCCAGCAATGCACAGGTGAGATCATTAGAGCTGCAGCTCTCCCCAGCAATGCACAGGTGAGGTCATTAGAGCTGCAGCTCTCCCCAGCAATGCACAGGTGAGGTCATTAGAGCTGCAGCTCTCCCCAGCAATACACAGGTGAGGTCAATAGAGCTGCAGCTTGCCCCAGCAATGCACAGGTGAGGTCATTAGAGCTGCAGCTCTCCCCAGCAATGCATAGGTGATGTCATTAGAGCTGCAGCTCTCCCCAGCAATGCACAGGTGAGGTCATTAGAGCTGCAGCTCTCCCCAGCAATGCACAGGTGAGGTCATTAGAGCTGCAGCTCTCCCCAGCAATGCACAGGTGAGATCATTAGAGCTGCAGCTTGCCCCAGCAATGCACAGGTGAGGTCATTAGAGCTGCAGCTCTCCCCAGCAATGCACAGGTGAGATCATTAGAGCTGCAGCTTGCCCCAGCAATGCACAGGTGAGGTCATTAGAGCTGCAGCTCTCCCCAGCAATACACAGGTGAGGTCAATAGAGCTGCAGCTTGCCGCAGCAATGCACAGGTGAGGTCATTAGAGCTGCAGCTCTCCCCAGCAATGCACAGGTGAGATCATTAGAGCTGCAGCTTGCCCCAGCAATGCACAGGTGAGGTCATTAGAGCTGCAGCTCTCCCCAGCAATGCACAGGTGAGGTCATTAGAGCTGCAGCTCCCCCCAGCAATGCACAGGTGAGGTCATTAGAGCTGCAGCTCTCCCCAGCAATGCACAGGTGATGTCATTGGAGCTGCAGCTCTCCCCAGCAATGCACAGGTGAGGTCATTAGAGCTGCAGCTCTCCCCAGCAATGCACAGGTGAGGTCATTAGAGCTGCAGCTCTCCCCAGCAATGCACAGGTGAGGACATTATAGCTGCAGCTCTCCCCAGCAATGCGCAGGTGAGGTCATTAGAGATGCAGCTCCCCCCAGCAATGCACAGGTGAGATCATTAGAGCTGCAGCTCCCCCCAGCAATGCACAGGTGAGGTCATTAGAGCTGCAGCTCTCCCCAGCAATGCACAGGTGAGGTCATTAGAGATGCAGCTCTCCCCAGCAATGCACAGGTGAGGTCATTAGAGCTGCAGCTCTCCCCAGCAATGCACAGGTGAGCTAATTAGAGCTGCAGCTCTCCCCAGCAATGCACAGGTGAGATCATTAGAGCTGCAGCTCCCCCCAGCAATGCACAGGTGAGGTCATTAGAGCTGCAGCTCTCCCCAGCAATGCACAGGTGATGTCATTGGAGCTGCAGCTCTCCCCAGCAATGCACAGGTGAGGTCATTAGAGCTGCAGCTCTCCCCAGCAATGCACAGGTGAGGTCATTAGAGCTGCAGCTCTCCCCAGCAATGCACAGGTGATGTCATTAGAGCTGCAGCTCTCCCCAGCAATGCACAGGTGAGGTCAATAGAGCTGCAGCTTGCCCCAGCAATGCACAGGTGAGGTCATTAGAGCTGCAGCTCTCCCCAGCAATGCACAGGTGAGGTCAATAGAGCTGCAGCTTGCCCCAGCAATGCACAGGTGAGGTCATTAGAGCTGCAGCTCTCCCCAGCAATGCACAGGTGAGATCATTAGAGCTGCAGCTCTCCCCAGCAATGCACAGGTGAGGTCATTAGAGCTGCAGCTCTCCCCAGCAATGCACAGGTGAGGTCATTAGAGCTGCAGCTCCCCCCAGCAATGCACAGGTGAGGTCAATAGAGCTGCAGCTCTCCCCAGCAATGCACAGGTGATGTCATTGGAGCTGCAGCTCTCCCCAGCAATGCACAGGTGAGGTCATTAGAGCTGCAGCTCTCCCCAGCAATACACAGGTGAGGTCATTAGAGATACAGCTCTCCCCAGCAATGCACAGGTGAGGTCATTAGAGCTGCAGCTCTCCCCAGCAATGCACAGGTGAGGTCATTAGATCTGCAGCTCTCCCCAGCAATGCACAGGTGAGGTCATTAGAGCTGCAGCTCCCCCCAGCAATGCACAGGTGAGGTCATTAGAGCTGCAGCTCCCCCCAGCAATGCACAGGTGAGGTCATTAGAGCTGCAGCTCCCCCCAGCAATGCACAGGTGATGTCATTAGAGCTGCAGCTCTCCCCAGCAATGCACAGGTGAGGTCATTAGAGCTGCAGCTCTCCCCAGCAATGCACAGGTGAGGTCATTAGAGCTGCAGCTCCCCCCAGCAATGCACAGGTGATGTCATTAGAGCTGCAGCTCTCCCCAGCAATGCACAGGTGAGGTCATTAGAGCTGCAGCTCTCCCCAGCAATGCACAGGTGAGGTCATTAGAGCTGCAGCTCTCCCCAGCAATACACAGGTGAGGTCATTAGAGATACAGCTCTCCCCAGCAATGCACAGGTGAGGTCATTAGAGCTGCAGCTCTCCCCAGCAATGCACAGGTGAGGTCATTAGAGCTGCAGCTCCCCCCAGCAATGCACAGGTGAGGTCATTAGAGCTGCAGCTCCCCCCAGCAATGCACAGGTGAGGTCATTAGAGCTGCAGCTCTCCCCAGCAATGCACAGGTGAGGTCATTAGAGCTGCAGCTCTCCCCAGCAATGCACAGGTGATGTCATTAGAGCTGCAGCTCTCCCCAGCAATGCACAGGTGAGGTCATTAGAGCTGCAGCTCTCCCCAGCAATGCACAGGTGAGGTCATTAGAGCTGCAGCTCTCCCCAGCAATGCACAGGTGAGGTCATTAGAGCTGCAGCTCTCCCCAGCAATGCACAGGTGAGGTCATTAGAGCTGCAGCTCTCCCCAGCAATGCACAGGTGATGTCATTAGAGCTGCAGCTCTCCCCAGCAATGCACAGGTGAGGTCATTAGAGCTGCAGCTCTCCCCAGCAATGCACAGGTGAGGTCATTAGAGCTGCAGCTCCCCCCAGCAATGCACAGGTGATGTCGTTAGAGCTGCAGCTCTCCCCAGCAATGCACAGGTGAGGTCATTAGAGCTGCAGCTCTCCCCAGCAATGCACAGGTGAGGTCATTAGAGCTGCAGCTCTCCCCAGCAATGCACAGGTGAGGTCATTAGAGCTGCAGCTCCCCCCAGCAATGTACAGGTGAGGTCATTAGAGCTGCAGCTCTCCCCAGCAATGCACAGGTGATGTCATTAGAGCTGCAGCTCTCCCCAGCAATGCACAGGTGATGTCATTAGAGCTGCAGCTCTCCCCAGCAATGCACAGGTGAGGTCATTAGAGCTGCAGCTCTCCCCAGCAATGCACAGGTGAGGTCATTAGAGCTGCAGCTCTCCCCAGCAATGCACAGGTGAGGTCATTAGAGCTGCAGCTCTCCCCAGCAATGCACAGGTGCTGTCATTAGAGCTGCAGCTCTCCCCAGCAATGCACAGGTGAGGTCATTAGAGCTGCAGCTCTCCCCAGCAATGCACAGGTGAGGTCATTAGAGCTGCAGCTCTCCCCAGCAATGCACAGGTGAGGTCATTAGAGCTGCAGCTCTCCCCAGCAATGCACAGGTGAGGTCATTAGAGCTGCAGCTCTCCCCAGCAATGCACAGATCATGTCATTAGAGCTGCAGCTCTCCCCAGCAATGCACAGGTGAGGTCATTAGAGCTGCAGCTCTCCCCAGCAATGCACAGGTGAGGTCATTAGAGCTGCAGCTCTCCCCAGCAATGCACAGGTGAGGTAATTAGAGCTGCAGCTCTCCCCAGCAATGCACAGGTGATGTCATTAGAGCTGCAGCTCTCCCAGCAATGCACAGGTGAGGTCATTAGAGCTGCAGCTCCCCCCAGCAATGCGCAGGTGAGGTCATTAGAGCTGCAGCTCTCCCCAGCAATGCCAGTATTTGTTTTTTTACCGGTAATTGAGGATGGGAAGAGTATATCTACAATTACATTTAAAAAATACAAAATCCAACACCACCAAGCTAGTGATCAGTAAAGTAAAGAAAAAAAAATAACAGCGAGGTTGCAACCATATTTCACACACACACATACTTACCTCATAAAATTATTTACCTCATGATATATATATATACACACACACACACACACACACACACTGTATTTTTCGCCCTATAAGACGCACTTATTTTCCCCCAAAAGTGGGGGGAAAATGTCAGTGCGCCTTATCGGGCGAATGTAAAAACAAAAAACAAAAAAAAAACTATAAAAATTAAACTCACCCTTTACCAGCGCTCCACAGCGTTGCCTGCCGCAGGGGGGGCAGAAGAAGACAGAAGAGCAGCGGGCTCTGTCCCCGTCCCCGCCGCTGCTATTGCTGCGGCAGCGATAGCAGTGGCAGGGACGGAGGCAGCGCCTGCCGCTCTGCCATCATCTCCTGCGCTCCAGCTGCTGCCTCTTCCGGCAAGGGCAGGAGTGAACAGCCGGGTCCGTGCAGCGGGTGGACGTGGCCTGCCCCGCATAGGTGCAGAAGATGTGAAGGAGAGGAAGGAGCGGCTGTCACTGTCCCCGCCGCCCCTTCCTACTGGCTGGGCCCCGCAGACACCCGGCTCCATAGAACGGGTGGGCGTGGCCTGCGGCGACACGATGCACGCCGCGCCCACCCGATTACGGGGCCGGGTGTCTGCGCGGCCGGCCAGGAAGGAGCATCAGCGGGGACGCGCCTCCATCTGCAGCGTATCACGCTCCCGGAACCACAATTTACCACTTGGACAACTCCAGCTCTCTTGGTAAGGACCTCAACCCCCAATCTCCGCAGCCAGCTTCACCTATAGGAGCCCCCGCTTGCCGAGACGCAGAGCACGCCTGCTCGGGATCGGTTGCCCCCAGGACTTAATGGCTCAAAGGTTGAGGTCTTACGGTACAGAGTGCTGGAGAGCCCGCGGCTGGAAGTGGAATCGGGTAGCCGGTATGTGAGCGTATGGAGGGAGTCCAAGGACAGGCAAGGGTCGGCAACAGGAGTGGAGATCACGGATGGTCAAACAAGCGAGGGTCGGCAACAGGAGTGGAGAGCACGGATGGTCAAACAAGCGAGGGTCGGCAACAGGAGTGGAGATCACGGATGGTCAAACAAGCGAGGGTCGGCAACAGGAGCGGAGATCACGGATGGTCAAACAAGCGAGGGTCGGCAACAGGAGCGGAGATCACGGATGGTCAAACAAGCGAGGGTCGGCAACAGGAGCGGAGATCACGGATGGTCAAACAAGCGAGGGTCGGCAACGGGAGTCAGGATCAAAATCAGGGATTAACAATGGCTGGGGTCTAGGCGCTATCACAGGCAACCACCAACTGCGGGGAAAAGAGCTTTATAGGGACAGACATAAGAGGGAAGGAATTGTGATTGGTGCACACAGGATCATGATGATGATTGGAGTGCACAACAGGAGGGGGCGTGTCCCCCCACTGAACCCAGGGCTCATTGGCCCTTCAGAAGGAGTAGGGGACGTGCTGGCCAGCTGGGCTCATAGGCCCTTTAACTAAAAAGGGGGCGTGCCCCTTTTTAATTTATTCACCTCCTCCGGCGGCCCCGCTGAATGCAGCGCCGCCGGAGGGCATAGAAGGAACGTGCTCGCGCACCCGCGCGAGCACGTGTGCAGATGCCGGACACGCCGGCAGGAGGAGAAGGAGGGGGCGCGCCCGCAGCCGCGCGAGCTGCCGCCCGGCGCGGCCGGCGCCTCGATGGCGGGGCGACGGAGACACCGCTGGAACGCGGCACAGGTAAGCTGATCGTGACACAGCGCGGGAGTGCGACCGTAACATGTGAGTTTATTTTATTTTTTTTCTCGTTATTGTGTGCCTATGGGGAACGGGGGGGGGGGGGGGAATGCCACACTGCTTCTATGGGGAATAGAAGGAGGGTTGCCACATTGCATATATAGGGAATGGGATGGGGTGCTACACTGCCTATATGGGGAATGGGATGGGGTGCTACACTGCCTATATGGGGAATGGGAGGGGGGTTGCCACATTGCCTATATAGGGAATGGGAGGAGGTGCTACACTGCCTATATGGGGAATGGGAGGGGGGAGAAATGCCACACTGCCTATATAGGGAATGGGAGGGGGGGGATGCCACACTGCCTATATGGGGAATGGGAGGGGGCATGTCACACTGCCTATATGGGGAATAGAATGGGGGCATATCACACTGCCTATATGGGGAATGGGAGGGAGGATGCCACATTGCCTATATGGGGAATGGGAGGGGGAATGCCACATTGCCTATATGGGGAATGGGAGGGGGAATGCCACACTGCCTATATGGGGAATGGGAGGGGGGAATGCCACACTGCCAATATGGGGAATGGGAGGGGGAATGCCACACTGCCTATATGGGGAATGGGAAGGGGGAAGACCACACTGCCTATATGGGGAATGGGAGGGGGGATGCCACACTGCCTATATGGGGAATGGGAGGGGGAATGCCACACTGCCTATATGGGGAATGGGAGGGGGGGATGCCACACTGCCTATATGGGGAATGGGAGGGGGGATGCCACATTGCCTATATGGGGAATGGGAGGGGGAATGCCACACTGCCTATATGGGGAATGGGAGGGGGGGATGCCACACTGCCTATATGGGGAATGGGAGGGTGGGATGCCACACTGCCTATATGGGGAATGGGAGGGGGGAATTCCACTCTGCCTATGGGAAGGGGGAATGACACACTGGCTATTGGGAATGGGAGGGGGATTACTGTAATTGGAGGATACTGCACTTTGCCTATTATTTGGTTAAAAATATTATTTTTCTTATTTTCCTCCCCAAAATCCTAGGTGCGTCTTATAAGCAGGAGCGTCTTATAGGGCGAAAATACGGTATATACACCTCACTTACATGCATTGACAGCGGGTTTATAACATAGATAATGGTAGCTGGGAAGGTACACTGAAGCCTTAGCAACCAGTCTGATTATAAACAGGCTCATAAAGTCGTATGACATGACAACTCAGTTTGACTATCAGGTATTTAGGATGTTAAAAGTTTTTTGTTTGTTTCTAAAGTGGAAATATATATATATATATATATATACATATATATATATATAGGCAACGTACATGTATAAAAGGTGCCATTAATTTTCACCACTGGCACTTGGTAAAAATCTTCTTTCTTTGTGCAATGTTTCCAAAATAAATAGGATTAATGCCACTCCATTTTTATAGATGTCCATATATAAAAAGGAAGGGAAATAAAACCAGTGATAGTGTAGTACTGTTAAGAAACCAGAAAACCCTTCCCTTCCCCCCTTTTTTTTCTTTTCTTTTTTTTTTCTATATTTTCTTCTATATTTTTTTACTAGAAGCACACACAATTATTTGAAATGCTGTGAATATGCTTTTGTTTGCGGTTCAGAATGTTTGGAATTTTTTAATATTGTAAACAAAAAGTATTGTGACGCGTGGAATTATGTTGGATTTGTATTCAATAAAAATATTGAAATGTAAGAAATCGAAAAACACAGCCAGTCTGGCCTTTTAAAATGCCACTTACCAAATAACTAGAGATGAGCGAACTTCTTGAAATTTCCCCAAGAAATTCCAGTTCGCCCGAATCGAACTTTCACGAATCACTCATCTGAAAAAAAAATGCCGGCATGGTGGGAGCGGGCAGGCCGGGTATGCCTGCCGCCGGCCCACTGACAGCGTAGCCGGCCTGCCCGCTCCCACCATGCCGGCATTTTTTTTTTTTTATTTCAGGGAAAATTCGATCGGCACGAACCAAAAAAAATTCGGGTTCGTGCCGAATCGAATTTTCCCTGAAATTCGGAGCGAATTCCGGTTCGTCCGAACCGGTTCGCTCATCCCTACAAATAACCATAAAAAAACAGCTTATAACACACTCCTGATCAAATAAAGCCCGCAATAACGGCCACTATCCAAATTTTCAATAAAAAAAACCTCCATACTATAAGGTATAAACGATCACTATTCTCGATATCGTACAGAGGTTTTCTTATTGAAAATTTGGATAGTGGCCATTATTGTGGGCTTTATCTGATCAGGAGTGTGTTATAAGCAGTTTTTTATGGTTATTTGGTAAGCAGCATTTTAAAAGGCCAGACTGGCCGTGTTTTTCGGTTTCTGACATTTCAATATTTTTATTGAATGCAAATCCAACAAAATTCCACAGATCACGATACTTTTTGTTTACAATGTTCAAAAATTCCAAATATTCTGAAATGCAGACAAAAGCTTATTCACAGCATTTCAAATAATTGTGTGTGCTTCAAGTAAAAAAAGTATAGGAGAAAATATAGAAAAAAAAATGAAAAGAAAAAAAAGGGGGGAGGAGAGGGGAAAAGAGAGGGGAAAGGTTTTCAGCTTTCTTAACAGTACTACACTATCGCTGGTTTTATTTCCTTTCTTTTTTATGTATGGACATCTATTAAAATGGAGTGGCATTAATCCTATTTATCTTGGATTACACCTGGCGATTCATCCCATTCAATAAGGTATTTTAAAAGGCTAGACTGGCCGTGTTTTTCGGTTTCCTACATTTCAATATTTTTATTGAATACAAATCCAGCATAATTCCACACATCACAATACAAATTATCACAAAAAAGAACTCGGGCTGAGAAAGAGAACCCGAAGAAAGATAAATAAATATCGAAAAAAAAAAGGGGGAGGGGAAAGCGAAAGGTTTTCTAGCTTCCTATCACTGGTTTTATTTCCTTTCTTCTTTATGTATGGACATCTATTAAAATGTGGCAGTGGCATTAATACTATTTATCTTGGAAGTTTTTTGAATCCTTTGAGTAAAAAAGTGAGTAATTAAGGTGGAGCCAAATTGAACTGGTTACGTAACAGCCTCAATATTGAAGGGATCTGGTACGTTATTTTACATTACTGGGTGACTGGGTGATTGTTTCTGAGCAACGGTGGAGAAAATTAATTAATTGCACCTTTTTACCTGTCCCGCAGCATTTTATATATAGACTTTGCCTAAATATATATACCGGTATATATTTTTTTCCAATGTATGTACTGAACTGATGTGACAACGGTTCTATACTCCTAGTGGTTGGACATTATTTATTTATTTATGTGGATATTTTAATTTGTCTATAATTAATTTGCATGGTCTTAGAAATATTAATATATTTCATGATTGCTTGATGTTTCTAAAGTGCCTTTTTGTTACAATTTACATAAACAGTGCATAACTGTTGGGGTATATTGGGCTTCTGGCAATTTCCCTGTTAACGAAAAGAAAAACAAGGACGTAGACTGCCCTCCTGGGCACCCGTTGGAACAAATCTACTTACCACACTGACACCTTATTCCCGGGCAGCGGCAGGTATCTCCCTTTCGCTGCCAGCCTACCTGGAGTTTTTGTCACGCTTGGTGCAGACCATTTTGCACTATTTTGCACTCCCCATGTTCAAATGTGATTTTTGAAGGGATTTCCCAGGAAAACTATATATTGTTTTTTTCAACAGAGTCTGGGCTTGTTTGTCATTTTTTAGGTGTATTCTCAATACTTTTGGGTGAAATATGTGCAAAAAAATTAAAAAAAAATCAATTTTTTGCAATTTGTAGTGTTTTTTGTAATAAAAAATGTAAGTTTGTCAATAAAATCTTATTGCATGTGAAACCCCAATTAATCCCGGTCACAGCGTTACCACATATGTATAGGTAGACACCCTTTCCTGCCCAGGAGACTCCCCCAAACTGAAACAGCGCTTTAGGAGATTTTCAGATAAGATACAACTATGCACCGCGCTAAGCGCACCTTGCTGTCTTTCCACTTTAACTTTAAATTTGAAATACCCCCCACAAACTATATATTCTCTGGAAGTATACACCTCAGGCTTTCTAGGCGTACCAGGTTTGTTGACATGGGCGCAATTTTCTGGAAGTAATCCCTCAATCAATTCTTTGGTTGCACAGAGTTTCCCTAAAAAAGAATAAAAAAGAAGAATCAAAGCCACATTTTCCTAAAAAAAAAGCTATATGCAAACAGAAAAAAACAAGTAAAATCTGAAAAAGCAACATCCCCCGAACAGAACAATACCCAACATGCATAGGTTCTGTCAAGGGAAGAGTTGCCAAACACCCCAAAGTAAAGCATGCGCATAACGGTAATTTTACTTAAAAATTTCAGCTCTGCAGACAAAGTGCGCACCTTGCGATTTTTCAAACAAAACAACCCTTTAAATGTAGAATATCCCCATAAACCATATATTCCCTGAAAGTACACATGTTAAGCTTTCTAAGAGTACTGAGCTTGTTGTAGTGGGCTCATCTTCCTGGAAGTAATCCATTGAAGAATTCTTAGGTTGCACAGGGTTTCCCTAAAAACAATTATAAAAAAGCAGAATAAAAACCATGTTTTCCTAAAATATCAATAAGCAAATAAGAAAAAACAAGCTAAGTCTGAAAGTGCAAGGTGCCCCGAGCAGAACAATACCCAACATGCATAGTTACTATTTACCCTTTTAATTGTCAGCCTACTTGAAGTTTTGTCACCCTCTGTTGACAGGTAATTTTTCCCCATTTTGCGGCATGATTAACCGTGATTTTTGCTGGAATTTCCAGAAAAATTATATACGTTACATATACATTTTTTGCAGCAGAGTTTAGGCTTTAACATGAAATGTCTTGTTTGTAATTTTTCTACAGTTTTTTTGAATATTTCTGCTTAAAAAAACAAAAAAAAACAAAAAATATATATATTTTAAACAATTGTCTCCTTTATTTTAAATAAAACCTTTTTTTTTTATGAAAACCATATTCCATTTCTCCCGATTACAACGGTACCACATATGTATCGGTAGCCCCCAATTCTTGCCCTGGAGACGCCCCAAACTGAAAAGAGCACGTTATTACATTTACAAATAAACTACTATCCACACTATAAACATAAGGGGTTAATTAAAAAAAAATGACATAGGGTCCCCCCCTTCCAGGGTCCAGAGGGGGACCCTACATCATTTATATTTTTAAGGGTTAGAGTTAGCCTAACACTTAAAAAAAAAAAATATGACGCAGGGACCTAACCCTCACCCTTAAAAAAAATTTTTTGCATTTTTTTTTTAATTTTAAGGGTTAGGGTTAGGCCAACCCTAACCCGTAAAAATAAAAAAAAATACTTTTTTTTTTTTTTAATTTTAAGGGTTAGGGTTAGGCTAACCCTAACCCTTAAAAATAAAATAAAAATTACGTAAGGTCCCCCCTCCCGTCCCGTCATAACCAGCTGGGGGGGGCCTCCGATCGCCCCGCCCAGCCTCTTCAGCTTCAGGGGAGAGCCTGAAAGAGCTCTCCCCCTCCTCTCCCGACGGGCGCCGCCATCTTGTTGTTAAGCCCCGCCCCTTTGTGGGCGGGGCGTATGACGTCACTCCCGGGTGTCTTGCTGCCTTTCCTCGGCTCAGCTGTCAGATGCCCTGGTGCCTACAAGCCCCCATAGCTGGTCCCGTCATAACCAGCACGGGACCAGCTATGGGGGCTTGTAGGCACAGAGTGGGGGGGCCAGCTTTTGTGGCCCCCCCGCCCTGCAGCCTACGAGCCCACATACCCTGTGTGGGCCCTGGCTCTTCTGCCCCCCCCGGGCTTTGGGGAGGCAAGTAATTGGGGGTGCGGGGGTTAATGGCAAGCCACTCGCTAGTTGCAGGTGGCTTGCCAGACCCCTGCCTTGTGAACTGGTACAGGGGTCTCATGGACCCCTTACCAGTTCACAAAGGGTTAACAGTAAAAAAAAAAGACAGACACAAAATTTTTATTAAAAAAAAAAAACTTTACTCACCTCACCCAATTGTCAGCTCCTGTGTTCATCAGCTGTCAGATGCCCTGGTGATCGCTGGCCAGAGGAGGGGGGGGCAGGGGATCAGAGCATCCCCTGCCCCTCCACTGCTCTGCCCAGCGATCACCAGGGCATCTGACAGCTGAGCCGAGGAGAGGCAGCAAGACACCCGGGAGTGACGTCATACGCCCCGCCCACAAAGGGGCGGGGCTTAACAACAAGATGGCGGCGCCCGTCGGGAGAGGAGGGGGAGAGCTCTTTCAGGCTCTCCCCTGAAGCTGAAGAGGCTGGGTGGGGCGATCGGAGGCCCCCCCCAGTGAAGAGGAGACCCGGAGGGAGGCAGCGCGACTGCAGGTAAGTAAATGTCATTTTTATTTTTTTTTTCACAGTTAGCAGCTGCTGCTGCCAAATGGGGTGGGGCTATTCCGGGGGCTCTCCTGGAGCCATCCGACCCCCCACGGGGGATCGGATGGCACCAAATTAAAGAGGAGACCCAGCCGGATCCAACGAGGGGTCAGGTGAGTATTTTTGATTTTTATTTTTTTTACTAGCAGGGGGGAAAGTCAAGCACGTAGATTCTACGTGCTTGGCACTTAATTGGAGTGGAAGCGAGCACGTAGAATCTACGTACTTGGCACTGAAAGGGATATTTTTTGGGTTATCCTTAATTAAGACTATGTATTTTAGTGGGCTTTTAAGTAAAGGATTTTATATACTTTATGACTTTATTAATATTTTAATCTTCTTTTTATGTGTTTTCAGGTTAAAAGGATTAAAAAACATTTTGGGAAATAAATACAACCTAACAATCCGGCACTGGACGACAGAATGGCAAATACCTCCACAGCCACCATGTATTTCCCTCTGGTGCTCAGATAGGCCGGGATCATGGCAATCCAGACACTGCAGAACACCAGCATGCTGAACGTGATGTACTTGGCCTCATTAAAAGTGTCCGGTAATGTCCTCACCATGAAAGCCAGAACAAAGCTCACAGCAGCCAGAAACCCCAAATAACCCAACAATGAGTAGAAGCCAATACCTGACCCTTCATTACACTGGATGATGATCTTCCCAGGATGAGAGAACATGTCATACTCTTGATAGGGAGGAGACACTGACAACCAAATAACACAAATCAAGACCTGGACCGAGGAACATAGCAAAACCAGAGTGTTTGATGTTTTGACAGTCATCATTTTTTTCCAGTAGCTGCCAGGTTTGGTGGCATTAAATGCTATATAGACAATAGTAGTCTTGGCTAGAACACAGGCAACAGCTATAGAGAAGAAGATCCCAAAAGAAGTTTGCCTCAGCATGCAGGTTATATCTACAGGACGACCGAGGAAGGAGAAGACACAGAGGAAGCTCGACAAAATGGAGATCAGGAGGATGATGCTCACAGTCCGATTGTTGGCTTTCACCACTGAAGAGTTCCAAAATGAGATAAAAAGTCCTATTATAAGTAATGTGATGGTAGAAAATATTAAGGACATCAGTGTAAAAACTAAAACTATAATATCATCTTTATAAGACAGAAATTCATAGGTTTTGGGAATACATTTTTCTTTTCTCTCATCTGGCCACATATCCTTGGGACACTTATAACACATTTCACTATCTGCAAACAAAAAAAAGATATAAAATCATCATCATTTGAGGGACTATATATACAGAAGGTTTTGAAGGACACATCTAAAATTAATTAGTGCCATATTTGGTATATTGTGTTTTTTAAAAAGAGAAATAAGCAATGCATGGTTTTAGGAGAGCACTATTAGTAGATGTCAAAAGTACAGTACTCTAAATGTTATTCCTTTGTCAACTGTAGATTTAATTAAGGTTTATGTAGCCCATGGAAAAGGGCTATTCTGGTGCTTATCATCTAACCATTAACCACTGATGCAGTTCTTAGTTATCTACCTTTAGTATGGATGCCCCCAGTTATAAAGGAGTTCATATAAGTTCTGGTGGCAGATAGCAGAGCACTGGTGGCCTACTGCCCAGGATGCCACCTACAGATGTAGCAATCATTACCCGACACATCACAGTTCAGCCCATTGTGATATCTCACAAAGAAGACGTTGAAAAGCATTTAAGGGGGTTATTTAGGAAGGGATGGCGCCAGGTAGGCCCTCATAGCGGCAGGCAGCACCTGGTGAACACTTTATGAAATTTATGAAAGCAAATCTGGCGAGCGCTTCTAACAGCACCATGTAGCGTCTGATGTATTATTACAGGTGGCTTAGTGTATAGCACTGGTGCTCTAGGCTCAGGAGCGCCAGGTATTACCTTTTGCTCAGTGTCGCTCATTTCAATGGCCAATCTTTTGCTTGCGTTTTAACAGCAGGATTTAGAGCGCCGATGCGTGTGTGTGTGTCCTTTTTTGAAAACTATGGTGTGGAGCACTGAGAGTTGGTTGAACTGAGCTGGCGCTACCTCTCGCTCACTGCAGCGCTGTATTGGTGTTAGAGCGCCCAATATACATCACATTCACCAATGCCACCCAGGTTACTACAGCGACTGAGGTGCTCTGTTACAGTGCCCGATACCCGCTTACAGCGTCTACTAGCAGTCGCTCTAAGCGCCACTATGCTGGCACTCATCTGCCGATACCTGGCATTAGTAGTGAATCAACATCTAAGATTTCAAGATAGCATGATTCACCAGTGCAATAAATGGGCGGTTAAAGAAAAGTCAGGGGTATAGGCCCTGAAGAAACAGGAAGACAAAGAGAGGATTTCTCCAGGGGAATTCCATGAAGCCTGTACCAGCCTTATAGAGGAACTTTAGGGGAGGTTAAAACCTTTCCCCAAACCTCACCAATTTGCTGCTCCCCCCCTCCGGTTTTACCTTTGGGCACTATTTACTCACCTCGCCGGGCAGTCCATCTTCTGGGTCCTTCAGTTTCCGGGCGACATTTCAATAGTCCCATCAGGCACCCGATCTCACACTTGCAAAGTGTCCATGAATGGGATACAATGGAGCAGCCTAAAATCTTGTGAGACTACGCTGAGCGGCGCGGGACTTTGAAGAGCGTGACTAAGCTGTGCTATTATTTACAGACAGCTAAGCTGGCGACGGTGGTAGGGCGAAGCAGGCAGATCCAAAAGGCAAGTAGGAGCCAATGGCGGGGTCTGATGTTGCTCTTTAAAATTGCTACTTCAGGATTCATAAATGATGGGACTGGGCGATTGTGGGTCAAGGCGACGAGATCCTTTGTGTCAGCATGCATGCAGATATATTGTGATGATTAGCTCTGGTAGACAGCAGGATGTTTGCAGTATAGAGGCTCAGAGGCGAAAAGTTAAACTTAAAGTCTGTGTTTATTCACACCAAAATCCATAAAAGCATATGCCCTTTCGGGTTACATCACCTTTTCAGGAAAATGCAGCATAAGTCAATCAGACAGGCAAACAACGTTTTTAGTCCTAGGGCAAAGTTGCTGCTTTGCAACCGAATCCACCTCGGGTCCGCATGAAACAGCCTGCATAGGAGTTTTCAGCCAGGCTCACAGAGTCTCACTCCGCAAGTGAGCTCCAGTCACAGACAGTGCACAGCTGACTCCCCAGGCTATTTATGCGGCCTGTAAAACCCGGATCTGGGTAGTGGGATGGAGTCCCACCCTGCTCTACTCCATCCCAGTAAAACCGTCCCGGGTTAGCCTTTCGGCTTTACTAACACTTCAGCACTAGATTGCCATTAGCAGCTGATGCTGGGAAACAAAACACACGGTTTTACTGCACGGGGAGGCCGATTCATTAATAGTGGCAGGTAGCGACAGTTTAGCGACTGTAGCAGTATTTTCACAGCGCCCGCTAGTAGTCGCTGTGCTTGGCCGTTGTTCGGTTGTTGATAGCGACTCAGTCGGTGTGCAGTAATGTTGAATATTGGGTGAGGAGTCGCTATTTGACAGGTTCCGCGCTGTATGGGAGCGCATGATAGCGACTGCCCATAGCGACCGGCTCCCACCATATTCATTAACAAATCACGCTCAAAAAATTCTCGCGCTGTGAAATGCATGTTTAAACCCCAGAGCGCTGGAGGCGATGGGTTAAAAGTTTAAGTTTAAGTTTAAATAGTTTTTTAACCCCCAAACAACCATATTTTTGGAAACCAAAAAAAACAAGTTTTTAAAAACATTTTGTAATATGAATACATTAATATCAGACCTGTAATATCAATTCTGCACAACTTTTTTTTTTTTTTACCTTAAAAAAAAGTGGTCACAGAATTTTTCACATTTAAAAAAAAAAAAAAAAAACAATTAATTATTAATACTTAAAGATTGTTCCATTGAAATGCATTGGAGAGCGCCAGGTAGCGAGAGGTCATACCTGTCGCTGTTCAAGGTCGGACGCTGGCGCTGTGGGCTGAGGCTGGAATAATGATGAATGAGTCGCTATCTGGCGCTATCTCAGTCGCTAAGCAGGATCGGCTTGATAAATGTGTGATTGTGGTGGGGAGCCGGCGTTCTCGTGGCGGTGCCCGTCATTACCGGTCGCTCACCAGTCGCTACCTGTCGCTATCCCTTGTTAAATAAGGGCCCAAGGCTAAGTACCTTGGTGTCACATACCTGACGGCCCCTTGCACCTTACCACAATATATATATATATATATATATATATATATATATATATCATTCCTAGCATTTTAATGGCATTTTGCAACTATTAAAGTTTTTTTTTTGAGTAGGTGCTAACCTACCCTGTCTCACATTAGGTAGTGAAGCGTCAGATGCAACAGACCTGCTGTGCTGTGCAGGGTAGAAAGGCAGTCCCTGCTGTTACATTGTAAAAAGCGGGTCTGTTCCTTGTTGTATTACATCATAACATTCATCCCGGCTGTATGAAATCCTGTGGATCACCCAACCACTTACTTCCTCCACGAGCCTGCACTACATCTCTGTGCCACAGCCACATGCACAGCATAGCTCTAGCTCAAAGCAAACCCACACCTGGCCTCTCTGAACAGCCAGAGCAAGCTGGGCCTAAGCTAGAGGTGGGGATGTGGCCGACGGCGCTCATTACATTTAGATTTTTCATGCCACGCTGAAAAATGAAATAGAATGGTTAACGAAAAATGGAGAGTGAATGGTGAATGGAATGAGTGCTGCTGATTGGATGAGTGTGCACGCACATTGGAAATGAGGAAAAGGTGAGTTTACTGGAAAATCTGGGGGATACACCCAGCACGGCATCCCAAATTTTATCCCCCCCCCCCCCCGCACATGGAGGTAAAAAACACAAGAAAGTCAATTCTGTAAATTAACTATGTAAATTAACGATGTAATTGGAACTTTGAAGTCTGCTTCATTTGTTGGCATGTAGCTGATGTTGCTATTGTAACAAGAGCCACACTCTGCTAAGCTACATAGTATAGAAGGTGCATGTCTGCTATTACAATGTAAACAGTTTACAGTTGACTTGCAGCTTTCTGCAATGTGTAAGTGATCTCTCCATTGTAGTGCTGCCGTTGCAAGAGCACTTTAAAGAAAAATGCATATGTACGTGTTGAGCATTTTTATAAGTAGTTCCTGAAAGGTTGGAATCACATTTCAATTACTGGATGCTGTTATATTATTTTCTAGTCATGCCCTACCTGTTTCATTGGACACCTCCCCCTCAGAGCATGGGAGACAGTCATAGCAGCAGATGTGGACAATTTCCCTAGGAATTGTTCGGAACCCGGGTTGGCATCTTTCATTGCATCTGGATTTTGGCACCTTGTGAAGCAACAATATTTAGAAATATATGAACACTATTTTATATGGAATACGCGTTTACCACATACACACATTTATATTGGTAACTTTGGTTATTTAGGAGGAAAAGGCACATTCACATTGTTTCACATTTATAACTCCCTTCCCCATCCTGTTTGTCTATGATCAACAACGGAAAAACAAGATAATCCAGTAATTTGGAACACTGTTAATGTGTAGTAAAATGATGCCATGTGGTGTATAGCAAGCATTTTTCTGAAAGTAATCCCACAAAAGATTATTTGGTTATACGGGGTTTCCTTAACCCTTTAAATGCCAAGCACATAGTTTCTACGTTGTTGCTTCTCCTACCGTTAAGTGCCAAGCACGTAGAAACTACGTGCCTGGCATTTCCCCCTGATAGAAAAAAAAACACTTACCTCTGGTATTTTTAAGGGTTTTTAACCCTTAAAAATCCCCCTGAAAATGCCCCCCCGTTTTTTTTTTAACCCCTTATGTTCTGTCAGCAGCTATAAAAGGCTTCCAGCAGGTAAGCAGAAGCCAGTGATTGCCGAGGGACACAGTGCCCAGGGATAGTAGGTAAGTATTAAAAAGAATAAATAATAAAATATTTTTTGCTCTTTGTGTGTGGAGTGCTTATTTTTTACATTTAACCCCTTGTGAACTGGTAAAGGGTCCATGAGACCCCTATACCAGTTCACAAGGCTGGGGGATGCGGCTAGCGGGTGACTTGCCATTAACCCCTGGCACCCTTATTACCTGCTTCCCCTAAGCCTGGGGGGGGGGCAGAAGAGCCTGTGGCCACGGGCTATGTGGGCTTGTAGCCTGCAGGGCCAGGGGCCACAAAAGCTGGCCCCTGCGCCCTGTTTTTAACCCTTTTTAACCCTTAAAAATCCTCCCAAATATGGGGTCCCCCCCTGTGTCATTTTTGTTTTAATTAACCCCTTATGTTCTGTCACCCAGCAGCTATAAAAGGCTTCCAGCAGGTGAGCAAAAGCCAGTGATTGCCAAGGGACACAGTGCTCCAGGATGGATGGGAGGTAAGTATTACAAAAAAAATAATAATAAAATATTTTTTTCTCTTTGTGTCAGTGTATTTATTTTTTACATTTAACCCCTTGTGAACTGGTAAGGGGTCCATGAGACCCCTATACCAGTTCACAAGGCTGGGAGCTGGCAAGTCACCTGCGGCTAGCGGGTGACTTGCCATTAACCCCCGGCACCCCCATTACCTACCTCCCCAAAGCCCAGGTGGGGGGCAGAAGAGCCAGTGGCCACGGGCTATGCAGGCCTTTAGCCTGCAGTGCCAGGGGCCACAAAAGCTGGCCCCTGCGCCCTGTTCCTACAAGCCCTGCATAGCTGGTCCCGGGCTGGTTACTTCGGGTAAGGGGGACCCCATTTCATTTTTTTTTAAGGGTTTTTAACCCTTAAAAATCCCCAGAAAAATACCCAACATGAATAGCTAACTTTTAACCGTTTAACTGCCAGCCTATTTAAGTTTTTTTTCACCCTCTGTTCACCATTTTGCACTATGTTCAAATTATATATTTTTGGGGGCTTTAACATGAAATGTCTTGTTTTCTTAAATATTTCTGAGTTTAAAAATTGTCTCGTTTATTTTAAATAAAAATGTATTTTTTTCAAGAAAACCATATTGCACGTGAAAGCCCTATTTCTTCTGATTACATCACCACATATGTATCGGTAGCTTCCTGTTCTTGCCCAGGAGACCCCCAAAGAAAACTTTATAGCATTTACAGATAAATGACAACAATTATCCACACTATAAAGGGTTATATTTACATAAAAATGGGATGGGTCCCCCCATTTCAGCATACTCAGCCCGGGGATCAGCTATGCAGGGTTTGTAGACCCCTGTCCCTGAAGGGGACAAGCCCAAGATCTTCTGCCCCCCCTCCGAGCCTTGAGGAGACAAGTAATGGAGGGTCAGCATTAATGGCAAATCACCTGCTTGCCGAAAGAAACTTGCCATCCCCGTAAGCCTTGTGAACTGGGATAGGAGTCTCATGGATGCTTTACCAGTTCACAAAGAGTTAAATGTAAAAAAACACACACTGCAAGAAACATTTTTTAACACTTACCTTCGATTCATCTATGAGAACTGTGTCCCTGTGGCCACGGGGTGATGAGTAATTATTATTCCTTTAGACTGTAAGCTCGCAAGGGCAGGGCTCTCTCCCCTATTGTATCTTGTACTCAGAATATCCATTGTCAACTCTGTAAAACTGCATTTGAAATAGTATATGTATCGTATGTTTCTACCCTGTCTGTAATTACTACTTTGTAAAGCGCTACTGAAGATGATGGCGCTATATAAATAAACAATAATAATAATAATAATAATTCACCTACATAAACTTAAATAAACTGTAAAAGTAGATTTGAATCTTTTCATATAGTATAGCATTGTTATTTATCATATTTTGTATTCAATTGCGATGGAGTTGGGGTGCTTTCTGCTGTATAATCCAATTCTGCAACTAGAGATGAGCGAATTTTGAAAAAATTGTTTTAGATGAGACATTGAAACTCCACAAAAATTTGTGTTAGTCTGAAACAAATTGTTCCGAATTGCAAAAAAAAATCTCACCTTCTACTTGACAAGTACTGTGGGCAGGGCCGCGTTAAGTGTGGAGGAGACCCCTGGACACAAAATCTGGTGGAGGCCCAAGATACAGTATTTTTTTCCTTTAAAATAATAGTCCAGCTACGTAACTGATTTGTGGCTGTCTGGCACCATCCATACTTACTAGAACGTCAGGTTGAGTCCCATGCGCCACCCTTGTGCGCAGAAACTCCTGCTTTGCCATTCTGGGCAGGTGTAGTGTAGTAACCCAGCTAGTCCAGCAGAAAACTGTCTCCCTGTATTGAGCTGCCAGCAGCTGTGCTTGCTGGCTTATGTGCAGTGAATGTACGCCAATTGACAGCTCTGCACCCATCACTGTAGCGTGCTGACGGTGGCTTTGTTGTTCTAGACTCTTCATCCTGCCCTATTGGCTTTTTGCGAAAACTAAAAAAAGGCTTGCCCAGGCGGCAGGAGTGGGGGGTTCACTGCCGATGATAGCTTTGCTGCAGGCCACGTGGCCCGTTAGATCAAAGACTGAAAAACCTTCTGGACCAGACCATAACCCAAAGGTTGATGGAGGCCCCTTTGCAGGGCAAGTGGTGGAGGCCTCACGGCATGCACCTCTTGCGCCCCTTCATAATCCAACCCTGACTGTGGATGTTGCTCACTGCCACTCTGTGATGCTGGCAGCCAGTACAACTGCCACTGCTCCAGGCGCCACTCTATATCCCTGCTCTGCTGAGAGCACTAATGCAGGGCAGGGCTTTTTATAACCCAAAGAGGGAGCTGATGTCATTGTGAGTGATGGGGGAAGCCCTCATAGCCCCCAGGAGCGATGGGGAGTGGTGGTGGCCGTGCTGGCCGCAGAGTGATGAGGCATTAAGAGAGACCCGATGCAACGGCGAACAGAAACAAGTGTGCTGGCTGCAGAGCAGCAAAGGACACAGAGTGTCAGGAAATGGTGTGAGATGTTGTGGTGCTGGACAGTGAGGTGGCAGAGTTTTCTGAAAAAAGGTTAGGGATTCACAGAATGATTTGGTTAGCACAATTCACAATTTTTCTTAAAATTCTGAGCGGATCCTGATTCGGACAAATTGGTTTGCTTATCTTTACTGGTGACCCATAACTCATGAAGGCAATGTAAGGTTTGTTTGTGGATTGTGATATCCTTTAGGATTAATAAACTCATAGCCCACCCTTCAGAGAGTCTGGTGGGTTTTTTTTTCTATTTTTTGTATTTGAATAACGTTATCACTTCATCTTACCGTGCCTCTTTTCCAGACGATGTCTTCTGCTGTGATATTCAGCTTGTGCCACACCTCATGGCTGCCATTAAATTTAGCCAGGACTCTAAAATTAAATTTGTACTTGATGGTAGCTTTACGAATTATCCAGTTTGCTAAGGTGAATATGGACTCTACCTCTCCTTTCTTATTAAAGTAGAGCTGTTCTCTGGTTGTGTCTGTGTATGGGATACTTTGTGTGAACTTCTTAAGCTATGAATGAAAACATGTATGTGAGTTCTTTAAGCTTCAAACTTCACATTTTTCTAAACATCGACAAGTCTAGCAGTACTTTGACATGTGCACAGGCAAACTACCTAAAACATAACTTCATTTACTAAAACTTAGCTAATTAGTGAGTGTAGTGGATGGCAATTTGTCAGTAGTCAAGAAGCAAAGAGAGATGAACAGATAATTGGATAGAAACATGTGGTATCTGTAAAATGATCACCAGCCTTTGTTTAGGGGAAAACACACAATCTTCACCACTAGTTCTCTTATAGCCATGAGCCAACCGACAGGATTCCCCCCAGAATTTATTAACACAAAGATGTCACCTAAGGCTGTTAAGGCCAATGTACAACCTGCGCACATATGAGCTGGGATGGCACAAAATGATTTTGGAAACCTGAGTCTGCAAATGGTGGTCAATCGAGTAGTTGTCCAGTCTAGTCTAGTGGGCTAGTAGAGTTAAGGGAGCAGATAAAAGCATAATCAAAACCAAACCAAAGCCAGGTCAATGATTAAGTTCAAAAGGTTAAAGAGACTGTAAACCTAGCAATAACAAGACAGCAAGCGGCACACCTGATGCCTGTTCCATGTGTGTCTCCTCCATTCCATGCAGCACAAGTCAGAAGCTGTAGCAGGGCTCCCTTCAATTTGCAAAAAGCAACGTAAGCGAGCATGAAAAGCCACAGTGGCCCCACAGCTGTCTCTGACCACACCAGAGCTTGCTCAAAACTCCTGACCTTGACATGTCCTTTCCAGCTCAACCACGACAAAAAGTGAAATTAAAAATCGCATACGCTTAAAATACATATAGTATTCACATATAGTTTTTGAGATTTTGAGATGCTGTCATGCTGTTCCCAAGGAGGGAGAAACTTAGTGTATGTCTGGTTTAAGGCCAAGAACAGTCTAAGTCGGTCGAGAGTTTTCAGGATAAGTCAGTCATGCAGGCAGAAGGTGGGCAAATGGTTAGAGAGATAGACTTTATAGAGTGCACCACGAGCTACTAATGACTATCACAAGCAGAGGGGAATGGGAGAGGACAGGCTTATTGGGGAAGTGGTCAATCACTGTAGACCAGTAGTTAAGGATGGCTATTGGTCATAACCAACAAACACCATATTCATTGGCCCTTCATTTCACCGTATGAGTCATATTGACCTGATGCACTGCCCTACGTTGGCTACACTGCATTCCCTAAATGCCCCAGAAATGACGGCTTTACCTGTGCATGTAGCAACACAGATGAAGAGGTTCTGAAACTTAGTGTATGACAACATGCTGCATGGCCACCAGAGGCATACAATCCCGGGCCCAAAGTGGCCCTAGTTAGCAGAGTGTGCCTGGCATGGTTTTAGGGAGCTTTTCTTATATAAGCAAACTTGAGGTGCACATAACCCTTTAAGAAATCTGTTTTTACTCTGCATAAAGGAATAATCTGTGGAAGTTGAAATGGGGTTGGATACAGAGTGTAGGACAGGACTTTACAGGGCAATAAAGTCTGTCATAGCAATAAAGCTATTCAGACTGAAACTGATCATATGATAGAACTGGTCTCATTGAGTCGTCATAGATTTGCTTATCACTAGCGAAATTTTCAAGAGCTTAAATCCAGGACAGAAAATTAATGAGTGTATGAGGCAAACATATCATGTCAAGTTATGGTCCTGATTTAAGCAGATTGGTCTTTTTTGGACCAAGTTAGATGAGTAAGATATTTAAATGAATCTTAAAGGGGACACGGCAAACACACTTGTACAGCAACCAGTCATAGTCTGCCTCTAAAATCTAGTTAAAAACAAAGATCTGGGATGGCACTCATTTGCAGAGAAACGTATATTGAAGCAAACACTAAAAGTTTCTCTATGTAGATGTAGCACTAATTAGAATCTATTAGAGACTCATTTGGGACATTCAAAGCAATGGGAAAATAGGAGCAGCTTGCCTGAGGTTTCCCTGTACCTCCAGTGCAGCACATGAGGAGAAGGGTCAAGAGCCCTCCACTTGCAGCAAAAGACCCCCCACACCAATGTGCTTGCAATTTGATATTTGTCTATTGTAATTGCACGCCTAACGTACACCTTTTGGTTTAATTCTAACCTCAAACTCTCTCTTTGTATCCTTTGGATTTGTGCAAGCTCTGTTTTTAACTAGATTTTAAAGACAGATTATAGGAATGGTAGCTACTTGCTAGCTAACATGGTTGTATGCTGTCACTCCTTAAAAGATGTGTCTATTGCAAAAGCCCTCCTCAGGTGCGCCTCTCAGGTTAATTATAAACTGGTCTGTGCAGCTTCCAACTCTCTCAAGTTATTTAGATGACTGGAAAGTCCTAATATTTAATACAGACTTTTCAAATTTAAAGAGTTTGAAGTTCGTAAAGCAGTGCATTTTCAAATGACTCTCATATGATAGCAGTATAAGTGCAGTGTTACATTAACCACACAGTTAAGGAACAATACGCCAGATATAATAATGCCTATTTGAAATAATATCAGAAATTTTATGGTTCTAGGTCATTTGGTGCTTGGTCAGGCCTAAAAGTAATCACGGCTCTTCCCTGTATGCACATGAACAAAGTCTGAAATGAAGGACACTGTGGATATTTAAAAATAATTCAAATCAAACTTACTACTGCTTTTAGGCCATATATTACAGATTTACTTTTAATCCTGTACATGTTATTCAAGGCATTAGCTAGGACATATACAGCCATGTAGACATAGGTAGGAATTACATCTTCTGAGCAATTAAAAATTGCTTTACTATGGTATTCTTCTGTGCAGTTCATTCCAGAAAATTTAAACACCCTTTGAAAAACTAAATTTTTAATAGGATTTTGGCAAAGGCAGTGATACTCCCGCAGCCAGATATCTTCCAGGATTGGGTCAATTGGACGAGTTGCCAGGCTAACATTATTTATAAAAGCTGTCATGTGTGGCACTATAGTACAGGGCCTCAGAAGTATTAAACTGCAGTTGACCAATGGAAAATAAATTCCTTCTACATATTTCATATTGGTCCATGACTCGTGAAGCAGTAGGGTAATATTTTCCTTAAGAACAAGCAGCTCAACAAAGTAACTAAGAATTTGAATCGAGAAAAGGCCACAAATTATTACAACCTGAGCCGTGGATTTCTCAATTGTTGACATTTTTTGCACATTAGATTCATAGTTAAATGTGAGTTTAACGACATACTCAATGCAGATCCCATGTTCGGCCATCATTTTCCTTAATTCTTGTAACTCAGTGTCACCGCTGCCATCACTTGGCGTCACTATTCCAACCCAGTTCCATCCGAAATGTAGCAAACAGGTTATAATAAATGTAAAGAGAACCCGATCGTCTTGTGTAATTCGAAACACAGTTGGATATATAAATCTGTTGCTTAGGAGAGGGTCACCTACCCTATAAACGATCTGAAAATTATTGAGAGGTCACTCAACAAGCTATATTGTTTTAGTTGTGTGCAAGAAAAAACACCCTCCACACACCACTGCATGTCTAATGTGGGAGAAGAACTCAGAAGAAAAAAGCCACACTTTTCCATCATAACCATGTGAGAAGATAACTAGTGATGGGCTTAGGATCTGGATCTTGCAGATTCAGTCCTGATTCACTCCATCACAGAAGCTGACAAGATCCTAGTCAAGAAATACGGCCACTACTATATGTGAACTGGTATAGGGGGCCACCAATTTTTCTTGGTGGCCCGCCAAGCTAAATCAAGTGCGTCAGGGAAATAACCTTTTATACCACAGATGTAGAGCCTTTGTGGAATTCTCCCATGTGACTAATGACATCACTTGAGGGGAGGAATATGGAGAGAGATTACCTGGGAAATGTTTATTTTAACAGTTTTGAAAACTGAAAAGGGTCTAAGGGACAATGTAACAAGCAGGATAAGTCATGCTCAGGTAAAATGCCGTCCAGCTACCTATTGTGTGTTACAAAGGTAATCAGCTAGGTTTGTAGATGTAAAAAGAGATGCCCCTGCTGTGATACATGGTACACCAAGCACATGCCTGATATTACAATGTAAACAGCTAATGGCTCACAGCTAATTGCAAGGTATTATCTTTCAATCACACTGGTGCAATAGGGAAGATATCTCTAAAAAATGCGTTATCTGTAGGTCAACAGCTTTCCCCTCGAAGCTATTAGGAGCAGACCTACATGGTGCAGCTTCTACTCTTATACAATACCACAAGCTACATTTATAACTGCTGTCTAGTGAATTGCTTTGCAACAAACCAGCCAGTCATAATAGAAAAAAATAAAATTACCAAAAGTAACACACTGATCAATATTTTCGAGTGGCATCCAGCAGGGCTATATGGAATACACAATGTCAGTGTATTGTAGACATGTGCAACACATTATATTTTACTCATATCAGTACACATTTCTAAATGACCAAACACAACCAATATACCCTGTCCCTGATGCAAAAGAAAAGTCCTTAAGATTAAAAATAACAACATTATGCCTTACCTGTATGTATTGATACAAAGTAAGTAGCTGGGACATTGCATGACTTGTATGGAAACTGGAGTCACCAATAAAACCAACCATCTGCTTTCTTTTACAGGAATAGTTAGGGATCTTCTTCTTTCCTCCAGATAATATCTGTAGAACATATTCCAGGGTTTTCTTTGGATCTCCACAAGTATTGAATATATGATAACCCAGAGTAACATTGGGCAGAAGGTCGGGGTTCTTGTTGATCTCATCGACAGCAAAGATCAAAGCTAAGATGCTTCTGTACTCTTCATAGTTGAGACTTTTAGTTAATTAATAAGCGGAAAATGCAGACAGAAAACAATTCACTCAACAATCTTCTTACGCTATACAGTAAACTATAGGATATTCCCCTTGATTCAATGCATTTTTCTTAAAGAGGGACAAGGAAACTAAGATAAAATGGGTCTGATTCCCCCCCCATTGGCCCCTACTTACATTTTGGATGTTGGTGCTGCCATGCCTCAGGACCCGATCCTACCCCCACTGTCCGCTTAGCCGTCCCTAACTGAGAAGCATGCCCTTAGCTGTGCTCATTGATGTCCCACAGCGATCTCGCAGCTCACCAAAGTCTCGTGGGATTCAGGCGGCTCCATTGCACCCCATTCATGGGCACTGCCCAGGTGTGAGATTGGGGGCTGTGCGTATTGCCTGATGGGATGCAAGGTGGAGCTGCCCTTCGGAAGGTTGCCCGGAAACGTGAGAACCAGAAGATGGATCCCCTGGTGAGGTGAGTAAGTACTGCCAAAAGGAAAAACCACAGGGGATGGCAGCAGATCAGTGAGGTTTCAGAGAGGTTTTAACCTCCCCCAATGTTCCTCTTTAATATCTCCTGAAAATAAGGACTGGGTTCATGTTTTATATTTGCATAAGGCATGAACAGTGGACTGAAACCAGCCATAGAGTCTATCAGATCCTCAGGCTGTCCCATTCAATGCCAGTGGGGTACTCAGATTTGGAGTTCCTGTAATGTCTGAATCTCCATGGCTTGATGTGTTAGCTTTCCTCTTCAATAATCTCAATGTGCGAGCCAACAGCGGCACAACTTCAGTTGCTGCATTACCTGTGCCAGCCATATCTGAATGGCTGGTGCAGGTTTGGACAGCTCTAGAGATAAGCAGCCCGTGTGAGGCGCTTAGCTAGTTTTAATTCAGCCTTACTAGCTTTGCATTAATATGGTGGGCCTATACCTCCTCCCCAAAACTGTCTGAATTCTACAACTGATGATCCCAAAAAACTGATTTCCCCACCCAGTCTGCATTCCACTGGTTTGATCTGTGGTTCCTGGCTAGTGCAAGGCCGTGCTTGGGTCGAGTGGGGCTCGTTGTAGTTTATGCCGACTATGGTACTCCTTGCTTCATGTTCAGGTTGCTTCTGAGATAAGCAGTCTCTCCTACCTCTAGCTTACCCTCACACTTCCAGTCCAAACATTCTGGTTGCCTACCATTTCCATTCTTTTTTCTTCCTTGACCCAAAGCTTTTTTGAATGGCACCCTGAAATGGCTGTACTCCTATATCTCTTAACCCTAACAATCTGTGTGTCATCATTTATTACTTCCTCTTACAGGAACTTGGCTGGTAATGCTTTTGATTTGCTGCTTGGTCAGTGAATGCTGGTACATTAGGAGTTCTTCCGTGTTACTGGTTAACCTGTCCCTACCCTAAGCAGGGGCGTAGCATGGAGGGGGCAGGGGGGCAGCCGACCCAGGAGCTAAGTTGTCAGTGGGGTGCCCCAGATGCCAGATTAAGTATGGTGGAGGCCCCTGGGCACAAAATCTGGTGGAGGCCCCAGATACAGTATTATTTTTTCCTTTAAAATAATAGTCCAGTTGAGTAACTGATTGGTGGTTGTTCTGCACCTGCCTATTAACTGGAATGTCAGATCGAGGGCACCCTTGTGCCCCCCTTGTGCGGGTGCGTGCTGCTCGGGAACTCCTGCTTTGTCATTCTGGGTGGGGGGTTGTGTAGTCGCCCGACTGGTCCAGCAGAAAACAGTTCCCTGCATTGAGCTGCCAGCGGCTGTGCTTGGTGGCTTATGTGCAGTGACAGCTCTGCACGTACCCATCACTGTAGTGATGCTAATGGCAGTTTTGATGCTCTAGACTCTCCGTCCTGCCCTGTGGTGGCTTTGGCTGCAGATTTGAAAAAACAAAAAAAAAGACTTGCCCAGATTCAAGGGGCTCCTCTGCCGCCGAAAGCTTTGTTGCTTGCCCACACGACCCGTCAGACTAAAGACTAAAAATACTCCTGGACCAGACTATAACCCAAAGTTTGGTGGAGGTCCCCTTTACAGGCCAAGTGGTGGAGGCCCCGGGGCTTGCACCTTCCTTGTAAGCCAGCCCTGGTTGCACAAAACAAAACCCGGGAAAGTCAAATTCCCAGGTTTGGTTATGCTTCAAATATGTATTATGGATTAGCTTGTGAAGGTTGTTTTATGGCGCCTTGTCATGTCTTCATAGGGAGGAAGATGGTTCTGTTCCGGATGAATTATAGTTGTACTGGACTATATATGGCTATGGCAGTTGAAGAGGAACAAAAGAAATATTTCACTTTCTTGGATTGTGTTCCTCTCTAGTAGGGCATCCAAATTTGGGATGCCTCACTGTGTATCCCCACAATTGCCCAAAAAAGCACACTCTCTTTGTTGCCATGTGGGTCACTCAACCAATCAGCGGTGCTCGTTCCATTCAGATTTCCTTTGCCACTTTGATGTCAGTGCAGCAAGAAGATCTGATTGGAGCGAAAGCTGCCGACTACATCCCTGCTCACCTATAGCTGTTGATTTTCCATTCAGAAAGGCCGGCGTGGGTGTGCGCCCCAGATAAAGGTATGCTGGGCATACGGTCATGGCGCAGCGAGGGCTCCAGGAACTGGTAAGTAAATTGGGGCGATCTTTTTTGACACAGTGGGGCAACCCAATTCTTATAGGCCGGTTGGTTGCTCCTTTTTAAAGTGGACCAAAACCCTGGCCCTAGTCTGAAATACTTAGGGCAGGGTAAAATCCCTCTCCAGGGGCATACCAATTTGGAATGCCCAACTATCAACCCCCCAGAATCACTGCAAATCTTTTCTCATTCCTCGCTCCCACTCCGCATAACAGGCACCCCATTATCTACTCAAACTCCTGCCAGGCATAACCGAATGGCCAGCGGGTGCGCACACAGCCAGCAGGAGATGCCCCAGAATAGCTTGCATTAATATGCATTGGAATCTATTTTGATTGGAGAAACGTCTGGGAGCGTGTGTGTCGTGGGAGCATGGAATGAGGTAAGATTTGTGTCTACCCAAGTGGTGTCACATGCAGGGGCATCCCAAATCAAGGTGCCCCTTTGAAGCAGACCAAAACCCAGTAGGGTGACAATCAAGAGTTTTGGTCCACTTCACTACAATAGATTCATCTACTGTATACACTGTAACATAGTAACATAGAATGTAAGGCTTAATAAAGACTTTAGTCCATCCAGTTCAGCCTGTTTAACTCCTTCCAGTGGTCTCGTAGCCATAGCTGGTAATGTTATTACATGCCAGGAAGGCATCAAGGCCACTTTTGAAAGTTTTTACTGTATCCATCATTACTACCTCCTCTGGCAGCGAGTTCCATAGTCTCTTACAGAGAAGAATCCCCTCCTATGTCGGTGGACATTTATTGGTCATGTTGATTTTAATATATTGACTATTATGTATTTTGCCATGGGATAAAAATGCTTCCAATTACTATGCCCAGGTTTACTTACCCTTCCTTCACTGCACCTGCTTCAGCAATATCCAGATTTTAATTCTTGCCCAATCTTAAGATTAGGTTCCCCGGCATCCACACACACTTCCTCTATTGCAGTGAATAAAGTGAGCAGTACATGTCACAAGTGGATGGGTGGAATTCTTGGGCATATCTTTGTGGAACAACACCTACCAGTGGCCGGACTACAATCTAAAAGATTTCAGGGCTGACCATTGGCTTTCCCCTGGGGCATACCAAATTGTGATGCCCTTCTGTGTGAAGCCAGGTACATTTGTTAAATGGGGCCATGTCCCCTCAATGAGGGATGGATAGGAGCTAGGTTATAACAGTTAAAACAATAAAAACAATTTAAATAGGCAAATTAATACTTTATTGATGCAGATTTGCATGTTTAACCTAAAGGGTAGGGGGACTTGGAATTAAAAGTGGGACAGTCTCCCCAAATCAGGGACACTTGGGAGGTATAGGGAAACCCCCAGGATGCCGGTAATTACACACCTTTTACTGGTCCAATGGCACATGCGCGGACTCTCCTCTAATCAGAGATTTAGACAAACGGCCTTCGACAAACGGCTCATATTGTTAACAGTGGGGAGCATGTGCTGCCACATCCCTTGCATCACCAGTAGCCTGCAAAAGGCAATCAGAGCCCTTTGACAAAGGATGCCAAATTATGTACGGGCTCTGATAGGATGAGAGCCTGTGCATGCGCCATTGGGCCGAGTGGAGGTGAATTTTATTGGGCCAACTGGGGGGGTTCAAAAAGCGCAGCATCCTAATTCAGGATGTCCCAGAGGCACGGAACAAGACCAGAGAAAGTCAATTGGGCACGAGGCAATTCAGCTTAAGCTTATTTGGGGAAGGGAGGCACTATTTTGAATCTTTTGCCAGGGTGTTTACCAATTACCCATTGTATCTAGTCTCCATGCAACCAATTTTGGATGCTCTACTGTGCGAATCCCCTCCATCTTTCAGTGCCGAATGTGGCTTTCATGGTAAGAAAGGATGGAGACCCCAATATAGAAGTCATTATTTTCTCTTTTCTCCCCCCACCACAGTTCTCTTATTAAGAGGCCGATTCATTAATAGCAGCAGGTAGCGACAGTTGAGCGACTGTAGCGGCATTTTCAGAGCGCCCGCTAGTAGTCGCTGTGCTTGGCCGTTGTTCGGTAGTTGTTAGCAACTCAGTCGGTTTGCCGTAATGTTGAATATTGGGTGAGGAGTCGCTGCTTGACAGGTTCCGCGCTGTATGGGAGCGCATGATAGCGACTGGCCCTAGCGACCAGCTCCCACCATATTCATTAAAAAATCACACTCAAAAAATTCTCGCGCTGTAAAATGCTTGTTTAAACCCCAGAGCGCTGGCGGCGATGTGTTAAAAGTAGTTTTTTAATCCCCAAACAACCATATTTTTGGAAACAAAAAACAAGTTTTTTAAATAATTTAGTAATATGAATACATTAATATCAGACCTGTAATATCAGTTCTGTACAATTTTTTTTTTTCCCTTAAAAAAATTATCTAAAATGGCAGAAGTGGTCACAGAATTTTTCACATTTAAAAAAAATAAATAAAAACAATTAATTATTAATATTTAAAGATTGTTCCATTGAAATGCATTGGAGAGCGCCAGGTAGTGAGAGGTCATACCTGTCGCTGTTCAAGGTCGGACGCTGGCGCTGTGGGCTGAGGCTGGAATAATGATGAATTATTCGCTATCTGGCGCTATCTCAGTCGCTAAGCAGGATTGGCTTGATAAATGTGTGATTGTGGTGGGGAGCCGGCGTTCTCGTGGCGGGGCCCGTCATTACCGGCCGCTCACCAGTCGCTACCTTCCGCTATTCCTTCATAAATAAGGGCCTTAGTGGACAACGTTATGTTATGCACCATTTTCTGCCTGCCTTTGAGCCTTGTCTATCTTGTAAATAACAATTTTTGGTCTATACATAAGTAAAAAAAAAAAAAGACTATACTTACTTCACCCACCATGGGCCAGCCTATTTAGTGCCAAGCAGACAACAGAAGATGGCTTCCCTAATATTTAGTCTAGCAATGTTTAAAGTATAGTAGTGTGACAAATATGGGAAGCCAACAGGTAGGGGTGGGCTGGGCGAATTTTGGTTGGCTGCACTGCTTTGGGGCCAAATGGACTGAGCATAGCCCCAGCACACAGTCAACCTCACTCAAAGCCTGCTCTCAAACTCACGTACTGCTGTTCTAACACTCTGCTCCACTCCCTGTCTCCTAAGTTTCCCCAATTCACTCTCCTCATAGACTATCCCAGCCAAGGCACTCAACTTCTGCCCTGTGGAAGCAATACCTACCCTTGACACATTTTCTAGCTCTACGGCTCTAAAGTTTTAGTACCATTGCCATATCTATCATGCCCATGATCTGCCCCTGCAATGATTTAGCCTCAGCTGATGAAGGCACTTATTAACAGGCTGGAAAGCACATTTGGGATAGGGTGCTCATGGGCTGGCCAGGTTCCACATAATCCTAAAATGGATTTTTGGCCCCAATCTGCTCCTGGTCACAGCCATTCTTGCAGGGTGATTTTTCTCCAGTTCTGCACTTAGGCCTCTATCCATCAAGAGTTGAAAAAAATTCTCATGGTGGTAAAAAATTCATTTCATGAGAATAAAGCCTGAAAATGTCACTGTTGATGAATCATCATCTAGGAGGACAATGAAAGTCAATGGCACTTTTTACTACATTATAAAAAGGAGTAAATAATTATCTCTGTTTTTCAGGAGTAAAAAGTGCCATTGGCTTTCATTGTCTCCCTAGCTGATGATTCATCCACAGTGACATTCTCTGGCTTTTTTTCTCATTAAATTAATTTATTTTACTACTATGTGAATATTTTTTAACTCTTGATGAATTGAAGCCTTAGCACTGCTCATTCTTTTGGACACACATTGGCCTTGAATCACTAAGAGTTGAAAAAAAAATCATGGTAGTAAAAAATTAAATTTATGGAGAAAGAAGCCTTTTAGTGAATCACCAGTTAGAAAGACAATGCAAGTCAATTGTACTGAAAGTATTGAAATGTGTACCCCTTTTTAGCTGTAGTAAATAGTTCCATTGACTTTCATTGTCTTCTTATATGGTTTTTCTATATTTTTCAACTCTTGATGAATCAATGCTCTTGTTAAGTTGTTAAGCTCTTGCTAAGTTAATGGCACTTTTTCTACAGTGAAAAAAGGAGTAAGACGTTTATTACTTTTTAGAGTAGTAAAAAAAATGCCATTGACTTTCATTGTCTTCCTAGCTAGTGATTCATGAACACTGAAATTCTCAAGCTTTTCATGGACTGGATAAATAAACTCTTTTCTAAATCATTTAACTGGATGAGTCCAGGTGTGTTTAGGAAAATGGTCAGTGCTAAGTACAGGACAAGGAAAAATGGCTCAGGCCGTCTTCCTTGAAGCCACCTTGACCCTCGTCTGGGAGAGAGGTTGCGTTATAATCCTTGCCAAGCAGCATGTTCAGCATGAGCAGCTGATAGCAGAAAGGGCCATCTTCTGTTAATTAATCAGCATGAGATGTATATTAAGTAGGGATGAGTGAACCGGTTCGGACAAACCGGAATTCGCTCCGAATTTCAGGGAAAATTCAATTCGGCACAAACCCGAATTTTTTTGGGTTCGTGCCGATCGAATTTTGCCTGAAATAATAAAAAAAAAATGCCGGCATGGTGGGAGCGTGGAGGCCGGCGCCGCTCTCAGCTGTCATCAGAGGACGCGTCATCAGAGGGCGACTGAGAGCGGCGCCGGCCTCCACGCTCCGACCATGCAGGTAAGTGTTTGCTTTTTAAACAAATGCTGGCATGGTGGGAGCAGGCAGGCCGGCTACGCTGTCAGCGGGCCGGCGCCGGCCCGCTGACAGGCGTAGCCGGCCTGCCCGCTCCTACCATGCCAGCATTTGTTTTTTCAGATGAGCGATTCGTGAAAGTTTCTTGGGGAAATTCGGCGAATCGCCCGAATCGAACTTTCAAGAAGTTCGCTCATCTCTAATATTAAGCATAGGATGTTTGCTTTTTTCACTGCACGCATCATTCTCAGAGAGGTCTTATTGGGTAGGTTACTGGTACTAAAACATCTCAATCGGATTCAATCATCTGGACTTACTGTAGGCACATAGAAGGGCTGGGGGCTTTAGCAGTCTTTTTAGAGCCCCAGTCTATGACTGTGGAGTGAGCAGAGATCAGGCCTCCGATGATGGCATCTCCCTCTTGGCAATATTCATATTCAAATACAGACTTAGTGACACTGAGTCTACACTGAGATGCTGAGTTTGTTATGTCTCCATAACATGTAGCAGGGAGGAGAAGGGTCAACAGACAGGACACAAACCAGACAGGCGACCAGATCATGTCCCCAGCAGATCTTCTGAATCTGTATGGTCACCAGCAGTTCCACACATCCTCAGCACAGTGATTGGAAAACAGACAGTCCACCAGCACTTTATATACATAAACTCAGAGCGACTTAAAGTTACAGCCTCAGCTGAAGAGCAATTGCATAATGTAATAATAGCAGCTAATGGTCAAACAAAAATAGAAAAATATGTTTTCAAGCCTGATTTATTGTTTTATTTTGTTTTAGTTTAATTTTGAGTAAAGTTGAAAAAGATGATGTTCATTTTCCAAGAGAAATATGAAAGAAAATATATGTCTGATGCTACTGGGTGGATTTAAACTAACAGGGGCCTCTTTCTGTTTAAGCTTCAGGAAGGCAAAGTCGCATTGGACAATATAACCAACCTGTTAGTCTTTAAGGTTGAGAAAACCCAGGAAGGTGGGCTTCCATTTTTTTTTTTCTACCCGTGGATACTGCTATCTTGGCTGGGGTTTTTACAGCATACAAAAAAAATCAAACTAATCAAGTTATAAGAAATGCTTGTGTGTTATACCCTATAAAGATAGGGTTAAATATGCCACTGTCAAGATGGGATGCACAGTGGCCAGGAATATTTACAGCACAAAAAAAAGCAATTCAAAACTGATCTGGCCAATGAAGTGAAGTGAAAATAAAAAAAAAAAGTTTCCCTGTCACTTTCTCTGCTGTCCCTGCCTGGATCGTTCCCGATTTTTCCCTATCTTTCCCTGGCTCTCCCTGGCACTGTATTGGTCTCTGTGGGTCTCCCTGACTCTCCCTGCCTGTCTGTAAGTCTCTCCCTGTCTGCAGCAACCTCCGTTCTGTCTGCATTGCAAGGCTGAAATGCGCACAAGCAAGAGGCCGCCGTTTATATATCACTGTGACGTCACCGGGCTTCCTGGCTGCTAATAGGCTGCATGTGACTTTCCCATGAAAACTTGCCCCAGGGGACATGTCCATCCACTATTTTACAATGGCTGTATTTGAAATAAATGGAGTTTAAAGGAAAACTTTGATCGGTCGAATCGCAGGGAAATTCGGATTCGTTCAAAATCGAATTTTTCCGGAAATTCGGAACAAATTCGGGTTTGTCCGAATCGATTCGCTCATCTCTATCCGTCGCTTGTACGTGCATACCACAGCGGCTCTGAGCACTCTGATTGGACGAGCGCTCTCATAGGAGCTGGGTGAGGTGAGTTTTTTAGGGCGATCTGGGGGGTTTCACGCAGAAGTGGACCAAAACCCAGGATAGTCAAAATCCTGGGTGTTGGTCCACTTTAAATACACACTCCTAATGAGCGTGTCTATAGCACTTCCACCTCAAGTGGCAGAGCTGCTGCGTGCGCTCCAGACAGTGAGTGGGATGCTGGCTGCTGTTGTTTCCGCTGCATCACTTCCCCTGTCCAACGATATTCCACCAGGCGGGCATGCGCTGGCTACGGACGCTCTACCACTGCCGGAACGCAAACATGCATTCCAAGCAGTGACACAGTGTCACTTCCCTGTCTCAACACTGTTATTGTGTCGGACAAAAGTGGCCTAGCCACACCAGCTCAAGTCTACAAATATTAAATTGCAGTAGTTAGGCACAGACTCCCCAGTAGTGAAGGAATAATGGTCATCCAAAAAGCAACTTGGTCCCAAAGCGCATGCACATCAATTGGAAAAGCACCGGTGTATCCTTCCCCAAAACCTTAGACTCTTACCAGACTTTAGCAACAAATAGGCCCATTCATCAGCAGATTCATATCCTTGCATGCAAGGTTAAATCATCAGTGTTTCCACGAAGAGACCACTGCAAAAGCTCGGCCCGCAGACACTACTTCTTCCAGAAGGCCACTTGATGTGCATGCGCTTTGGGACGACGTCGCTTTTTGGATAACCGTTATTCCTTCACTACTAGGGAGCTCTGTGCCTAACTAGTGCATTTAAACTGACTTTTGGATTGAGGAGTCTGCACATTGAGCACCTGTTTAAGAACATTTTAAGAACATATTTAGTACTTGTATTATTTTTGAGCGCGATATTGTTTCATTTTATTTAAATATTAAATTGCGTCCGCCATTTTCTTGGAGACCAGGGTATCTACACTGGCCGAAATAGTCTATAGTGTGCACTAAATATGGTAAAATAAGGAAAATGAAATAAAATTCTTTATCCACTCAATTCTTTATCTTTATTCTTTATTTGACTCTCCTCATTTTACCATGTTTAGTGCGCACTATAGAAGTTTTGGCCAGCGTAGATCTACTATATGATTAATGGTTAGTTATTAAACCAGAGGCGGGGTCACGTCCAATAGGCTGAAATAATATAATTGGATCAGACCTAGATCTAATCTAATCTTTTTTGTTGCAGAAATATTTAAGCCTTGACCGTGTACCAGCCTATTACTGTATTGAATAGTATTCATATTTTGGTGAGTGGGTCACTCTATTTTCTACTGTTACCCCGAGTGTGAGGTCCGCTTTGCAGGAGCCAATACAATACAAGAGCCAAGACACACTAAATCTGAGGAAGCTAGACTACAAATAGAAGTCACAACATTGCATCGAATGAAGGGGGGAAAGGGAAAATAAAGACATACCTAAAGAGATTCTCATCTGCGACTGGTGGCACAAGCACCACGTGCTTGCAGTCAATCACACCAATGGTGTTGGGCATATCGGCCAACTCATAAAAGCCCAACTTAACTGCATTCCAGCCTACCATAATGCTGTGAAACAGATATACTTGTCCACCAGTCCACCAAAGTGAAGTTGAGTGTAGGCTGGGACAGGCCAGCCCCTGGAACTAGCCATTCACCAAAAATTTAATTTAGCCAACCATTTGGCCATGCCCGCAATTGCATGTCCCTTGCTTGTGGTGGGGGCCAACCATGGCCGCAACTACCAATACAGTTTCTCGAAGTTGAAACACGGCTCGAGAAGTTCAAATTCATGAACGCGATCGACATCCACACACAGCCGATGCAACTGAAAATCTGACAGACACATGTAGAGCAAGCCATAAGGCTGCAGATGCTTGGACTTTGTCAGAGGGCTCCACACAACACGCCACTACACTCCTTCCAGGAAATAGAGCACGTATGTGTTGTGTGAAAAAAGCTGTTTTATTGGCCCATCCTGAAGGGCAAATCATTCCTAATCAGAGCTGTGAATCATGCGCAAGCCCATACTAATCACGTATTATACTCTTAAAAGCGATAACAACACAAGCAAGAATACACTATAGACATGATAGTGAAAAGGCTTAACCCTTTAACCGCCAGCCCACCTTGAGATTTTGTCACCCTTTGTTGCCAGACCATTTTGCACTATTTTTCAATCCCCATGTTCAACTATGATTTTTGAAGGGATTTCCAGGGATTTCCCAGGAAAGTGATATATTGTTTTTTTTCAGCCTGGGCTTTAACATGAAATGTCTTGTTAGCCATTTTTTAGGTGTATTCATATTTTTGGGTGAAATATTTGCAAAAAAAACAACTATTTTTTACAATTTGTAGTGTTTTTTTGTAATAAAAAATGTAAGTTTGTCAATAATATCTTACTGTATGTGAAATTCCAATTTCTTCCGGTTACAGCGTTACCACATATGTATCGGTAGACACCCTTTCCTGCCCAGGAGACTCTCTCAAACTGAAACAACGCTTTAGGATATTTTTACATAAAATACAACTATGCTATGCAATATGCGCACCTTGCAGTTTTTCAAGAAAAACAACCCTTACATTTGAAATACCCCTGACAAACTGTATATTCTCTGGAAGTACACACCTCAGGCTTTCTAGATGTACCAGGCTTGTTGACATGGGTGCAGTTTTCTGAAAGTAATCCCACAATGTATTCTTTGATGTGCTCCATTGCACATCTTAACATTACAAGAGATCCCTATTGGGATCCTACTTTCCATTTTCCTGTTGCTGCTGTCTGTTTATATCGCCTGTGTATAAATCCCTTCTTTAGTCTAATTTATGTAATGAACAGTTTTTTATTCTGTAGTAAATGTATTTAATCAAGCTGAACCTAAAGTCCTTAATTTGATTTAGTTCATCCCAAGACTTGGTCCATATCCCCTGATTTGACCCCCCAAGGCACATATTCAGGCTCTCATTTATAATTCACATCATAGAACAATGTTTGTTCACAGAGCCCCGCATGGGCAATTGAGCAATGGAGAGTGCATCAGGCAAGGGCAGCCGGGGATGTGGACATGGGCCACACATATACCAGTGAGGTGAAATTCACCAGGAATAGGGAATCATCCGGACAGCCGAAACAGGTTTTGGTTATCTTTAATCAATATTCAAGCCAATATGTCATGCTTTGGTGGTGCTACGTATAAGGGTTTTGTGTCTCTGTCAGATATTTTAAAATATTTGCATTATGTTTTAGAAAAAAATTAATCAGTGTTCCCCAACCCTCCTCTTCAAGGCCTCCCAATAGGTTATGTTTTGGGGGGCCCCCATTGAGCTCTCTATGTGGAGATCCTCAAAACATGACCTGTTTGTGGACCTTTAGGAGCGGATTGTGGAACACTGAAGTAAGTTAATAGGAAAGCGACCGCAAGCACTGCTCAGGTATTTGGACTGTACACTGCGTTATACTGTTAATTTTCCATTGCATAAGTCCTCTATTGGCCTACACAATGAATATATTCATGAATTGAATATGAAACGAAATGAAGTGCAATTGGCAGCATTTCTCCCATACATTGTGACTAGGGATGAGCGAATCGATCCTGGCGAACCCGGATTCGATCCGAATTTCATGAAAAATTCGATTCGGATCGAATCCGAATTTCCCCGTGCTTCGATCGCTCAAAGTTTTCCTTTAACATCCATTCATTTACATTACAGGCATTCTAAGATGGCGGACGGGACATGTCCAGACATCTACCCCGCTCCAGTGCATGCTGGGGCAGTCACATGCAGCCTATCAGCAGCCAGCAAGCCCGGTGACATCACAGCGCTATTTAAGGCGGCGGACATCTTGCTTTTCCTCATTTCTCTATTGCATTTGTGAGAGACAGGACACTGCTGTAGTCAGGGAGAGACAGTTAGAGAGACAGGGACAGACAGGGACAGGCAGGAGACAGGCCGAAGACAGGCAGGAAGTCAGCGAGAAGCAGGGAAAGTTAGGAAAAATCGGAGGCAGTCACAGGGAGATTTTTTTTTTTTTCATCCAGCCTGAGTGTTACTGGCTGGCTGACTGGCTTTGTTAGCGTTTTCAGGCTGCTTATACACTTACTGTGCATATATACTGAACTGATCTCAAGTCTGCTGTGGGAACATTACCATTTTGTAAAATCTCATTAGCCTCTGTATTAGCCTCTGTAAGCTGCACAGTTATTTAAAGTAATTTGTCCTGTATGAGCCTGCTTACACACTGTTGCTGTGTGCATATATACTGATCTCAAGTCTGCTTTGAGGCATCCCATTCTGTAACATACCATTAGCCTCTGTATTTACTGTAAGCTGCACAGTTATTTAAAGTAATTTGGCCTGTATGAGCCTGCTTACACACTTTTGCTGTGTGCATATATACTGATCTCAAGTCTGCTGGGGCCATCCCATTCTGTAACATACCATTAGCCTCTGTATTTACTGTAAGCTGCACAGTTATTTAAAGTATTATGGCCTGTATGAGCCTGCTTACACACTGTTGCTGTGTGCATATATACTGATCTCAAGTCTGCTGTGAGGCATCCCATTCTGTAACATACCATTAGCCTCTGTATTTACTGTAAGCTGCACAGTTATTTAAAGTAATTTGCCCTGTATGAGCCTGCTTACACACTGTTGCTGTGTGCATATATACTGATCTCAAGTCTGCTGTGGGCCATCCCATTCTGTAACATAACATTAGCCTCTGTATTTACTGTAAGCTGCACAGTTATTTAAAGTAATTTGGCCTGTATGAGCCTGCTTACACACTGTTGCTGTGTGCATATATACTGATCTCAAGTCTGCTGTGAGGCATCCCATTCTGTAACATACCATTAGCCTCTGTATTTACTGTAAGCTGCACAGTTATTTAAAGTAATTTGGCCTGTATGAGCCTGCTTACACACTGTTGCTGTGTGCATATATACTGATCTCAAGTCTGCTGTGAGGCATCCCATTCTGTAACATACCATTAGCCTCTGTATTTACTGTAAGCTGCACAGTTATTTAAAGTAATTTGGCCTGTATGAGCCTGCTTACACACTGTTGCTGTGTGCATATATACTGATCTCAAGTCTGCTGTGAGGCATCCCATTCTGTAACATACCATTAGCCTCTGTATTTACTGTAAGCTGCACAGTTATTTAAAGTAATTTGGCCTGTATGAGCCTGCTTACACACTGTTGCTGTGTGCATATATACTGATCTCAAGTCTGCTGTGAGGCATCCCATTCTGTAACATACCATTAGCCTCTGTATTTACTGTAAGCTGCACAGTTATTTAAAGTAATTTGGCCTGTATGAGCCTGCTTACACACTGTTGCTGTGTGCATATATACTGATCTCAAGTCTGCTGTGAGGCATCCCATTCTGTAACATACCATTAGCCTCTGTATTTACTGTAAGCTGCACAGTTATTTAAAGTAATTTGGCCTGTATGAGCCTGCTTACACACTGTTGCTGTGTGCATATATACTGATCTCAAGCCTGCTTGGGGCCATCCCATTCTGTAACATCACATTAGCCTCTGTATTTACTGTAAGCTGCACAGTTATTTAAAGTAATTTGGCCTGTATGAGCCTGCTTACACACTGTTGCTGTGTGCATATATACTGATCTCAAGTCTGCTTGGGGCCATCCCATTCTGTAACATACCATTAGCCTCTGTATTTACTGTAAGCTGCACAGTTATTTAAAGTAATTTGGCCTGTATGAGCCTGCTTACACACTGTTGCTGTGTGCATATATACTGATCTCAAGTCTGCTTGGGGCCATCCCATTCTGTAACATACCATTAGCCTCTGTATTTACTGTAAGCTGCACAGTTATGTAAAGTAATTTGGCCTGTATGAGCCTGCTTACACACTGTTGCTGTGTGCATATATACTGATCTCAAGTCTGCTTGGGACCATCCCATTCTGTAACATACCATTAGCCTCTGTATTTACTGTAAGCTGCACAGTTATTTAAAGTAATTTGGCCTGTATGAGCCTGCTTACACACTGTTGCTGTGTGCATATATACTGATCTCAAGTCTGCTTGGGGCCATCTCATTCTGTAACATCACATTAGCCTCTGTATTTACTGTAAGCTGCACAGTTATTTAAAGCAATTTGGCCTGTATGAGCCTGCTTACACACTGTTGCTCTGTGCATATATACTGATCTCAAGTCTGCTTGGGGCCATCCCGATCTGTAACATACCATTAGCCTCTGTATTTACTGTAAGCTGCACAGTTATTTAAAGTAATTTGGCCTGTATGAGCCTGCTTACACACTGTTGCTGTGTGCATATATACTGATCTCAAGTCTGCTTGGGACCATCCCATTCTGTAACATACCATTAGCCTCTGTATTTACTGTAAGCTGCACAGTTATTTAAAGTAATTTGGCCTGTATGAGCCTGCTTACACACTGTTGCTGTGTGCATATATACTGATCTCAAGTCTGCTTGGGGCCATCCCATTCTGTAACATCACATTAGCCTCTGTATTTACTGTAAGCTGCACAGTTATTTAAAGTAATTTGGCCTGTATGAGCCTGCTTACACACTGTTGCTCTGTGCATATATACTGATCTCAAGTCTGCTTGGGGCCATCCCGATCTGTAACATACCATTAGCCTCTGTATTTACTGTAAGCTGCACAGTTATTTAAAGTAATTTGGCCTGTATGAGCCTGCTTACACACTGTTGCTCTGTGCATATATACTGATCTCAAGTCTGCTTGGGGCCATCCCATTCTGTAACATACCATTAGCCTCTGTATTTACTGTAAGCTGCACAGTTATGTAAAGTAATTTGGCCTGTATGAGCCTGCTTACACACTTTTGCTGTGTGCATATATACTGATCTCAAGTCTGCTTGGGGCCATCCCATTCTGTAACATACCATTAGCCTCTGTATTTACTGTACGCTGCACAGTTATTTAAAGTAATTTGGCCTGTATGAGCCTGCTTACACACTGTTGCTGTGTGCATATATACTGATCTCAAGTCTGCTGTGAGGCATCCCATTCTGTAACATACCATTAGCCTCTGTATTTACTGTAAGCTGCACAGTCATTTAAAGTAATTTGGCCTGTATGAGCCTGCTTACACACTGTTGCTGTGTGCATATATACTGATCTCAAGTCTGCTTGGGGCCATCCCATTCTGTAACATACCATTAGCCTCTGTATTTACTGTACGCTGCACAGTTATTTAAAGTAATTTGGCCTGTATGAGCCTGCTTACACACTGTTGCTGTGTGCATATATACTGATCTCAAGTCTGCTGTGAGGCATCCCATTCTGTAACATCACATTAGCCTCTGTATTTACTGTAAGCTGCACAGTTATTTAAAGTAATTTGGCCTGTATGAGCCTGCTTACACACTGTTGCTCTGTGCATATATACTGATCTCAAGTCTGCTGTGAGGCATCCCATTCTGTAACATACCATTAGCCTCTGTATTTACTGTAAGCTGCACAGTTATTTAAAGTAATTTGGCCTGTATGAGCCTGCTTAAACATTGTTGCTGTGTGCATATATACTGATCTGAAGTCTGCTTGTGGCCATTCCATTCTGTAACATCACATTAGCCTCTGTATTTACTGTAAGCTGCACAGTTATTTAAAGTAATTTGGCCTGTATGAGCCTGCTTACACACTGTTGCTGTGTGCATATATACTGATCTCAAGTCTGCTGTGAGGTATCCCATTCTGTAACATCACATTAGCCTCTGTATTTACTGTAAGCTGCACAGTTATTTAAAGTAATTTGGCCTGTATGAGCCTGCTTACACACTGTTGCTGTGTGCATATATACTGATCTCAAATCTGCTTGGGGGCATCCCATTCTGTAACATACCATTAGCATCTGTATTTACAGTAAGCTGCACAGTTATTTAAAGTAATTTGGCCTGTATGAGCCTGCTTACACACTGTTGCTGTGTGAATATATACTGATCTCAAGTCTGCTTGGGGGCATCCCATTCTGTAACATACCATTAGCCTCTGTATTTACTGTAAGCTGCACAGTTATTTAAAGTAATTTGGCCTGTATGAGCCTGCTTACACACTGTTGCTGTGTGCATATATACTGATCTCAAATCTGCTTGGGGGCATCCCATTCTGTAACATACCATTAGCCTCTGTATTTACTGTAAGCTGCACAGTTATTTAAAGAAATTTGGCCTGTATGAGCCTGCTTTCACACTGTTGCTGTGTGCATATATATTGATCTCAAGTCTACATGGGGCCATCCCATTCTGTAACATCACATTAGCCTCTGTATTTACTGTAAGCTGCACAGTTATTTAAAGTAATTTGGCCTGTATGAGCCTGCTTACACACTGTTGCTGTGTGCATATATACTGATCCCAAGTCTGCTGTGGGCCATCCCATTCTGTAACATCACATTAGCCTCTGTATTTACTGTAAGCTGCACAGTTATTTATAGTAATTTGGCCTGTATGAGCCTGCTTACACCCTGTTGCCGTGTGCATATATACTGATCTCAAGTCTGCTTGGGGGCATCCCATTCTGTAACATACCATTAGCATCTGTATTTACTGTAAGCTGCACAGTTATTTAAAGTAATTTGGCCTGTATGAGCCTGCTTACACACTGTTGCTGTGTGCATATATACTGATCTCAAGTCTGCTTTGAGGCTTCCCATCCTGTAACATACCATTAGCCTCTGTATATACTGTAAGCTGCACAGTTATTTAAAGTAATTTGGCCTGTATGAGCCTGCTTAAACACTGTTGCTGTGTGCATATATACTGATCTCAAGTCTGCTTGTGGCCATTCCATTCTGTAACATCACATTAGCCTCTGTATTTACTGTAAGCTGCACAGTTATTTAAAGTAATTTGGCCTGTATGAGCCTGCTTACACACTGTTGCTGTGTGCATATATACTGATCTCAAGTCTGCTTTAATGCATCCCATTCTGTAAAATACCATTAGCCTCTGTATTTACTGTAAGCTGCACAGTTATTTAAAGTAATTTGGCCTGTATGAGCCTGCTTACACACTGTTGCTGTGTGCATATATACTGATCTCAAGTCTGCTTGGGGCCCTCCCATTCTGTAACATACCATTAGCCTCTGTATTTACTGTAAACTGCACAGTTATTTAAAGTAATTTGGCCTGTATGAGCCTGCTTACACACTGTTGCTCTGTGCATATATACTGATCACAAGTCTGCTTGGGGGCATCCCATTCTGTAACATACCATTAGCCTCTGTATATACTGTAAGCTGCACAGTTATTTAAAGTAATTTGGCCTGTATGAGCCTGCTTAAACACTGTTGCTGTGTGCATATATACTGATCTCAAGTCTGCTTGTGGCCATTCCATTCTGTAACATCACATTAGCCTCTGTATTTACTGTAAGCTGCACAGTTATTTAAAGTAATTTGGCCTGTATGAGCCTGCTTACACACTGTTGCTGTGTGCATATATACTGATCTCAAGTCTACATGGGGCCATCCCATTCTGTAACATCACATTAGCCTCTGTATTTACTGTAAGCTGCACAGTTATTTAAAGTAATTTGGCCTGTATGAGCCTGCTTAAACACTGTTGCTGTGTGCATATATACTGATCTCAAGTCTGCTTGGGACCATCCCATTCTGTAACATACCATTAGCCTCTGTATTTACTGTAAGCTGCACAGTTATGTAAAGTAATTTGGCCTGTATGAGCCTGCTTACACACTGTTGCTGTGTGCATATATACTGATCTCAAGTCTGCTTGGGGCCATCTCATTCTGTAACATCACATTAGCCTCTGTATTTACTGTAAGCTGCACAGTTATTTAAAGTAATTTGGCCTGTATGAGCCTGCTTACACACTGTTGCTCTGTGCATATATACTGATCTCAAGTCTGCTTGGGGCCATCCCGATCTGTAACATACCATTAGCCTCTGTATTTACTGTAAGCTGCACAGTTATTTAAAGTAATTTGGCCTGTATGAGCCTGCTTACACACTGTTGCTGTGTGCATATATACTGATCTCAAATCTGCTTGGGACCATCCCATTCTGTAACATACCATTAGCCTCTGTATTTACTGTAAGCTGCACAGTTATTTAAAGTAATTTGGCCTGTATGAGCCTGCTTACACACTGTTGCTGTGTGCATATATACTGATCTCAAGTCTGCTTGGGGCCATCCCATTCTGTAACATCACATTAGCCTCTGTATTTACTGTAAGCTGCACAGTTTTTTAAAGTAATTTGGCCTGTATGAGCCTGCTTACACACTGTTGCTCTGTGCATATATACTGATCTCAAGTCTGCTTGGGGCCATCCCGATCGGTAACATACCATTAGCCTCTGTATTTACTGTAAGCTGCACAGTTATTTAAAGTAATTTGGCCTGTATGAGCCTGCTTACACACTGTTGCTCTGTGCATATATACTGATCTCAAGTCTGCTTGGGGCCCTCCCATTCTGTAACATACCATTAGCCTCTGTATTTACTGTAAGCTGCACAGTTATTTAAAGTAATTTGGCCTGTATGAGCCTGCTTACACACTTTTGCTGTGTGCATATATACTGATCTCAAGTCTGCTGTGAGGCATCCCATTCTGTAACATCACATTAGCCTCTGTATTTACTGTAAGCTGCACAGTTATTTAAAGTAATTTGGCCTGTATGAGCCTGCTTACACACTGTTGCTATGTGCATATATACTGATCTCAAGTCTGCTTGGGGCCATCCCATTCTGTAAAATACCATTAGCCTCTGTATTTACTGTAAGCTGCACAGTTATTTAAAGTAATTTGGCCTGTATGAGCCTGCTTAAACACTGTTGCTGTGTGCATATATACTGATCTCAAGTCTGCTTGTGGCCATTCCATTCTGTAACATCACATTAGCCTCTGTATTTACTGTAAGCTGCACAGTTATTTAAAGTAATTTGGCCTGTATGAGCCTGCTTACACACTGTTGCTGTGTGCATATATACTGATCTCAAGTCTGCTGTGGGCCATCCCATCCTGTAACATCACATTAGCCTCTGTATTTACTGTAAGCTGCACAGTTATTTAAAGTTATTTGGCCTGTATGAGCCTGCTTACACACTGTTGCTGTGTGCATATATACTGATCTCAAGTCTGCTGTGAGGCATCCCATTCTGTAACATCACATTAGCCTCTGTATTTACTGTAAGCTGCACAGTTATTTAAAGTAATTTGGCCTGTATGAGCCTGCTTACACACTGTTGCTGTGTGCATATATACTGATCTCAAATCTGCTTGGGGGCATCCCATTCTGTAACATAACTTTAGCCTCTGTATTTACTGTAAGCTGCACAGTTATTTAAAGTAATTTGGCCTGTATGAGCCTGCTTACACACTGTTGCTGTGTGCATATATACTGATCTCAAGTCTGCTTGGGGGCATCCCATTCTGTAACATACCATTAGCCTCTGTATTTACTGTAAGCTGCACAGTTATTTAAAGTAATTTGGCCTGTATGAGCCTGCTTACACACTTTTGCTGTGTGCATATATACTGATCTCAAGTCTGCTGTGGGCCATCCCATCCTGTAACATCACATTAGCCTCTGTATTTACTGTAAGCTGCACAGTTATTTAAAGTAATTTGGCCTGTATGAGCCTGCTTACACACTGTTGCTGTGTGCATATATACTGATCTCAAATCTGCTTGGGGGCATCCCATTCTGTAACATACCATTAGCCTCTGTATTTACTGTAAGCTGCACAGTTATTTAAAGAAATTTGGCCTGTATGAGCCTGCTTTCACACTGTTGCTGTGTGCATATATACTGATCTCAAGTCTACATGGGGCCATCCCATTCTGTAACATCACATTAGCCTCTGTATTTACTGTAAGCTGCACAGTTATTTAAAGTAATTTGGCCTGTATGAGCCTGCTTACACACTGTTGCTGTGTGCATATATACTGATCCCAAGTCTGCTGTGGGCCATTCCATTCTGTAACATCACATTAGCCTCTGTATTTACTGTAAGCTGCACAGTTATTTATAGTAATTTGGCCTGTATGAGCCTGCTTACACCCTGTTGCCGTGTGCATATATACTGATCTCAAGTCTGCTTGGGGGCATCCCATTCTGTAACATACCATTAGCATCTGTATTTACTGTAAGCTGCACAGTTATTTAAAGTAATTTGGCCTGTATGAGCCTGCTTACACACTGTTGCTGTGTGCATATATACTGATCTCAAGTCTGCTTTGAGGCTTCCCATCCTGTAACATACCATTAGCCTCTGTATATACTGTAAGCTGCACAGTTATTTAAAGTAATTTGGCCTGTATGAGCCTGCTTAAACACTGTTGCTGTGTGCATATATACTGATCTCAAGTCTGCTTGTGGCCATTCCATTCTGTAACATCACATTAGCCTCTGTATTTACTGTAAGCTGCACAGTTATTTAAAGTAATTTGGCCTGTATGAGCCTGCTTACACACTGTTGCTGTGTGCATATATACTGATCTCAAGTCTGCTTTAATGCATCCCATTCTGTAACATACCATTAGCCTCTGTATTTACTGTAAGCTGCACAGTTATTTAAAGTAATTTGGCCTGTATGAGCCTGCTTACACACTGTTGCTGTGTGCATATATACTGATCTCAAGTCTGCTTGGGGCCCTCCCATTCTGTAACATACCATTAGCCTCTGTATTTACTGTAAACTGCACAGTTATTTAAAGTAATTTGGCCTGTATGAGCCTGCTTACACACTGTTGCTCTGTGCATATATACTGATCACAAGTCTGCTTGGGGGCATCCCATTCTGTAACATACCATTAGCCTCTGTATTTACTGTAAGCTGCACAGTTATTTAAAGTAATTTGGCCTGTATGAGCCTGCTTACACACTGTTGCTGTGTGCATATATACTGATCTCAAGTCTGCTGTGAGGCATCCCATTCTGTAACATCACATTAGCCTCTGTATTTACTGTAAGCTGCACAGTTATTTAAAGTAATTTGGCCTGTATGAGCCTGCTTACACACTGTTGCTATGTGCATATATACTGATCTCAAGTCTGCTTGGGGCCATCCCATTCTGTAACATACCATTAGCCTCTGTATTTACTGTGAGCTGCACAGTTATTTAAAGTAATTTGGCCTGTATGAGCCTGCTTAAACACTGTTGCTGTGTGCATATATACTGATCTCAAGTCTGCTTGTGGCCATTCCATTCTGTAACATCACATTAGCCTCTGTATTTACTGTAAGCTGCACAGTTATTTAAAGTAATTTGGCCTGTATGAGCCTGCTTACACACTGTTGCTGTGTGCATATATACTGATCTCAAGTCTGCTTTAATGCATCCCATTCTGTAACATACCATTAGCCTCTGTATTTACTGTAAGCTGCTAAGTTATTTAAAGTAATGTGGCCTGTATGAGCCTGCTTACACACTGTTGCTCTGTGCATATATACTGATCACAAGTCTGCTTGGGGGCATCCCATTCTGTAACATACCATTAGCCTCTGTATTTACTGTAAGCTGCACAGTTATTTAAAGTAATTTGGCCTGTATGAGCCTGCTTACACACTGTTGCTGTGTGCATATATACTTATCTCAAGTCTGCTGTGAGGCATCCCATTCTGTAACATCACATTAGCCTCTGTATTTACTGTAAGCTGCACAGTTATTTAAAGTAATTTGGCCTGTATGAGCCTGCTTACACACTGTTGCTGTGTGCATATATACTGATCTCAAGTCTGCTTGGGGCCATCCCATTCTGTAACATACCATTAGCCTCTGTATTTACTGTGAGCTGCACAGTTATTTAAAGTAATTTGGCCTGTATGAGCCTGCTTAAACACTGTTGCTGTGTGCATATATACTGATCTCAAGTCTGCTTGTGGCCATTCTATTCTGTAACATCACATTAGCCTCTGTATTTACTGTAAGCTGCACAGTTATTTAAAGTAATTTGGCCTGTATGAGCCTGCTTACACACTGTTGCTGTGTGCATATATACTGATCTCAAGTCTGCTGTGGGCCATCCCATCCTGTAACATCACATTAGCCTCTGTATTTACTGTAAGCTGCACAGTTATTTAAAGTAATTTGGCCTGTATGAGCCTGCTTACACACTGTTGCTGTGTGCATATATACTGATCTCAAGTCTGCTGTGAGGCATCCCATTCTGTAACATCACATTAGCCTCTGTATTTACTGTAAGCTGCACAGTTATTTAAAGTAATTTGGCCTGTATGAGCCTGCTTACACACTGTTGCTGTGTGCATATATACTGATCTCAAATCTGCTTGGGGGCATCCCATTCTGTAACATAACATTAGCCTCTGTATTTACTGTAAGCTGCACAGTTATTTAAAGTAATTTGGCCTGTATGAGCCTGCTTACACACTGTTGCTGTGTGCATATATACTGATCTCAAGTCTGCTTGGGGGCATCCCATTCTGTAACATACCATTAGCCTCTGTATTTACTGTAAGCTGCACAGTTATTTAAAGTAATTTGGCCTGTATGAGCCTGCTTACACACTTTTGGTGTGTGCATATATACTGATCTCAAGTCTGCTGTGGGCCATCCCATCCTGTAACATCACATTAGCCTCTGTATTTACTGTAAGCTGCACAGTTATTTAAAGTAATTTGGCCTGTATGAGCCTGCTTACACACTGTTGCTGTGTGCATATATACTGATCTCAAATCTGCTTGGGGGCATCCCATTCTGTAACATACCATTAGCCTCTGTATTTACTGTAAGCTGCACAGTTATTTAAAGAAATTTGGCCTGTATGAGCCTGCTTTCACACTGTTGCTGTGTGCATATATACTGATCTCAAGTCTACATGGGGCCATCCCATCCTGTAACATCACATTAGCCTCTGTATTTACTGTAAGCTGCACAGTTATTTAAAGTAATTTGGCCTGTATGAGCCTGCTTACACACTGTTGCTGTGTGCATATATACTGATCCCAAGTCTGCTGTGGGCCATTCCATTCTGTAACATCACATTAGCCTCTGTATTTACTGTAAGCTGCACAGTTATTTATAGTAATTTGGCCTGTATGAGCCTGCTTACACCCTGTTGCCGTGTGCATATATACTGATCTCAAGTCTGCTTGGGGGCATCCCATTCTGTAACATACCATTAGCATCTGTATTTACTGTAAGCTGCACAGTTATTTAAAGTAATTTGGCCTGTATGAGCCTGCTTACACACTGTTGCTGTGTGCATATATACTGATCTCAAGTCTGCTTTGAGGCTTCCCATCCTGTAACATACCATTAGCCTCTGTATATACTGTAAGCTGCACAGTTATTTAAAGTAATTTGGCCTGTATGAGCCTGCTTAAACACTGTTGCTGTGTGCATATATACTGATCTCAAGTCTGCTTGTGGCCATTCCATTCTGTAACATCACATTAGCCTCTGTATTTACTGTAAGCTGCACAGTTATTTAAAGTAATTTGGCCTGTATGAGCCTGCTTACACACTGTTGCTGTGTGCATATATACTGATCTCAAGTCTGCTTTAATGCATCCCATTCTGTAACATACCATTAGCCTCTGTATTTACTGTAAGCTGCACAGTTATTTAAAGTAATTTGGCCTGTATGAGCCTGCTTACACACTGTTGCTGTGTGCATATATACTGATCTCAAGTCTGCTTGGGGCCCTCCCATTCTGTAACATACCATTAGCCTCTGTATTTACTGTAAACTGCACAGTTATTTAAAGTAATTTGGCCTGTATGAGCCTGCTTACACACTGTTGCTCTGTGCATATATACTGATCACAAGTCTGCTTGGGGGCATCCCATTCTGTAACATACCATTAGCCTCTGTATTTACTGTAAGCTGCACAGTTATTTAAAGTAATTTGGCCTGTATGAGCCTGCTTACACACTGTTGCTATGTGCATATATACTGATCTCAAGTCTGCTGTGAGGCATCCCATTCTGTAACATCACATTAGCCTCTGTATTTACTGTAAGCTGCACAGTTATTTAAAGTAATTTGGCCTGTATGAGCCTGCTTACACACTGTTGCTATGTGCATATATACTGATCTCAAGTCTGCTTGGGGCCATCCCATTCTGTAACATACCATTAGCCTCTGTATTTACTGTGAGCTGCACAGTTATTTAAAGTAATTTGGCCTGTATGAGCCTGCTTAAACACTGTTGCTGTGTGCATATATACTGATCTCAAGTCTGCTTGTGGCCATTCCATTCTGTAACATCACATTAGCCTCTGTATTTACTGTAAGCTGCACAGTTATTTAAAGTAATTTGGCCTGTATGAGCCTGCTTACACACTGTTGCTGTGTGCATATATACTGATCTCAAGTCTGCTTTAATGCATCCCATTCTGTAACATACCATTAGCCTCTGTATTTACTGTAAGCTGCTAAGTTATTTAAAGTAATGTGGCCTGTATGAGCCTGCTTACACACTGTTGCTCTGTGCATATATACTGATCACAAGTCTGCTTGGGGGCATCCCATTCTGTAACATACCATTAGCCTCTGTATTTACTGTAAGCTGCACAGTTATTTAAAGTAATTTGGCCTGTATGAGCCTGCTTACACACTGTTGCTGTGTGCATATATACTTATCTCAAGTCTGCTGTGAGGCATCCCATTCTGTAACATCACATTAGCCTCTGTATTTACTGTAAGCTGCACAGTTATTTAAAGTAATTTGGCCTGTATGAGCCTGCTTACACACTGTTGCTGTGTGCATATATACTGATCTCAAGTCTGCTTGGGGCCATCCCATTCTGTAACATACCATTAGCCTCTGTATTTACTGTAAGCTGCACAGTTATTTAAAATAATTTGACCTGTATGAGCCTGCTTACACACTGTTGCTGTGTGCATATATACTGATCTCAAGTCTGCTTGGGACCATCCCATTCTGTAACATCACATTAGCCTCTGTATTTACTGTAAGCTGCACAGTTATTTAAAGTAATTTGGCCTGTATGAGCCTGCTTACACACTGTTGCTGTGTGCATATATACTGATCTCAAATCTGCTTGGGGGCATCCCATTCTGTAACATACCATTAGCCTCTGTATTTACTGTAAGCTGCACAGTTATTTAAAGTAATTTGGCCTGTATGATCCTGCTTACACACTGTTGCTGTGTGCACTGATCTCAAGTCTGCTGTGGGCCATCCCATCCTGTATCATCACATTAGCCTCTGTATTTACTGTAAGCTGCACAATTATTTAAAGTAATTTGGCCTGTATGAGCCTGCTTACACACTGTTGCTGTGTGCATATATACTGATCTCAAGTCTGCTTGGGGGCATCCCATTCTGTAACATACCATTAGCCTCTGTATTTACTGTAAGCTGCACAGTTATTTAAAGTAATTTGGCCTGTATGAGCCTGCTTACACACTGTTGCTGTGTGCATATATACTGATCTCAAGTCTGCTGTGGGCCATCCCATCCTGTAACATCACATTAGCCTCTGTATTTACTGTAAGCTGCACAGTTATTTAACCCTTTCAGTGCCAAGCACGTAGATTCTACGTGCTCGCTTCCACTCCACTTAAGTGCCAAGCACGTAGAATCTACGTGCTTGACTTTCCCCCCTGACAGTAAAAAAAATATAAATCAAAAATACTCACCTGACCCCTCGTTGGATCCGGCCGGGTCTCCCCTTTAATTTGGTGCCATCCGATCCCCCGTGCGCGGTTGGATGGCTCCAGGAGAGCCCCCGGAATAGCCCCCCCCCCGCTTAGGCAGCAGCAGCTGCTAAATGTAAAAAAAAAAAAAAAAAAAAAAATGACATTTCCTTACCTGAGGCCGCGCTGTCTCCCGATGGGTGTCCTCTTCACTGGGGGGGCCTCCGATCGCCCCCCCAGCCTCTTCGGTGGCGAGGAGAGGGCAGAAATTGCCCTCCCCCCCCACTTCCTGGAACGGGTCTGCTAGCCCCGCCCCCTGGGGGGCGGGGCCAGGTGACATCTTATGATGTCACCAGCAGCCCTCTTAATGCCGGGACGTGAGACAGACAATCAGTCTGCTCGTGTGCCTGGAGGAGGGCAGATGGGGAGGAGGAGAGGGCTGAGATCGCCCCCCCTCCTCCCCAGGCTCTCTCCTTCAAACACACGAGCAGGCTGTCAGCGGAGATCGCCGGGGGACACAGGATCGGAGGTGAGTAAAGTTAAAAAAAAAATAAATAAAGATCTTTTATATCTTATGTCTCTGTGTCTTTTTATTTAACATTTAACCCCTTGTGAACTGGTAAGGGGTCCATGAGACCCCTTATACCAGTTCACAAGGCTGGGGGATGGCATGTCACCCGCTTGCCGCAGCGGGTGACTTGCCATTAACCCCCGGCACCCCCAATTACCTGCCTCCCCAAAGCCCAGGGGGGGCAGAAGAGCCCGGGCCCACACAGGCTATGTGGGCTCGTAGGCTGCAGGGTGGGGGGGCCACAAAAGCTGGCCCCCCCACTCTGTGCCTACAAGCCCCCATAGCTGGTCCCGGGCTGGTAATGATGGGTAAGGGGGACCCCATTTCATTTTTTTTTTTTGGATTTTTAAGGGTTTTAATGGGGTCCGCCCCCCTGGGAGGGGGGACCCTATGTCATTTTTTTTTTAATAAACTCTTTGTGTTCTGTCATCCAGCAGCTATAAAAGGCTTCCAGCAGGTGAGCAGAAGCCAGTGATCGCCGAGGGACACAGTGCTCCAGGATGGATGGGAGGTGAGTACAGTGTAAAAAAAAAATTAATAAAATATTTTTTTCTCTTTTGTGTGTCTGTGTTTTTTTTTTACATTTAACCCCTTGTGAACTGGTAAGGGGTCCATGACCCCTATACCAGTTCACAAGGCTGGGGGAGGTGGCAAGTCACCTGTGACTAGCGGGTGACTTGCCATTAACCCCTGGCACCCCCATTACCTGCCTCCCCAAAGCCCAGGGGGGGGCAGAAGAGCCCGGGCCCACGGGCTATGCGGGCTTGTAGCCTGCAGGGCCAGGGGCCACAAAAGCTGGCCCCTGTGCCCTGTTTCTACAAGCCCTGCATAGCTGGTCCCGGGCTGGTTACTTTGGGTAAGGGGGACCCCATGTCAATTTTTTTGGGGATTTTTAAGGGTTTTTAACCCTTAAAAATCCCCCCAAAAAATGGGGTCCCCCCCCAGGAAGGGGGACCCTATGTTATTTTTTTTTTCTCGATTTAACCCTTTGTAGTGTGGATGGTAGTTGTATTTTATTTGTAAATGTTATAAAGTACTTGTTTCAGTTAGGGGGGTCTCCTGGGCAGGAACGGGGGGCTACCGATAAATATGTGGTACCGTTCTAATCGGTAGAAATGGGGCTTTCACATGCAATACGGTTTTCCTTAATAAAATACATTTTTTATTTGAAATAAAGGAGTCAATTTTCTAAAAAAATGTTTATTTATTTATTTATTTATTTTTTACTTAATAATATTGTAAAAAACAAAATAAAATTTGCAAACAAGACATTTCTTGTTAAAGCCTAAACTCTGCTGCAGAAAATATATGTATAATTTTCCTGAAAATTCCAGCAAAAATGGCGCAATACATGGCGCAATACATGGCGCAAAACATGGCGCAAAATGGGGAAAAATGACCTGTCAACAGAGGGTGACAAAATCTCAAGTAGGCTGACAATTAAAATGGTTAAAGGTAGCTATGCATGTTGGGTATTGTTCTGTTCGGGGGACCTTGCGCTTTAAGACTTAGCTTGTTTTTTTCTGGTTTGCATATTTATATTTTAGGAAAAGGTGTTTTTTATTCAGCTTTTTTATACATTTTTTAGGGAAACCCTGCGCAACCAAAGAATTCTTTGAGGGATTAATTCCAGAAAGATGAGCCCACTACAACAAGTTGGGTACGCTTAGAAAGCTTAACATGTGTACTTTCAGGTAATATATGGTTTATGGGGGATATTCCAAATGTAAAGGGTTGTTTTGGTTGAAAAATCGCAAGGTGCGCACTTTGTCTGCAGAGCTGAAATTTTCAAGTAAAATCACTGTTACGCACATGCTTTACTTTGGGGTGTTTGGCAACTCTTCCCTTGACAGTAGCTATGCATGTTGGGTATCGTTCTGTTCGGGGGATGTTGCTTTTTCAGACTAAACTTGTTTTTTCTTGTTTGCACATAGTTTTTTAGGAAAATGTGGCTTTGATTCTGCTTTTTTATCCTTTTTTTAGGGAAACTCTTTGCAACCAAAGAATACAATGAGGGATTACTTCCAGAAAACTATGGGCACATCAACAAGCCTGGTACGCCTAGAAAGCTTGAGGTGTGTACTTCCAGAGAATATATATATATATATATAGGGGTATTTCAAATGTAAAGGGTTGTTTTTCTGGAAGAACTGCAAGGTGCGCATATTGCATAGCATAGTTGTATTTTATCTGAAAATTCCCTAAAGCGTTGTTTCAGTTTGGGGGAGTCTCCTGGGCAGGAAAGGGTGTCTACCTATACATATGTGGTATCGCTGTAACTGGGAGAAATTGGGATTTCACACGCAATAAGATTTTATTGAAAAACTTACATTTTTTATTACAAAAAAAACTACAAATTGTAAAAATGTATTTTTTTTTTATTTTTTTTCACATATTTCAACCAAAAATATTGAGAATACCCCTAAAAAATTACAAACAAGACATTTCATGTTAAAGCCCAGACTCTGCTGAAAAAAACAATATATCATTTCCCTGGGAAATCCCTGGAAATACCTTCAAAAATCACATTTGAACATGGGGAGCGCAAAATAGTGCAAAACGGTTTGGCACCAAGGGTGACAAAAACTCCAGGTAGGCTGGCAGCGAAAGGGTTAAAGTAATTTGGCCTGTATGAGCCTGCTTACACACTGTTGCTGTGTGCATATATACTGATCCCAAGTCTGCTGTGGGCCATCCCATTCTGTAACATCACATTAGCCTCTGTATTTACTGTAAGCTGCACAGTTATTTATAGTAATTTGGCCTGCTTACACCCTGTTGCCGTGTGCATATATACTGATCTCAAGTCTGCTTGGGGGCATCCCATTCTGTAACATACCATTAGCCTCTGTATTTACTGTAAGCTGCACAGTTATTTAAAGTAATTTGGCCTGTATGAGCCTGCTTACACACTGTTGCTGTGTGCATATATACTGATCTCAAGTCTGCTTGGGGCCATCCCATTCTGTAACATACCATTAGCCCCTGTATTTACTGTAAGCTCCACAGTTATTTAAAGTAATTTGGCCTGTATGAGCCTGCTTACACTGTTGCTGTGTGCATATATACTGATCTCAAGTCTGCTTGGGGGCATCCCATTCTGTAACATACCATTAGCCTCTGTATTTACTGTAAGCTGCACAGTTATTTAAAGTAATTTGGCCTGTATTAGCCTGCTTACACACTGTTGCTGTGTGCATATATACTGATCTCAAGTCTGCTGTGGGCCATCCCATCCTGTAACATCACATTAGCCTCTGTATTTACTGTAAGCTGCACAGTTATTTAAAGTAATTTGGCCTGTATGAACCTGCTTACACACTGTTGCTGTGTGCATATATACTGATCCCAAGTCTGCTGTGGGCCATCCCATTCTGTAACATCACATTAGCCTCTGTATTTACTGTAAGCTGCACAGTTATTTAAAGTAATTTGGCCTGTATGAGCCTGCTTACACCCTGTTGCCGTGTGCATATATACTGATCTCAAGTCTGCTTGGGGGCATCCCATTCTGTAACATACCATTAGCCTCTGTATTTACTGTAAGCTGCACAGTTATTTAAAGTAATTTGGCCTGTATGAGCCTGCTTACACACTGTTGCTGTGTGCATATATACTGATCTCAAGTCTGCTTGGGGCCATCCCATTCTGTAACATACCATTAGCCCCTGTATTTACTGTAAGCTCCACAGTTATTTAAAGTAATTTGGCCTGTATGAGCCTGCTTACACACTGTTGCTGTGTGCATATATACTGATCTCAAGTCTGCTTTGAGGCATCCCATTCTGTAACATACCATTAGCCTCTGTATTTACTGTAAGCTGCACAGTTATTTAAAGTAATTTGGCCTGTATGAGCCTGCTTACACACTGTTGCTGTGTGCATATATACTGATCTCAAGTCTGCTTGGGGGCATCCCATTCTGTAACATACCATTAGTCTCTGTATTTACTGTAAGCTGCACAGTTATTTAAAGTAATTTGGCCTGTATGAGCCTGCTTACACACTGTTGCTGTGTGCATATATACTGATCTCAAGTCTGCTTGGGGGCATCCCATTCTGTAACATACCATTAGCCTCTGTATTTACTGTAAGCTGCACAGTTATTTAAAGTAATTTGGCCTGTATTAGCCTGCTTACACACTGTTGCTGTGTGCATATATACTGATCTCAAGTCTGCTGTGGGCCATCCCATCCTGTAACATCACATTAGCCTCTGTATTTACTGTAAGCTGCACAGTTATTTAAAGTAATTTGGCCTGTATGAACCTGCTTACACACTGTTGCTGTGTGCATATATACTGATCCCAAGTCTGCTGTGGGCCATCCCATTCTGTAACATCACATTAGCCTCTGTATTTACTGTAAGCTGCACAGTTATTTATAGTAATTTGGCCTGTATGAGCCTGCTTACACCCTGTTGCCGTGTGCATATATACTGATCTCAAGTCTGCTTGGGGGCATCCCATTCTGTAACATACCATTAGCCTCTGTATTTACTGTAAGCTGCACAGTTATTTAAAGTAATTTGGCCTGTATGAGCCTGCTTACACACTGTTGCTGTGTGCATATATACTGATCTCAAGTCTGCTTGGGGCCATCCCATTCTGTAACATACCATTAGCCCCTGTATTTACTGTAAGCTCCACAGTTATTTAAAGTAATTTGGCCTGTATGAGCCTGCTTACACACTGTTGCTGTGTGCATATATACTGATCTCAAGTCTGCTTTGAGGCATCCCATTCTGTAACATACCATTAGCCTCTGTATTTACTGTAAGCTGCACAGTTATTTAAAGTAATTTGGCCTGTATGAGCCTGCTTACACACTGTTGCTGTGTGCATATATACTGATCTCAAGTCTGCTTGGGGGCATCCCATTCTGTAACATACCATTAGTCTCTGTATTTACTGTAAGCTGCACAGTTATTTAAAGTAATTTGGCCTGTATGAGCCTGCTTACACACTGTTGCTGTGTGCATATATACTGATCTCAAGTCTGCTTGGGGGCATCCCATTCTGTAACATACCATTAGCCTCTGTATTTACTGGAAGTTGCACAGTTATTTAAAGTAATTTGGCCTGTATGAGGCTGCTTACACACTGTTGCTGTGTGCATATATACTGATCTCAAGTCTGCTGTGGGCCATCCCATTCTGTAACATCACATTAGCCTCTGTATTTACTGTAAGCTGCACAGTTATTTAAAGTAATTTGGCCTGTATGAGCCTGCTTACACACTGTTGCTGTGTGCATATATACTGATCTCAAGTCTGCTGTGAGGCATCCCATTCTGTAACATACCATTAGCCTCTGTATTTACTGTAAGCTGCACAGTTATTTAAAGTAATTTGGTCTGTATGAGCCTGCTTACACACTGTTGCTGTGTGCATATATACTGATCTCAAGTCTGCTTGGGGGCATCCCATTTTGTAACATACCATTAGCCTCTGTATTTACTGTAAGCTGCACAGTTATTTAAAGTAATTTGGCCTGTATGAGCCTGCTTACACACTGTTGCTGTGTGCATATATACTCATCTCAAGTCTGCTTGGGGGCATCCCATTCTGTAACATACCATTAGCCTCTGTATTTACTGGAAGCTGCACAGTTATTTAAAGTAATTTAGCCTGTATGAGGCTGCTTACACACTGTTGCTGTGTGCATATATACTGATCTCAAGTCTGCTGTGGGCCATCCCATTCTGTAACATCACATTAGCCTCTGTATTTACTGTAAGCTGCACAGTTATTTAAAGTAATTTGGCCTGTATGAGCCTGCTTACACACTGTTGCTGTGTGCATATATACTGATCTCAAGTCTGCTTGGGGGCATCCCATTCTGTAACATACCATTAGCCTCTGTATTTACTGTAAGCTGCACAGTTATTTAAAGTAATTTGGCCTGTATGAGCCTGCTTACACACTGTTGCTGTGTGCATATATACTGATCTCAAGTCTGCTGTGGGCCATCCCATTCTGTAACATCACATTAGCCTCTGTATTTACTGTAAGCTGCACAGTTATTTAAAGTAATTTGGCCTGTTTGAGCCTGCTTAGACACTGTTGCTGTGCATATATACTGTTATAAAGCCTGCTTGGGGGCATCCCATTCTGTAACATCACATTAGCCTCTGTATTTACTGTAAGCTGCACAGTTATTTAAAGTAATTTGGCCTGTTTGAGCCTGCTTAGACACTGTTGCTGTGCATATATACTGATCTCAGGTCTGCTGTGGGGCCATCCCATTTGTTTTTGACTGCTTTTAATAAACCAGGCCGCAGGGCACCGCAAAACTGCACATTGAACCCTATCTGTTTATACTAAATAAGGAAATACATAAAAATGTCAGGCAGACAAGTGCCAGGATGTTCAAAGAGGAGTGGCAGAGGCCAAGATTCAGCAGGCAGAGTTCGCAGCAGACTAGGGGCGAGTGGCAGCAGGAGTCACGGTGAGAGACCTGGTCTGCCAGTATCTGCTAGCGGTCGTGTCTCCACAAGTAACGCATCTGCCGTGGTAGATTGGTTAATGCGCTCATCAACAACATCATCACAACTTAGGTCTGAGACCCCCAGTCTAGGGTCGGTAGGTTCCTCTGACACAACCCTGAGTTGGCATGCCCCGAGAGCAGTCCCTGTCCTCCCATTGCCTCTTTCCTACGCCGTTCCCTCCCCCAGCGACGTATCCTATGCTTTGGGTTCAGCTCCACTCTTTAGTGAGGAGGACGATCAGATAGAGGACAGTCAGCAGCTACTGCCCAGCCAAGAAATGGAGGTGGCTTCTTTAGCTAGGCAGACAAATAGTGATGTGGACAGTGTCGTGGGTGTTGCGAGCGTTCCAGCTCCTGCGCCAGACACTGTTGAAGAATCCACGAACATCAGTGACGTACAGCCACAACTCGGTGATAATGATGATGACGATGAAGCCAATCACACTTGGGAGCCAGGTGATGAAGGGGCTTCATGGTTATCATCAGGAGAAGAGGGGCACAGGTTGCCCCGGAGTCAGCAGCTCAGGCAGCAAGGTGTTAGCAGCATGGTTGGCAGTCAGCATGGGGGCACAATTGTAAAGCCTGGAGCCAAACGGGGCCAGGGCCGGGGTAGAGCATCTTCTGCGCGGCAGGCTACCTTATCGGGAGGTAGTGGGGCAGGGGTTCCTGGAGTTGGCGACAATAGCAGCAAATCAGTGAGGCCTGTTGGTGGGAAAAGTAGCTACTCGGCAGTGTGGCAGTGTTTCCTGAAGCATCCGCAGGAGGGTAACATGGCCACATGCAAGATATGTAGGCAGAAGGTGAAGCATGGCCAGGGCCCAAATGTTGGCACCACGGCCCTGCGTCAACATATGATGCATCACCATAAAGCGACCTGGGAGAACCGAGGCTCCCAAGGGGTGGTCCAGTCTGCTTCCTCATCAAGTGGCACGCCGCTCCCAATTTCTGCCAGCCAAGGCTCCAGCACCTCAGCTGAAGGCAGCTGTGCATCATACCCATCCTCTGTCGCTCCTGCTCCTCCTCCTCCAAGTCATGCATCCCGCCAGCAATCCATCAGCGAAGCCATGTCCAAGAGACAGCAGTATGCGCCCACTCATCCTACGGCGCAGAAGCTGAATGTGCTCCTGTCCAAGTTGCTGGTGCTGCAGTCGCTCCCTTTTCAGGTGGTGGACTCTGCACCTTTCAGAGAACTGATGGCTTGTGCCGAGCCGAGGTGGAGAGTCCCATTTCTTTGCCAAGAAGGCAGTACCAGCGCTGCACACTTTTGTTGAACAGAAGGCGGGCCAGTCCTTGAGCCTGTCGGTGTGTAGCAAAGTGCATGGCAGCGCCGACGTCTGGAGCTGTAACTACGGTCAGGGACAGTACATGTCGTTTACGACCCACTGGGTGAAAGTGGTCCCTTTGCAGCAGCAGCAGCAGCAGCAACTTGGACAGGTCACGCCGCTTCGGCCTCCGCGCTCCCTGCCCGTTGGGCCTGTGACACTGTGCGACTTGGCCTCCTCATCCTCCGCCATCTCCTCACCCTCCACTGTAGGCTCAAGTCTCAGTGCCCCTCCTGTCTACCATGTGTGCAGGGCACGGAGGTGTCACGCAGTGCTTCACATGGTTTGTCTTGGCGAAAGGAGTCACACAGGGGAGGAACTGCTTAAATTTATTCATCAGGAAATCCAAACATGGCTTACTACAAGAAAACATAAAATGGGAATCATGGTTACCGACAATGGGAAGAACATTTTGTCTGCGCTGCGCCAAGGAAGCCTGACCCATGCCCCCTGCATGGCTCACGTCTTCAATCTGGTTGTCAAGCGGTTTCTGAAGTGTTCCCCCCATCTGCAAGACATCCTAACAACTTCAAGGAAACTTTGCATGCACTTCAGCCACTCATACACCGCCAAACACACCCTTCTTGAGCTACAGCGTCAGAACGGTATCCCCCAACATAGTCTGATTTGCGATGTTTCCACCCATTGGAATTCCACCCTTCACATGTTGGACCGATTATATGAACAGAGAAAAGCCATCACGGATTTCCTGATGATCCAAGCGGATAGGGGGACTCCCCTGTGTAACTTCAATGTCAACCAGTGGCAGCTCATACGTGACACCTGCCGTTTGCTCAGGCCCTTTGAGGAAGCCACTTTATTTGTCAGTCGGCAGGATTACGGGATGAACGACGTGATTCCACTGCTTCATGTACAACAGCACATGTTGGAAACCATGGCTAGTCAGGGCACTGGAGACATGGCGTCTACATCTTACGGCCACATGAACCCCGTTGGAGCTGAACTGGAGGAGGAAGAGGAGGAGGAGGGGCACAGTGAAGCACAGTTTAGGCTTGGCGAAATGGCTGGTTTATCTAGTCAGCGGACAGGAGAGGAGGAGCAGGAGCAGCCAGAGGAGCTAGAGGGTTTTGAGGAAGGCGAGACAGAGGACCCGGACACACCGTGGCAGTATGCAGTGGAGATGGAGACAGGTAGTCCCTCCGACTCACTTGCGCAAATGGCAGATTAGCATGGTGACACGTTTTACACTTTCCAAATGGTGCAAAACATATTTATGTCTTTAGGCCAATTTTTGGGCTCCTGCTGATGCCAACTTCAGGGTGTGCCTTCCAACCAATTTTTGGCCTCCTACTGATGCCAACTTCAGGGTGTGCCTTTCAGCCAATTTTTGGCCTCCTGCTGCTGCTGCTTGCAACTCCAGGGTGTGATTCATCCAATTTTTGGGCTCCTGAAGCCAACTCCAGTGTCTCTTTAAAGTAATGTTTGGGCTCCTGCTGCTGCTGCTGCCAACTCCAGGGTGTGATTCATCCAATTTTTGGGCTCCTGAAGCCAACCCCAGTGTCTCTTTAAAGCAATGTTTGGGCTCCTGCTGCTGCTGCCAACTCCAGGGTGTGATTCATCCAATTTTTGGGCTCCTGCTGCCAACTCCAGTGTCTCTTTAAAGTTATGTTTGGGCTCCTGCTGCTGCTGCTGCCAACTCCAGGGTGTGATTCATCCAATTTTTGGGCTCCTGAAGCCAACCCCAGTGTCTCTTTAAAGTAATGTTTGGGCTCCTGCTGCTGCTGCTGCCAACTCCAGAGTGTGATTCATCCAATTTTTGGGCTCCTGCTGCCAACTCCAGTGTCTCTTTAAAGTTATGTTTGGGCCCCTGCTGCTGCCAACTCCAGGGTGTGATTCATCCAATTTTTGGGCTCCTGAAGCCAACCCCAGTGTCTCTTTAACCCAGCCTACCTGGAGTTTTTGTTACGCTTTGTTGCCAGACCATTTTTCACTATTTTGCACTATGCATGTTCAACTGTGATTTTTGAAGGGATTTCCAGGGATTTCCCTGAAAAATTGTATATTGTTTTTTTCAGCAGAGTCTGGGCTTTAACATGAAATGTCTTGTTTGTCATTTTTTAAGTGTATTCTTAATATTTTGGGGTGAGATATGTGCAAAAAAATAAAAAAAATCAATTTTTTACAATTTGTAGTGTTTTTTGAAATAAAAAATGTAAGTTTGTCAATAAAATCTTATTGCGTGTGAAATCCCAATTTCTCCCAGTTACAACGGCACCACATATGTATTGGTAGATGCCCTTTCCTGCCCAGGAGACTACCCCAAACTGAAACAGCGCTTTAAGAGATTTTCAGATCAAATACAGCTATGCTAAGCACTATGTGCACCTTGCAGTTTTTCAATAAAAACAACCCTTTAGATTTGAAATACTCCCAACAAACTATATATTCTCTGGAAGTACACACCTCAAGCTTTTTAGGCATACCAGGCTTGTTGATGTTGCCACAGTTTTCTGGAAGTTCTCCCTCAATGTATTCTTTGGTTACACAGAGCTTCCCTAAAAAAGGATAAAAAAGCAGAATCAAAGCCACATTTTTCTAAAGAAAACTATAAGCAAACAAGAAAAAACAAGTTAATCTAAAAAAGCAACATCCCCCGAACAGAACGATACCCAACATGCATAGCTACTGTCAAGGGAAGAGTTGCCAAACACCCCAAAGTAAAGCTTGGGCACAACGGTAATTTTGCTTGAAAATTTCAGCTCTGCAGACAAAGTGGCACCTTGCGCTTTTTCTACCAAAACAACCCTTTACATTTGGAATACCCGCCACAAACCATATATTTTCTGAAAGTACACATGATAAGCTTTCTAAGCATACCCAGCATGTTGTAGTGGGCCCATCTTTCTGGAAGTAATCCCTCAAAGAATTCGTTGGTCCCACAGGGTTTCCTTAAAAAATGTATAATAAAGCAGAATAAATAATGAGTTTTCCTAAAATATCAATATGCAAACAAGAAAAAACAAGCTAAATCTGAAAGCGCAAAATCCCCCGAGCAGAACGATACCCAACATGCATAGGTACTACTAACCCTTTTAACTGCCAGCCAACTTTAGGCTTTGTCACCCTCTCTTGACAGGTCATTTTTCACCATTTTGCGCTATGCTTAACTGTGATTTTTGCAGGAATTTCCAGGAAAATCATATATTTTTTTTTTGCGGCAGAGTTTAGGCTTTAACATGAAATGTCTTGTTTGTAATGTTTTTACTGGTTTTTTTTTTATATTTTTGAGTAAATTAAACAAAACAAAATAAAAAAAATTTTTTTAGAATATTGTCTCCTTTATTTCAAATAAAACATTTGTTTTTTTTTTTTTTTTTTTAATGCATAGATGGCCATTGTATGCTTGCGCACACATAGGAATTCGTCCTCCGCATTTAACCCATCCGTGCAGTGAGTGTACACATGCCCAGAGCGGTGGGCTGCCCTAATTAACGGCGCCCGGGGAGCAGTTGGGGGGTTAGGTGCCTTGCTCAAGAGCACTTACGTCATGTCCCAGGACCAGGATTCGAACCTGTCACAAGTCTGCTCCCCTTACCTCTAGGCCACAACTGCCCCTTAATTAAAGGTTTTATTAAAGAAAACCATATTGCATGTGAAAGCCCCATTTCTTCCGATTACAACGGTACCACATATGTATCGATAGCCCCCTGTTACTGTTCAGAAGACCCCCCAAACTGAAAAAACATTTTATAACATATAAAAATAAAATACAACTACAATCCACACTATAAAGGGTTAAATCAAGAACAAAAATTGGTGTGGGGTTCCCCTTCCTGGGGGGGAGGTAACCCCCATTTTTTTTTATTTTAAGGGTTAAAAACCCTTAATAATTCCCATAAAAAATGACATGGGGTCCCCCCTATCCAGCATAAGTAGCCCAGGGATCAGCTATGCAGGGATTGTAGAACAGGGCGCAGGGGCCAGCTTTGGTGGCCCCCCGCCCTGCCAAGTACAAGCCAGCACCGCCTAAATCAGCCCAGGGCCTTCTGCCCCCCCTGGGCTTCGGGGAGGCAGGTAATAGGGGGGCCGGGGTTAATGGCAAGTCACCCGCTAGCCGCAGGTGACTTGACAGCCCTCGAGCCTTGTGAACTGGTACAGGGGTCTCATGGACTCCTTACAAGTTCACAATGGGTTAAAGTGGACCAACACCCAGGGCTGATCGGCCCCGGAATCTATAAGATTCCTGGACCGTTCTATTCCCTCCCCCTGGGGCATCCAAAATCGGGATGCCCCCCTGTGTGAAACCCCCCGGAGCACCTACTACCACTTACTTGAATCCGGTCCTACGGCGCATGCGCGGGCCGCATCCCCGCTATCCCTCTAGCAGGACGCGTGCCCAGGCCGGCTATTTATGAATGGCCGCCGCGGGCGCGCTCCCTGTTAGAGGGAAGTGGGGGATGCGGCCGCCAGTGCGCTCAGAGCGGCTGAGCTTAGATGTCTCTTAGACGTCCATAACTCAGCCGCTCTGAGCGCGCTGATTGGACGAGCGGCCGCGCATGCGCCGTAGGACCCGGGTAAGGTGAGTTATTTTGGGTGATCGGGGGGGATTTCACGCAGCGGGGCATCCCCAATCGGGATGCCCCAGGGGAAAGGACCAATACCCAGGAAAGTCAAAATCCTGGGTGTTGGTCCACTTTAAATGTAAAAAAAAAAAAAACACACCACACCACAAAATGCTGGAAGCATTTATTACCAGCTGGGTGACAGGACATAAGGGGTTAATTAAAAAAAAAATTGACATAGGGTCCCCCCTCCCAGGGTGGGGGACCCCATTTTTTTGAATTTTAAGGGTTAAAAACCCTTAAAAATCCCCCCCAAAAAATTACGTAGGGTCCCCCCTACCCAGCGTTACCGACCCGGGCCAGCTATGGGGGCTTGTAGAACAGGGCACAGGGGCCAGCGTTGGTGGCACCTGGCCCTGCAGGCTACTAGCCCACATAGCCATAGTGGCCCGGGCCATTCTGCCCCCCCCTGGCCTTTGGGGAGGCAGGTAATGGGGGGCTGGGGGTTAATGGCAAGTCACCCGCTAGCCCGCAGGTGACCTGCCAGACCCAGAGCCTTGTGAGCTGGTACAGGGGTCTGATAGACCCCTTACCAGCTCACAAAGGGTTAACTGTAAAAAAAAAACACACACACACAAAATGATTTTATTAAAAAAAAAAAAAAAATTTACTGTACTTACCTCCGATTGCAAGCTCTTGTCCCTCGCCGCTCTGATGACAGATGCCGGTGATCGGCATCCAGAGAAGGGGGAGGCAGGAGATCAGAGGATCTCCTGCCACCTCCTTCCAGGGCGCCGATGACCGGCATCTGACAGCTGAAACAGCTGAAGCCGGTGATCGGGACCGGGATGACGCCATAGCCCCACCCCAAAAGGGGTGGGGCTTGACGGGGAGACGGAACGGGATGACGTCATAGTCCCGCCCCAAGGGGGCGGGGTTTAGCGGCAAGATGGCGGCCGCCATCGAGAAGGAGAGAGGAGAGAGCCTCCCGGACTCTCTCCTGAAAATCGGTAAGTCCTGGGGGGGGATCGGAGGCCCCCCAGGTGAAGAGGAGGGTCGACGGGAGCCAGCGCACATGCAGGTAGGTAAATGTCATTTTTATTTTTTTTTATTTTTACAGGAAAGCCAGTGGCAGCTAAAATGGGGGGTCACTCTATTCCGGGCCCACCCCTGCAGCCAGAGGAGGTCCCACGGACGATCGGAGCACACCATCTTAAAGAGGAGACCCGGCCGAGGGTTTAAAGGGTTAAAGTAATGTTTGGGATCCTGCTGTTGCTGCTGCCAACTCCAGGGTGTTATTCATCTAATTTTTGGGCTCCTGCTGCCAACCCCAGTGTCTCTTTAAAGTAATGTTTGGGCTCCTGCTACTGCTGCTGCTGCCAACTCCAGGGTGTGATTCATCCAATTTTTGGGCTCCTGATGCCAACTCCAGTGTCTCTTTAAAGTAATGTTTGGGCTGCTGCTGCCAACTCCAGGGTGTGATTCATCCAATTTTTGGGCTCCTGCTGCCAACCCCAGTGTCTCTTTAAAGTAATGTTTGGGCTCCTGCTGCTGCTGCCAACTCCAGGGTGTGATTCATCCAATTTTTGGGCTCCTGCTGCCAACCCCAGTGTCTCTTTAAAGTAATGTTTGGGCTGCTGCTGCTGCCAACTCCAGGGTGTGATTCATCCAATTTTTGGGCTCCTGCTGCCAACTCCAGTGTCTCTTTAATGTTATGTTTGGGCACCTGCTGCTGCTGCTGCCAACTCCAGGGTGTGATTCATCCAATTTTTGGGCTCCTGAAGCCAACCCCAGTGTCTCTTTAAAGTTATGTTTGGAATCCTGCTGCTGCTGCTGCCAACTCCAGGGTGTGATTCATCCAATTTTTGGGCTCCTGCTGCCAACTACAGTGTCTCTTTAAAGTTAGGTTTGGGCTCCTGCTGCTGCCAACTCCAGGGTGTGATTCATCCAATTTTTGGGCTCCTGCTGCCAACCCCAGTGTCTCTTTAAAGTAATGTTTGGGCTGCTGCTGCTGCCAACTCCAGGGTGTGATTCATCCAATTTTTGGGCTCCTGCTGCCAACTCCAGTGTCTCTTTAAAGTTATGTTTGGGCTCCTGCTGCTGCTGCTGCCAACTCCAGGGTGTGATTCATCCAATTTTTGGGCTCCTTATGCCAACCCCAGTGTCTCTTTAAAGTAATGTTTGGGATCCTGCTGCTGCTGCTGCCAACTCCAGGGTGTGATTCATCCAATTTTTGGGCTCCTGCTGCCAACTACAGTGTCTCTTTAAAGTTATGTTTGGGCTCCTGCTGCTGCCAACTCCAGGGTGTGATTCATCCAATTTTCGGGCTCCTGCTGCCAACTCCAGTGTCTCTTTAAAGTTATGTTTGGGCTCCTGCTGCTGCTGCCAACTCCAGGGTGTGATTCATCCAATTTTTGGGCTCCTGAAGCCAACTCCAGTGTCTCTTTAAAGTAATGTTTGGGATCCTGCTGCTGCTGCTGCCAACTCCAGGGTGTGATTCATCCAATTTTTGGGCTCCTGCTGCCAACTCCAGTGTCTCTTTAAAGTAATATTTGGGCTCCTGCTGCTGCTTCTGCCAACTACAGGGTGTGATTCATCCAATTTTTGGGCTCCCGAAGCCAACCCCAGTGTCTCTTTAAAGTATGGTTTGGGCTGCTGCTGCTGCTGCTGCTGCCAACTCCAGGGTGTGATTCATCCAATTTTTGGGCTCCTGCTGCCAACCCCAGTGTCTTTTTAAAGTAATGTTTGGGCACCTGCTGCCAACTCCAGGGTGTGATTCATCCAATTTTTGGGCTCCTGCTGCCAACTCCAGTGTCTCTTTAATGTTATGTTTGGGCTCCTGCTGCTGCTGCCAACTCCAGGGTGTGATTCATCCAATTTTTGGGCTCCTGAAGCCAACCCCAGTGTCTTTTTAAAGTAATGTTTGGGCTGCTGCTGCCAACTCCAGTGTGTGATTCATCCAATTTTTGGGCTCCTGCTGCCAACCCCAGTGTCTCTTTAAAGTAATGTTTGGGCTCCTGCTGCTGCTGCTGCTGCCAACTCCAGTGTGTGATTCATCCAATTTTTGGGCTCCTGCTGCCAACCCCAGTGTCTCTTTAAGGTAATGTTTGGGCTCCTGCTTCTGCTGTCAACTCCAGGGTGTGATTCATCCAATTTCTTGGCTCCTGCTGCCAACCCCAGTGTCTCTTTAAAGTAATGTTTGGGCTCATGCTGCTGCTGCCAACTCCAGGGTGTGATTCATCCAATTTTTGGGCTCCTGCTGCCAACTCCAGTGTCTCTTTAAAGTTATGTTTGGGATCCTGCTGCTTCTGCTGCCAACTCCAGGGTATGATTCATCCAATTTTTGGGCTCCTGAAGCCAACCCCAGTGTCTCTTTAAAGTAATGTTTGGGCTCCTGCTGCTGCTGCTGCCAACTCCAGGGTGTGATTCATCCAATTTTTGGGCTCCTGCTGCCAACTCCGGTGTCTCTTTAAAGTTATGTTTGGGCTCCTGCTGCTGCCAACTCCAGGGTGTGATTCATCCAATTTTTGGGCTCCTGCTGCCAACTCCAGTGTCTCTTTAAAGTTATGTTTGGGCTCCTGCTGCTGCTGCTGCCAACTCCAGGGTGTGATTCATCCAATTTTTGGGCTCCTGAGGCCAACTCCAGTGTCTCTTTAAAGTAATGTTTGGGCTCATGCTGCTGCTGCCAACTCCAGGGTGTGATTCATCCAATTATTGGGCTCCTGAAGCCAACCCCAGTGTCTCTTTAAAGTAATGTTTGGGCTGCTGCTGCCAACTCCAGGGTGTGATTCATTCAATGTTTGGGCTCCTGCTGCCAACCCCAGTGTCTCTTTAAAGTAATGTTTGGGCTCCTGCTGCTGCTGCCAACTCCAGGGTGTGATTCATCCAATTTTGGGGCTCCTGCTGCCAACCCCAGTGTCTCTTTAAAGTAATGTTTGGGCTCATGCTGCTGCTGCCAACTCCAGGGTGTGATTCATCCAATTATTGGGCTCCTGAAGCCAACCCCAGTGTCTCTTTAAAGTAATGTTTGGGCTGCTGCTGCCAACTCCAGGGTGTGATTCATTCAATGTTTGGGCTCCTGCTGCCAACCCCAGTGTCTCTTTAAAGTAATGTTTGGGCTCCTGCTGCTGCTGCCAACTCCAGGGTGTGATTCATCCAATTTTTGGGCTCCTGCTGCCAACTCCAGTGTCTCTTTAAAGTTATGTTTAGGCTCCTGCTGCTGCTGCCAACTCCAGGGTGTGATTCATCCAATTTTTGGGCTCCTGAAGCGAACCCCAGTGTCTCTTTAAAGTAATGTTTGGGCTCCTGCTGCTGCTGCTGCCAACTCCAGGGTGTGATTCATCCAATTTTTGGGCTCCTGCTGCCAACTCCAGTGTCTCTTTAAAGTTATGTTTGGGCTCCTGCTGCTGCTGCCGACTACAGGGTGTGATTCATCCAATTTTTGGGCTCCTGCTGCCAACTCCAGTGTCTCTTTAAAGCTATGTTTGGGCTCCTGCTGCTGCTGCCAACTCCAGGGTGTGATTCATCCAATTTTTAGGCTCCTGAAGCCAACCCCAGTGTCTCTTTAAAGTAATGTTTGGGCTCCTGCTGCTGCTGCTGCTGCCAACTCCAGGGTGTGATTCATCCAATTTTTGGGCTCCTGCTGCCATCCCCAGTGTCTCTTTAAAGTGATGTTCGGGCTCCTGCTGCTGCTGCTGCCAACTCTCTTTAAAGTAATGTTTGGGCTCCTGCTGTTGCTGCTGCCAACTCCAGGGTGTGATTCATCCAATTTTTGGGCTCCTGCTGCCAACTCCAGTGTCTCTTTAAAGTTATGTTTGGGCTCCTGCTGTTGCTGCTGCCAACTCCAGGGTGTGATTCATCCAATCTTTGGGCTCCTGCTGCCAACTCCAGTGTCTCTTTAAAGTTATGTTTGGGCTCCTGCTGCTGCTGCCAACTCCAGGGTGTGATTCATCCAATTTTTGGGCTCCTGAAGCCAACCCCAGTGTCTCTTTAAAGTAATGTTTGGGCTCCTGCTGCTGCTGCTGCTGCCAACTCCAGGGTGTGATTCATCCAATTTTTGGGCTCCTGCTGCCAACCCCAGTGTCTCTTTAAAGTGATGTTCGGGCTCCTGCTGCTGCTGCTGCTGCCAACTCTCTTTAAAGTAATGTTTGGGCTCCTGCTGCTGCTGCTGCTGCCAACTCCAGGGTATGATTCATCCAATTTTTGGGCTCCTGCTGCCAGCCCCAGTGTCTCTTTAAAGTAATGTTCGGGCTCCTGCTGCTGCTGCCAACTCCAGGGTGTGATTCATCCAATTTTTGGGCTCCTGAAGCCAACCCCAGTGTCTCTTTAAAGTAATGTTTGGTTTCCTGCTGCTGCTGCTGCCAACTCCAGGGTGTGATTCATCCAATGTTTGGGCTCCTGCTGCCAACCCCAGTGTCTCTTTAAAGTAATGCTTGGGCCCCTGCTGCTGCTGCTGCCAACTCCAGGGTGTGATTCATCCAATTTTTGGGCTCCTGCTGCCAACTCCGGTGTCTCTTTAAAGTTATGTTTGGGCTCCTGCTGCTGCTGCTGCCAACTCCAGGGTGTGATTCATCCAATTTTTGCGCTCCTGCTGCCAACCCCAGTGTCTCTTTAAAGTAATGTTTGGACTCCTGCTGCTGCTGCCAACTCCAGGGTGTGATTCATCCAATTTTTGGGCTCCTGCTGCCAACTCCAGTGTCTCTTTAAAGTTATGTTTGGGCTCCTGCTGCTGCTGCCAACTCCAGGGTGTGATTCATCCAATTTTTGGGCTCCTGAAGCCAACCCCAGTGTCTCTTTAAAGTAATGTTTGGGCTCCTGCTGCTGCTGCTGCTGCTGCCACCTCCAGGGTGTAATTCATCCAATTTTTGGGCTCCTGCTGCCAACTCCAGTGTCTCTTTAAAGTTATGTTTGGGCTCCTGCTGCTGCTGCTGCCAACTCCAGGGTGTGATTCATCCAATTTTTGGGCTCCTGCTGCCAACCCCAGTGTCTCTTTAAAGTAATGTTTGGGCTCCTGCTGCTGCTGCTGCCAACTCCAGGGTGTGATTCATCCAATTTTTGGGCACCTGAAGCCAACCCCAGTGTCTCTTTAAAGTAATGTTCGGGCTCCTGCTGCTGCTGCTGTTGCTGCCAACTCCAGGGTGTGATTCATCCAATTTTTGGGCTCCTGAAGCCAACCCCAGTGTCTCTTTAAAGTAATGTTTGGGCTCCTGCGGCTGCTGCTGCCAACTCCAGGGTGTGATTCATCCAATTTTTGGGCTCCTGCTGCCAACTCCAGTGTCTCTTTAAAGTTATGTCCGGGCTCCTGCTGCTGCTGCTGCCAACTCCAGGGTGTGATTCATCCAATGTTTGGGCTCCTGCTGCCAACTCCAGTGTCTCTTTAAAGTTATGTTTGGGCTCCTGCTGCTGCTGCCAACCCCAGTGTCTCTTTAAAGTAATGTTTGAGCTCCTGCTGCTGCTGCTGCCAACTCCAGGGTGTGATTCATCCAATTTTTGGGCTCCTGCTGCCAACTCCAGTGTCTCTTTAAAGTTATGTTTGGGCCCCTGCTGCTGCTGCTGCCAACTCCAGGGTGTGATTCATCCAATTTTTGGGCTCCTGCTGCCAACTCCGGTGTCTCTTTAAAGTTATGTTTGGGCTCCTGCTGATGCCAACTCCAGGGTGTGATTCATCCAATTTTTGGGCTCCTGCTGCCAACTCCAGTGTCTCTTTAAAGATATGTTTGGGCTCCTGCTGCTGCTGCTGCCAACTCCAGGGTGTGATTCATCCAATTTTTGGGCTCCTGAAGCCAACTCCAGTGTCTCTTTAAAGTAATGTTTGGGCTCCTGCTGCTGCTGCCAACTCCAGGGTGTGATTCAGCCAATTATTGGGCTCCTGAAGCCAACCCCAGTGTCTCTTTAAAGTTATGTTTGGGCTCCTGCTGCTGCTGCCAACCCCAGTGTCTCTTTAAAGTAATGTTTGAGCTCCTGCTGCTGCTGCTGCCAACTCCAGGGTGTGATTCATCCAATTTTTGGGCTCCTGCTGCCAACTCCAGTGTCTCTTTAAAGTTATGTTTGGGCCCCTGCTGCTGCTGCTGCCAACTCCAGGGTGTGATTCATCCAATTTTTGGGCTCCTGCTGCCAACTCCGGTGTCTCTTTAAAGTTATGTTTGGGCTCCTGCTGATGCCAACTCCAGGGTGTGATTCATCCAATTTTTAGGCTCCTGCTGCCAACTCCAGTGTCTCTTTAAAGTTATGTTTGGGCTCCTGCTGCTGCTGCTGCCAACTCCAGGGTGTGATTCATCCAATTTTTGGGCTCCTGAAGCCAACTCCAGTGTCTCTTTAAAGTAATGTTTGGGCTCCTGCTGCTGCTGCCAACTCCAGGGTGTGATTCAGCCAATTATTGGGCTCCTGAAGCCAACCCCAGTGTCTCTTTAAAGTAATGTTTGGGCTGCTGCTGCAAAACTCCAGGGTGTGATTCATTCAATGTTTGGGCTCCTGCTGCCAACCCCAGTGTCTCTTTAAAGTAATGTTTGGGCTGCTGCTGCTGCTGCCAACTCCAGGGTGTGATTCATCCAATTTTTGGGCTCCTGCTGCCAACCCCAGTGTCTCTTTAAAGTGATGTTCGGGCTCCTGCTGCTGCTGCCAACTCCAGGGTGTGATTCATCCAATTTTTGGGCTCCTGAAGCCAACCCCAGTGTCTCTTTACAGTAATGTTTGGGCTCCTGCTGCTGCTGCTGCCAACTCCTGCCAACTCCAGGGTGTGATTCATCCAATTTTTGGGCTCCTGCTGCCAACTCCAGTGTCTCTTTAAAGTTATGTTTGGGATCATGCTGCTTCTGCTGCCAATTCCAGGGTATGATTCATCCAGTTTTTGGGCTCCTGAAGCCAACCCCAGTGTCTCTTTAAAGTAATGTTTGGGCTCCTGCTGCTGCTGCCAACTCCAGGGTGTGATTCATCCAATTTTGGGGCTCCTGCTGCAAACCCCAGTGTCTCTTTAAAGTAATGTTTGGGCTCATTCTGCTGCTGCTGCTGCCAACTCCAGGGTGTGATTCATCCAATTTTTGGGCTCCTGCTGCCAACTCCAGTGTCTCTTTAAAGTTATGTTTGGGCTCCTGCTGCTGCTGCCAACTCCAGGGTGTGATTCATCCAATTTTTGGGCTCCTGAAGCCAACCCCAGTGTCTCTTTAAAGTAATGTTTGGGCTCCTGCTGCTGCTGCTGCCAACTCCAGGGTGTGATTCATCCAATTTTTGGGCTCCTGCTGCCAACTCCAGTGTCTCTTTAAAGTTATGTTTGGGCTCCTGCTGCTGCTGCTGCCAACTACAGGGTGTGATTCATCCAATTTTTGGGCTCCTGCTGCCAACTCCAGTGTCTCTTTAAAGCTATGTCTGGGCTCCTGCTGCTGCTGCCAACTCCAGGGTGTGATTCATCCAATTTTTGGGCTCCTGAAGCCAACCCTAGTGTCTCTTTAAAGTAATGTTTGGGCTCCTGCTGCTGCTGCCAACTCCAGGGTGTGATTCATCCAATTTTTGGGCTCCTGAAGCCAACCCCAGTGTCTCTTTAAAGTTATGTTTGGGCTCCTGCTGCCAACTCCTGCCAACTCCAGGGTGTGATTCATCCAATTTTTGGCCTCCTGCTGCCAACTCCAGTGTCTCTTAAAAGTTATGTTTGGGATCCTGCTGCTTCTGCTGCCAACTCCAGGGTATGATTTATCCAGTTTTTGGGCTCCTGAAGCCAACCCCAGTGTCTCTTTAAAGTAATGTTTGGGCTCCTGCTGCTGCTGCTGCTGCCAACTCCAGGGTGTGATTCATCCAATTTTTGGGCTCCTGCTGCCAACTCCGGTGTCTCTTTAAAGTTATGTTTGGGCTCCTGCTGCTGCTGCTGCCAACTCCAGGGTGTGATTCATCCAATTTTTGGGCTCCTGCTGCCAACTCCAGTGTCTCTTTAAAGTTATGTTTGGGCTCCTGCTGCTGCTGCTGCCAACTCCAGGGTGTGATTCATCCAATTTTTGGGCTCCTGCTGCCAACCCCAGTGTCTCTTTAAAGTAATGTTTGGGCTCCTGCTGCTGCTGCCAACTCCCGGGTGTGATTCATCCAATTTTTGGGCTCCTGCTGCCAACACCAGTGTCTCTTTAAAGTTATGTTTGGGCTCCTGCTGCTGCTGCCAACTCCAGGGTGTGATTCATCCAATTTTTGGGCTCCTGCTGCCAACTCCAGTGTCTCTTTAAAGTTATGTTTGGGCTCCTGCTGCTGCTGCTGCCAACTCCAGGGTGTGATTCGTCCAATTTTTGGGCTCCTGAAGCCAACCCCAGTGTCTCTTTAAAGTAATGTTTGGGCTCCTGCTGCTGCTGCCAACTCCAGGGTGTGATTCATCCAATTATTGGGCTCCTGAAGCCAACCCCAGTGTCTCTTTAAAGTAATGTTTGGGCTGCTGCTGCCAACTCCAGGGTGTGATTCATTCAATGTTTGGGCTCCTGCTGCCAACCCCAGTGTCTCTTTAAAGTAATGTTTGGGCTCCTGCTGCTGCTGCCAACTCCAGGGTGTGATTCATCCAATTTTGGGGCTCCTGCGGCCAACCCCAGTGTCTCTTTAAAGTAATGTTTGGGCTCATGCTGCTGCTGCTGCTGCTGCCAACTCCAGGGTGTGATTCATCCAATTTTTGGGCTCCGGCTGCCAACTCCAGTGTCTCTTTAAAGTTATGTTTGGGCTCCTGCTGCTGCTGCCAACTCCAGGGTGTGATTCATCCAATTTTTGGGCTCCTGAAGCCAACCCCAGTGTCTCTTTAAAGTAATGTTTGGGCTGCTGCTGCCAACTCCAGGGTGTGATTCATTCAATGTTTGGGCTCCTGCTGCCAACCCCAGTGTCTCTTTAAAGTAATGTTTGGGCTCCTGCTGCTACTGCCAACTCCAGGGTGTGATTCATACAATTTTGGGGATCCTGCTGCCAACTCCAGTGTCTCTTTAAAGCTATGTTTGGGCTCCTGCTGGTGCTGCCAACTCCAGTGTGTGATTCATCCAATTTTTGGGCTCCTGAAGCCAACCCCAGTGTCTCTTTAAAGTAATGTTTGGGCTCCTGCTGCTGCTGCTGCCAACTCCAGGGTGTGATTTATCCAATTTTTGGGCTCCTGCTGCCAACCCCAGTGTCTCTTTAAAGTGATGTTCGGGCTCCTGCTGCTGCTGCTGCTGCTGCCAACTCCAGGGTGTGATTCATCCAATTTTTGGGCTCCTGAAGCCAACTCCAGTGTCTCTTTAAAGTAATGTTTGGGCTCCTGCTGCTGCTGCTGCCAACTCCAGGGTGTGATTCATCCAATTTTTGGGCTCCGGCTGCAAACCCCAGTGTCTCTTTAAAGTAATGTTTGGGCTCCTGCTATTGCTGCTGCCAACTCCAGGGTGTGATTCATCCAATTTTTGGGCTCCTGCTGCCAACTACAGTGTCTCTTTAAAGTTATGTTTGGGCTCCTGCTGCTGTCAACTCCAGGGTGTGATTCATCCAATTTTTGGGCTCCTGCTGCCAACTTCAGTGTCTCTTTAAAGTTATGTTTGGGCTCCTGCTGCTGCTGCTGCCAACTCCAGGGTGTGATTCATCCAATTTTTTGGCTCCTGAAGCCAACCCCAGTGTCTCGTTAAAGTATTGTTTGGGCTCCTGCTGCTGCTGCTGCCAACTCCAGGGTGTGATTCATCCAATTTTTGGGCTCCTGCTGCCAACTCCAGTGTCTCTTTAAAGTTATGTCCGAGCTCCTGCTGCTGCTGCTAACTCCAGGGTGTGATTCATCCAATTTTTGGGCTCCTGCTGCCAACTCCAGTGTCTCTTTAAAGTTATGTTTGGGCTCCTGCTGCTGCTGCTGCTGCTGCCAACTCCAGGGTGTGATTCATCCAATTTTTGGGCTCCTGCTGCCAACCCCAGTGTCTCTTTAAAGTAATGTTTGGGCTCCTGCTGCTGCTGCTGCTGCTGCCAACTCCAGGGTGTGATTCATCCAATTTTTGGGCTCCTGAAGCCAACCCCAGTGTCTCTTTAAAGTAATGTTTGGTTTCCTGCTGCTGCTGCTGCCAACTCCAGGGTGTGATTCATCCAATTTTTGGGCTCCTGCTGCCAACCCCAGTGTCTCTTTAAAGTAATGTTTGGGCCCCTGCTGCTGCTGCTGCCAACTCCAGGGTGTGATTCATCCAATTTTTGGGCTCCTGCTGCCAACTCCGGTGTCTCTTTAAAGTAATGTTTGGGCTCATGCTGCTGCTGCTGCTGCTGCCAACTCCAGGGTGTGATTCATCCAATTTTTAGGCTCCTGCTGCCAACTCCAGTGTCTCTTTAAAGTTATGTTTGGGCTCCTGCTGCTGCTGCTGCCAACTCCAGGGTGTGATTCATCCAATTTTTGGGCTCCTGCTGCCAACTCCAATGTCTCTTTAAATTTATGTTTGGGCTCCTGCTGCTGCTGCTGCCAACTCCAAGGTGTGATTCATCCAATTTTTGGGCTCCTGAAGCCAACCCCAGTGTCTCTTTAAAGTAATGTTTGGGCTCCTGCTGCTGCTGCTGCCAACTCCAAGGTGTGATTCATCCAATTTTTGGGCTCCTGAAGCCAACCCCAGTGTCTCTTTAAAGTAATGTTTGGGCTCCTGCTGCTGCTGCTGCTGCCAACTCCAGGGTGTGATTCATCCAATTTTTGGGCTCCTGAAGCCAACCCCAGTGTCTCTTTAAAGTAATGTTTGGGCTCCTGCTGCTGCTGCTGCCAACTCCAGGGTGTGATTCATCCAATTTTTGGGCTCCTGCTGCCAACCCCAGTGTCTCTTTAAAGAATTGTTTGGGCTCCTGCTGCTGCTGCCAACTCCAGGGTGTGATTCATCCAATTTTTGGGCTCCTGAAGCCAACCCCAGTGTCTCTTTAAAGGAATGTTTGGGCTCCTGCTGCTGTTGCTGCCAACTCCAGGGTGTGATTCATCCAATTTTTGGGCTCCTGAAGCCAACCCCAGTGTCTCTTTAAAGTAATGTTTGGGCTCCTGCTGCTGCTGCCAACTCCAGGGTGTGATTCATCCAGTTTTTGGGCTCCTGCTGCCAATTCCAGTGTCTCTTTAAAGTTATGTCCGGGCTCCTGCTGCTGCTGCTGCCAACTCCAGGGTGTGATTCATCCAATGTTTGGGCTCCTGCTGCCAACCCCAGTGTCTCTTTAAAGTAATGTTTGGGCTCCTCCTGCTGCTGCTGCTGCTGCCAACTCCAGGGTGTGATTCATCCAATTTTTGGGCTCCTGCTGCCAACTCCAGTGTCTCTTTAAAGTAATGTTTGGGCTCCTGCTGCTGCCAACTCCAGGGTGTGATTCATCCAATTTTGGGCTCCTGCTGCCAAATCCAGTGTCTCTTTGAAGCTATGTTTGGGCTCCTGCTGCTGCTGCTTGAAACTCCAGGGTGTGATTCATTCCATTTTTGGGCTCCTGCAGCCAACTCCAGTGTCTCTTTCAACCAATGTTTGGGCTCCTGCTGCTGCTTGCAACTCCAGGGTGTGATTCATCCAATTTTTGGGCTCCTGCTGCTGCCAACTCCAGTGTCTCTTTAAAGCAATGTTTGGGCTCCTGCCCCTCATAGTGATGCCACTTCAACTCTCTGCAATTGTGCCGCTCTGCGATTCTATTAGCGATGCCTCTGATCTGCATGTGATATTTATTTAAAGTATTATTTAACCAACCCAGCACGCATCCTATGCGTGTTACAGCAAGGCAGAATGGTTTACAACCCTATTGAGGCTCTAGGAGGCTCAGAAATAGCCGTTTTTAATAGCGATTCGCCGCGAATAAATTCGGGTCGAAACGATTTTTGTTGGAAAATTCGGCGAATCAGTCGAATCGAATTTTTCAAAAGTTCGCTCATCTCTAATTGTGACATTGAAACAAAGCACAAGGGGATGTAAACAAAGCCATGGGGAAGACCTACCCAAGCTCCAAAAAGAATTTAGTATTGACTTACCCAATCCAGTACCCTAGAAAATTGTTTTGTTGCTGACAAAGCCTATGAAGCATGCAGCTAAGTAAGGGGCAGATGGCTGTCATTTTAGCATAGTTACCTGATATTAGCCAGCCATGCCTCTAAACCTAGCTAATTGTTTGGAAAGTTTTAGCCCCCTTCAGATCTTCCCATTTACATAGCATTGGAGTAGAAATGTAGAAAAATGTATCACATATAGCTCAAAAATGGGTGTTTTACAAAAAGCTGCATGCAGTGATTCTCCTCTGCAATCCAACCACAATGCAATCTATGGGCATGGCAGAAAATGGCAGGAAGTATTGCACTTTAGTTGTGCTGCATTGCACTGCTGTGGAAGGGCCAAACTAACCGCCATGTCCTGGTCTATTTCCCCTGGATCCCCCCCTCCCCCAATGTCATCCTCGTATCCAGCATCTGCTGCCACCACTGTGTTCGTGTTCCTTCTATTGGGTCCTTGCTGAAACAGGACCCCAAGAAGGTGGCTATTGCAAGTGGTGGACAAGAGATGGATGCTGGGTCCCCATAACATTCTGCTTCTGCTGCTTCCGCTAGTCTTCTTGGGGAGCCTTGAGCATTGGCCAGCTACATGCAATGCTTGTATGAGTCTGTGTAGGTGTAGATACCCAAAACAGGGATGCTTCCCATCCCCAGCAATCTAACCCTCAACAATTTTTAAGCAGATTTTTTTCACTAACCTGGGTCTTGGTACACTTTATCGTTGCCTCCAAGTTAAGGATGTCCCCAGTGAACAAAGGGGGAGTGGCAGCTGCTCAGACCATTTTATAACTAACCTGGGAGGTGCAAGTCAGATGTCCCCAGTGAAGGGAATAGGTTTGCCCCTTTTCTGCCCACTTACTTGGGCTGAGAAGTTGTGTGGGGACAGGCAAACACTAATACTGCCACTGCCTGTCTTCCCTGTGAGTTGAGGAGCGGTGCAAGGGTTTTTTTCAGGAGTCAATCCTGTCAAATTTGTCTGTTATAATTGCACAACCATCAGCGTCACTTTGGCGTCGCTGACAGCTAAGCTGTCTACACTGCTAAGCACACGAGTGACGCCACCTGCCGCATCCCCCGCTCACCTTGCAGCCCACACTGCTCATTCAGAAAGGCCGAGCGCAGACACGCACACGGCTAGAGGTGTGCGGGGATGTGGGCTCAGCGCAGAGACGGGATGAGGGCTCAGGATGAGGCAAGTGGATCTGGGCATCTGGTGGGTTTCACACTGTGGGACATTCAAATTTGGGAAGCCCCAAGGACAGCAACTCGGATGGCCCAGGAGTCTTTTGGACTCCAGGGCCTCCGAAGTTCCTCTTTAAATAGGTCAATATTAATATAAATAACTATGAATAAAATATTAATAAATGCACATATTCTGAAAATATCCAACATATACCTTCTATCAGCTTATTTAGAAAGAAAACATCTTTAATTTATGTATTTGTTTATTTATTTCGGATGCAATTTTGCAAGTTATGTTTGTTTTTGTATGCTTTGACAATACTGTATTAATCATTATTATTATTGTGAAGTTTCCTTGACAGATAGTTTTAAGATCAGCCTAATAATGACGTATATGAGGTTATTCATTTTTCGTCTATAGATTTTAAGCTTGTGGTTTTTGCTTACATTTAAACTTCATTTGTCATATTGTGTAAAGTTTATTTTAATAACTGAATATTTCACTTAAGCAGCGTGTTAGCTGCTTGCCGACAGCTCTCCCCCCTCCCTTCTGGCTCCCAAGGTGGAAGCGATTGAAACACAGCAGCTGCTGTCTGGATAAAACAATAAAAATTAAATTAAACCACATGTTGCTCTTTACTTCACTCCCCCTCCCATCCAACAGGAAAAGTCTCAATGACAAAATTCAGCTAGACTCTGATTACATTGATAGACTGATGTCATTGTATTATTAATTATAGTGGCTTGCAGTACAGGGCATATTTTATTTTAGCTCCATCTGTTCCTCGGAAAATCTGATACTGGACAAACTAGCAAAGCTGCAGAAAGACAAATTACATTTTCTTATGAATCAAATTCTAACTTTTCACAAACAGCCGTTAAAAAAAGTTCAGTGAGGATCAAGGTGAACTAACCAATGCAATCTATCAATTGAACATACAAATTTAACACATAATTCATTAATGTATTTGAATTTAGTCAAGCAGCTCATGTAGTAATAAAATTATATTTTTTATAATAAAAATAAAAAAGTGTGCTCACCATAAAATCCTTTTTTTGAAGCATATGCTCAAGACATAGCATTTTTGTGTCTACTTTGGGCCTTATTCATGAAGTTCTAGCGCCAGATAGTTCCTTGTAAGCGGCAGGTAGCGGCAGGTGAACGCTGGACACGTCACGCAATTCCCCATTTATGAAGCCAAATCTGGTGAGCGACTGGAACAACGCTATGTAGCGTCCGATTCATCATTATCCCAGGCTCAGCGCACAGCGCCGGCGTTCAGCCTTGCAGAGCGCCACGTATTGCCTCTCACTACCTGGCGCTCTCCCATACATTTCTATGGACGATCCTTAAATCCCAATTTTTTTTTTATTAAAATCTCAAATCTTTCTGATATGTATCCTGGCCTAGAAAATTACATTTTTGAAAACTTTTTTGATTAATAATATTTTTATGCAGAAATGTCCTTACATGTCTGGTATAAAAGTGTTCATGTTACAATGTAAAAACAATGTAATTCCATATGTTTTTGCTTTGTTACTAGTGGATACATGTTCAAAAACAGACTTTAATCACACAGCCTCTGGCGCCATGGGCTACGATTTTGAGTGCCGGCGCTGTATGAGGCTGTTTTTTTGATGAATGTGGTGTGAGTCAGGCTCACTGAGCTGGCGCTACCGTTCGCTTCCATAGAGCGTAGTACTGAGACTCACACAACCTATTTATCAATCCTGGCCAGCGACTGAGGTGCTCTGAAACAACTAACCATGGCCAAGCACAGCGACTACTAGTGGTAGCGCTCTGAAATCCTTGCTACAGACGCTCATCTGTCGCTACCTGGCGTTAGTAATGAATCAGTCTGCCCGAAAACTATATGGATACAGGCTATTGAGGTCATGCCAATGATTTAGTCAATAGTGATAAGCGAACCCGCTGAGGTTCGGGTTCGACAAGTTCAGCTGAAAAAGTCGGCAAAAAGTCGGTTCGGGTCGCCGGACTTGACCCAAACCAGATCCACATTGTAGTCAATATGGTCCTGAACTAGGGGACCCAAAAATGTCTGTAAAATGGGGGAAGAGGACTTCAATTCTAGGATAGCAGCAAATTATGGAGTAGAGAAAGAAACTCTAAACATCCATGTGCTCTCTTTCCTTCCCTCTCTTCTACTGATTGTGAGTACTATCAGGAGGGGAATGTCATTATTGCAGGACTGATCTCTTCACATTTCCTGGCCATAGCCAACGAATTTATAAACAATACGTTTGATTCACAGCCTCTATTAACCCTTCTAGTGCCAGCTACATGACTTTAAACCCCCACTGGAAAAAAGTATAAAAGTTAAAAACTCACCTGACCCCTTGTTGGATCGGGACGGGTCTTCTCTTCACCAAAGGGGCATCCGATCCCCCCGGGGCTCTTCTCGCTTCAGGAGAGCGCCCAAAATAGCGCCCCCCCACTTTGGCCACTGCAGCAATCAACCTTAAAAAAAATGAAATTTACTCCTGTGGCCGCGATCCCTTCGGCTAGGTGCCCTCTTTACCGGGAGGACTCCGATCGCACCACAGTCTCTTCTGTGGTGCGCAGAAGGTGACAAATTGCCCTCTTACTCGCTTCCTGAGCTTCCGGCTGCTAGCCTCGCCACCTGTGGGGGCAGCTGGCACCTCGCATCCGTCCTGAGAAGCTCAGTCGCTCTGGGTGTTCGGAGGAGGAAGGTCGGAGGGGCGAGAGGTCTGTGATCTCTTGCCCCCCAGCCCTCCTCCACTATTCAACTGTCATTGGAGCTTCGTCAGACATGATCGCCGGGGGACAGCAGAGGACCGGAGGTGAGTAGAGAGAAAAAAAATAAATGTCATTTTTTTCTTATGTGTGTGTGTGTGTGTGTGTGTTTATTTTTACTGTTAACCCCTTCTGAACTGGTACAGGATTTATGAGATCCCTATACCAGTTCACAAGGCTGGGGGCTTGCAAAAGGCTGGGGGTACCAAAGCTGGCCCCTGCGCCCTGTTCTACAACCCCCATAGCTGGTCCTGGGCTGGTTATGATGGGTAAGTGGGACCCCCATTTTTTTTTTTAGATTTTTATGTTTTTTTTATTTTGATTAACCCCTTATATTTTGACGCCCAGCAGCTATCAAAGGCTTCCCGCAGCACCAGGAGAGCAGGAGCCAGAGTGATCAGCATGGGACACAGTGTATTGGGATGGATGGGAAGTAAGTAAAAACAATAAATAAAATATTTGTTATCCTTGTCTCTGTGTGGTTTTTTACACTTAACCCTTTGTGAACTGGTAATGTATCCATGAGACCCCTATACCAGTTCACAAGGCTGGGGGCTGGCAAGTCACCTGCGGCTAGCGGGTAACTTGCCATTAAACCCTGGCACCCCGATTACCTGCCTCCCCAAAGGCAATGGGGGGGGGCAGAAGCTATGTGGGCTTGAAGCTGGCCGGGCGGGGGGCACCAAAGCTGGCCCCTGCACCCTGTTCTACAAGCCCTGCATAGCTGGTTCTGGGCTGGTTATGCTAGGTAGGGGGAACCCCATGTTATTTTTGGGGGAAATTTAAGGGTTTTTAACCCTTAAAATTCCAAAAAAGGGGTCCCCTGGGAGGACGGACCCTATGTCATTTTTTTTTAAATTAACCCCTTATGTTCTGTCGCCCAGAAGCTATAAAAGGCTTCCAGCAGCAGCAGGAGAGCAGAAACCAGAGTGATTGGTGAGGGAAGGAGAGGAATGGGAGGTAAGTATTATTTAGTATAAAAAAAAACAAAAAACTATTTTTTCTCAGTGTGTTTTTTTTAATATTTAACCTATTGTGAACTGGTAAGGGGCCCATGAGACCCCTATACCAGTTCACAAGGCTTAGGGGCAGGCAAGTCACCTGTGGCTATAGGGTGACTTGCTATTAACCCCCAGCCCCCCATTACCTTCCCCAAAGCCAAGGAGGGGGCAGAATAGCCCGGGGCCAATTTAGGCGGTGTGGGCTTGTAGGCGGCAGGGTAAAAGGCCACCAAAACTGGCCCCCCGAGAAAGGGACCGACATTTTTTTAACCCTTTATAGTGTGGAAAGTAGTCAGTTTGGGGGGTCTCCTGGGCAAGAATAGGGGGGCTATCGATACATATGTGGTACCGTTGTAATCGGGGGAATTATGGATTTTACATGCAATATGGTTTTCTTTAATAAAACAAATGTTTTATTTAAAATAAAGGAGACAATTTTATAAAAAATATTTTTTTTTACGCAAAAATATAAAAAAAAGTTGAAAAATTACAGACAAGATATTTCATCTTAAAGCCTAAACTCTGCTGCAAAAAATATATATCATTTTCCTGGAAATTCCTGAAAAATCACAGTTAAACATGGTGAAAAATGGCGAAAAATGACCTGTCAACAGAGGGTGACAAAAATTCAATTAGGCTGGCAATTAAAGGGGTTAATAGTACCTATGTATGTTGGGTATTGTTTTGCTTTGGGGGCCTTGTGCTTTCCGATTTAGCTTGTTTTTTCTTATTTGTATATTGATATTTTAGAAAATATTTTTGGGTATTGTTCTGTTTGAGAGACCTGGATTTTTCAGATTTAACTTGTTTGCATAAAGTTTGTTTGCTTGTTTGCATAAAGGTTTTTTAGGAAAATGTGGCTTTGATTCTTCCTTTTTATTCTTTTTTAGGAAAACTCTGTGCAACCAAATAATTCATTGAGGGATTACTTCCAGAAAACTATGCCCACGTAAACAAACCTGGTACGCCTAGAAATCTTGAGGTGTGTACTTCCAGAGACGATCAAGTTTGGTGGGTATTTCAAATGTAAAGGGTTGTTTTCTTGAAAAAACTGCAAGGTGTGCATAGCGCATAGCATAGTTATAGTAGTATTTTTTCTGAAAATCTTCTAAAGCGCTGTTTCAGTTTGGGGGAGTCTCCTGGGCAAGAAAGCAACACGATTTTATTGACAAACTTACATTTTTTATTACAAAATAGATTTTTTTTTATTTTCTTGCACATATTTCACCCAAAAGTATTGAGAATACACAAAAAAAGGCGAAACAAGACATTTCATGTTGAAGCCCATACCTGGAAATCCCTTCAAAAATCACAATTGAACATGTGTAGCGCAAAATAGTGAAACGTGGGGGCGGGGCCAGGCGACATCACTGTGATGTCACCAGCAGCCGGCCTCTTAATACCGGCACCCGAGACTAAGAATCAGTCTGCTCGGGTGCTTGGAGCAGAGAGGTGGGGAGGGGGAGAGGGCTGTGATCGCCCCCCACCCCCTGTCCAGGCTCTCTCCTCCAAACACCCGAGCAGACTGACAGCTGTCATCGCAGATCGCCGGATCGGAGGTGAGTAAAGTAAAAAAAATAAATAAATGTCATTTTTTTCTCTTTGTGTCTGTGTCTTTTTTTTTTTTTTTTTACATTTAACCCCTTGTGAACTGGTAAGTGAGACCCCTTATACCAGTTCAAAAGGCTGTGGGATGGCAAGTTACCTGCGGCTAGCGGGTGACTTGCCATTGACCCTCATCACCCCATTACCTGCCTCCCCAAAGCCCTGGGGGGGAGGAGAGCCTGTGCCCACGGCTATGTGGGCTTGTAGCCTGCAGGGCCAGGGGCGACAAAAGCTGGCCCCTGCACCCTGTTTCTACAAGCCCTGCATAGCTGGTCCCGGGCTGGTTACTTCGGGCAAAGGGGACCCCATGACATTTTTTGGGTTTTTTTTAACCCGTAAAAATCCCCCCAAAAAATGGAGCCCCCCCCCCCCCCCCCGGGAGGGGGGACTCTATGTTATTTTTTTTTTAATTAACCCCTTATGCTCTGTCGCCCAGCAGCTATAAAAGGCTTCCAGCAGGTGAGCATAAACCAGTGATTGGGAAGGGACACAGTGCAAGATGGATGGGAGGTAAGTATTTTCTCTGTGTGTGTGGTGTGTTTTTTTTTACACTTAACCACTTGTGAACTGGTAAGGGGTCCAAGAGATCCCTATACTAGTTCACAAGGCTGGGGGCTGGAAAGTCACCTGTGGCTAGCTGGTGATTTACCATTAACCCCGGCACCCCTATTACCTGCCTCCCCAAAGCCCAGTGGGGGGGCAGAAGAGCCCGTGGCCATGGGCTATGCGGGCTTGTAGCCTGCAGGGCCAGGGGCACAAAAGCTGGCCCCTGCGCCCTGTTCCTACAAGCCCTGCATAGCTGGTCCCAGGCTGGTTACTTCGGGTAACGGGGCCCCCATGTCATTTTTTTGGGGATTTTTAAGGGTTTTTAACCCTTAACCCCCAAAAAATGGGGCCCCCCTACCTGGGAGGGGGGACTCTATGTAATTTTTTTTACCGATTTAACCCTTTGTAGTGTGGATGGTAGTTGTATTTTATTTGTAAATGTTATTGTCAGTAATCACTTACCTGGGCCCCGTTCCAGCGCTGTCCCCGGGCGCCCGGCCACGCTGACAGATTCCTCTCGGCGGCCGCCCTGGGCGGCGGCGGCCGCAACGCCAGTTCCGTCCTCGGGCATGGTCGTCCTTCCTCCTCGCTCCCGCTCTCGTGCTCGCACGCGCGCGCGAGCGCGTTCTTTATATGCCCTCCGGCGGCACGGCTGTCAGCGCGCCCGCCGGAGGTAGTTGTGGTACATGCTGGCGCTGATTAGGAGGGGAATTCCTCACCCTCCACTGTCATTGGGCCTGGTGCTCTGGTATTCGTATTTTGGGCCAATGAGCCCAGTGGGACATGGTAGCTCAGCCCTAGTGGGATGAGCTGCTTTCCCTCTCTGGCCAATCCTAGCAGGGTTCCCAGGATGCACCTATCACACTGATTATTGTCTGTCCCTATAAAAGGATCAGTCCGGCATTTACTCAGTGCCTGTTATAGCGCCTTGAACCTAGTCAGCTGCTAGTCTCTTGAGATTGATCTGTACTCCCGTTGCCGACCACCACCTGTTTTTGACCATCCTAGATCTGAACTCCCGTTGCCGACCACCGCCTGTTTTTGACCATCCTAGATCTGAACTCCCGTTGCCGACCTCTGCTCTGAACCTAGACCACGATTTGCCCACTCCTTTGTACTGCTGCCATCTCGGATTCCTTGTTGCCGACCTCCTAGCCTGTTTCTGGACTTCCATTTAACGCTCAGCTATTGGGCTACTCAATACCGCTTCCAGCCACGGGTTCTCCAGACCTCCGTACAGTAAGCCTACAACCTTTGAGCCATTGAAGTCCTGGGGGCAACCGATCCTGGGCAGGCGTGTTCTGCGTCCCAGCAAGCGCGGGCTCCTACAGGTGAAGCTGGCTGCGGAGATTGGGGGTTGAGGGCTTACCTGGAGGGCTGGAGTTACTTAAGCGGATCATTGTAGTACCCAGAGCGTGACATTATAACAGGCCATACAAAGATGGACTTGGTGCAGCAGGTGCAGGCCATGGCCACTGCTATCAACCAGCTCGCCCAGAGAGTGGCCAATCAGAAAACATCTGCTGTATCAACTCACGTTCCAGAACCAAAGATCCCGTTACCGGAGAAATTCTTTGGAGACCGAGCCGGTTTTTCCAATTTCAAGAACTCTTGTGAACTCTATTTTTTTTTTACAAGGAGACCCCCAGTCATGGGCCTTTAGCTTGCCTCCTGCCTTGCACTCCGTTTCATCTTTTTTTTTGGCTATGGGGGTGCTTTATGCCGATCCAGACCGTCAGTCCATGGCCGAAAACAGGCTTCGGCCCTAAAGCAGGGTCGGAATTCCGCCGAGGACTACAGTGCTGAGTTCCGGCGGTGGGCAGTGGAATCTAGATGGAATGACCCAGCCCTGTGTAGCCAGTTCCGTATGGGACTTTCAGAAAATATCAAGGATGCTTTGGTCAATTTCCCTACACCAGCAGATCTAGACCAACTCATGCAGGTCTCCATCAAGATTGATCGGCGACTTAGGGAAAGAGCCAGAGAAAGGGTTAGAACCACCACGCCCTTTAAGTCGTCTCAGAACCCCAACCCGTCAACTTCCCGAGGGGTAAACTCTTCCTCTTCCTCACAAGAGGAGCCCATGCAGATCGGTAGAGCTTGTCTTTCCCAGGACGAGAAGCAACGAAGGCGTTCCATGGGACTTTGCTTGTATTGTGGGTGTCCGGGACATTTTGCTAGGTCCTGTCCAAATAAGGGGTACCCGGCGGGAAACTTACTCGCCTAGATCAGGAGGAGAGTACTGATCTAGGTGAGTTGGTAAATTACTCTCATCAGAATAAGATGTTAATTCCCACTGAGCTTTTCTGGGGTCCTTCCAAGCAGGCAGTATCTGCTTTTATTGATAGTGGAGCTGCGGGCAATTTCCTGGATCGGAGCATGATTTCCATCCTGGGGATTCCGCTGGTACCCTTTTAGAAATCTCTCCAGGTTTTGGCCATAAATTGGAAGGCCATCCAGGGAAGACCGGTCTGTACTAAGACCCCTCCTCTAAAATTGGTTGTTGGCTCCTCCCACTCTGAATACATAGAATTCCTGGTTTTTGATTGTCCGGAAACACCAGTAGTTCTGGGATACCCATGGTTAAAACTTCACAACCCCATCTTAGATTGGCAGACTGGGGACTTAGTTAGGTGGAGTAGTTACTGTAAAACACAATGTTTTTCCACTGCCCTTAGGAGTGTTCTGATGCTGCCCCAGGAATTGCCTCAACCTTATGCAGATTGGGCAGATGTTTTCTCCGAGCGATCTGCCGATACCCTCCCCCACACAGGCCCTATGACTGTCCCATTGACCTGCTTCCTGGAACTATCCCTCCTAGAGGGAAAATGTATAATCTAACCCGGCCAGAGGAGCAGGCAATGAGGGAATACATTTCGGAGAATCTGAGCAGGGGATTTATCCGCCCTTCAACATCACCTGCAGGCGCTGGATTCTTTTTTGTGGAGAAGAAGGATGGAGGTTTAAGGCCTTGCATAGATTATAGGGCCTTGAACAAGATCACAGTTAAGAATCGTTATCCTCTTCCTTTGATTGGGGATTTATTTAATCAAGTAGTGGGGGCCCGCGTTTTCTCTAAGTTAGACCTAAAAGGGGCCTACAACTTGATCCATATTCGGCAAGGGGATGAATGGAAAACAGCTTTTAATGTTAAAGATGGCCATTACGAATATTTAGTTATGCCTTTTGGCCTTTGTAATGCTCCTGCTGTCTTCCAAGACTTTGTTAACAATGTCTTTCGTGAGTACTTGGGCAGATTCATGGTGATCTATTTGGATGATATCCTCATTCTCTCCAATACCTTGTCCGAACATAGGCAACATGTAAAGATGGTCCTTCAGAAGTTGAGAGAAAATAACTTGTATGCCAACTTGATCTCCAAATGTATGCTTGAGGTCACTTCCGTTCCCTTCTTGGGTTATATTATTTCTAGCCAGGGGTTAGAGATGGATGCGGGAAAGGTGTCAGCAGTGCGGGATTAGGTACAACCTAAAACTTTAAAAGAATTACAGCGTTTTTTAGGTTTTGCTAATTTCTATCTGCGTTTTATCAAGGGCTTTTCTAGTATCGTTGCTCCTCTCACCAACCTTACCCGCAAAGGTGCTTTCTCTGTAAACTGGTCACCGTCGGCCAAGGAAGCTTTCCTTACTCTAAAACAGGCCCCTAGTGGGTATTTGGTCCCACTTGAGATTCCTAAAGAACCATGGTCTCATATCTCTATGGATTTTATTGTAGACTTGCCTCCCTCACATGGGAACACTGTGATTTGGGTGGTTGTCGACCGTTTTAGTAAGATGCCTCATTTTATTTCTTTACCCAAACTACCCTCGGCTCCTGAGCTTTTGCGGTTATTCATCTCGCATATTTTCCGTCTCCATGGCATTCCACTCAATATTGTTTCCGATCGGGGTGTGCAGTTTACGTCACGTTTTTGGAAAAATTTCTGTTCACGTTTGGGGATTCAGATTTCTTTGTCTTCCGCATACCATCCCCAGACTAATGGGCAGACTGAAAGAACTAATCAAAGTTTGGAACAATGCTTAAGATGTTACGTCTCTGATGCTCAAGAGCAATGGTCGGAATTTATTGATTTCGCTGAGTTCACGTATAATAACGCGCCGAGTATAAGTACTAAGATATCTCCATTTTTTTGTAATTTTGGGAAAAATCCTAGAGCTTCTTCCCTTTCTGGGTCACCTTCTGATTTTCCGGTGTTGGAAGAGTGGCTTCAGAAGCGGAAAGATATCTGGGCGCGCGTCCAGGTGAATTTAGAGACTATGCGTCTTAAGTATAAGAAATTCGCCGATCGCCATAGATCTCAAGAACCCGTCCTTCAGATTGGGGACCTTGTTTGGGTTTCCACTAGGAACATTGCTCTCCGGCAGCCTTCTTGTAAATTGGGCCCAAAATTTATTGGTCCTTTCCCCATTATCAGGAAACTTAATAATGTGACCTTCAAAGTTCAGCTCCCTCCGACTATGAAAATCCCCAACTCGTTTCATGTGTCACTGTTGAAACCAGCTAAGAGCTCTCCTCCTGCTGGTCCGCCTCCTATTTTAGTGGATAATGAGCAAGAATATGAAGTAAACAAGATCTTGGATTCGCGTAGAGTTCGCAATGTGTTGCAGTATTTGATTGCTTGGGTGGGATACGGGCCTGAGGAGAGGTGTTGGGTTTCTGCTAGAGATGTCCACGCCAGGGCTCTTGTAAAGAGATTCCATCGGGATAATCCAGAGAAGCCCGGTGAGGGTCCGGAGGCCCCTCGTGAAGGAGGGGGTAATGTCAGTAATCACTTACCTGGGCCCCGTTCCAGCGCTGTCCCCGGGCGCCCGGCCATGCTGACAGCTTCCTCTCGGCGGCCGCGGCAGTTCCGTCCTCGGGCACGGCCGTCCTTCCTCCTCGCTCCCGCTCTCGTGCTCGCACGTGCGCGCGATCACGTGCTTTATATGCCCTCCGGCGGCACGGCTGTCAGCGCGCCCGCCGGAGATAGTTGTGTAACATGCTGGCGCTGATTAGGAGGGGAATTCCTCACCCTCCACTGTCATTGGGCCTGGTGCCCTGGTATTCGTATTTTGGGCCAATGAGCCCAGTGGGAAATGGTAGCTCAGCCCTAGTGGGATGAGCTGCTTTCCCTCTCTGGCCAATCCTAGCAGGGTTCCCAGGATGCACCTATCACACTGATTATTGTCTGTCCCTATAAAAGGATCAGTCCGGCATTTACTCAGTGCCTGTTATAGCGCCTTGAACCTAGTCAGCTGCTATTCTCTTGAGATTGATCTGTACTCCCTTTGCCGACCACCACCTGTTTTTGACCATCCTTGATCTGAACTCCCGTTGCCGACCACCGCCTGTTTTTGACCATCCTAGATATGAACTCCCGTTGCTGACCTCTGCTCCGAACCTAGACCACAATTTGCCCACTCCTTTGTACTGCTGCCATCTCGGATTCCTCGTTGCCGACCTCCTAGCCTGTTTCTGGACTTCCGTTTAACGCTCAGCTATTGGGCTACTCAATACCGCTTCCAGCCACGGGTTCTCCAGACCTCCGTACAGTAAGCCTACAACCTTTGAGCCATTGAAGTCCTGGGGGCAACCGATCCCGGGCAGGCGTGTTGTGCGTCCCAGCAAGCGGGGGCTCCTACAGGTGAAGCTGGCTGCGGAGATTGGGGGTTGAGGACTTACCTGGAGGGCTGGAGTTACTTAAGCGGATCATTGTAGTACCCAGAGCGTGACAGTTATAAAGTACTTGTTTCAGTTTGGGGGGTCTCCTGGGCAGGAACGGGGGCTACCGATAAATATGTGGTACCGTTCTAATCAGTAGAAATGGGGCTCTCTCATGTAATATGGTTTTCTTTAATAAAATACATTTTTTATTTAATATATAGGAGAAAAATGTTAATTTATTTATTTATTTTTAACTTAATAATAATATTGTAAAAAAAACAGAATTAAATTTACAAACAAGACATTTCATGTTAAAGCCTAAACTCTGCTGCAAAAAAATATATATATAATTTTCCTGAAAATTCCAGCAAAAATGGTGCAAAATGGGGAAAAATGACCTGTCAACAGAGGGTGACAAAATCTCAAGTAGGCTGGCAATTAAAAGGGTTAAAAGTAGCTATGCATGTTGGGTATTGTTCTGCTCGGGGGACCTTGCGCTTTCAGACTTAGCTTGTTTTTTCTTGTTTGCCTATTTATATTTTAGGAAAAGGTGTTTTTTATTCAGCTTTTTTATACATTTTTTTTTTAGGGAAACTCTGCGCAACCAAAGAATTCTTTGAGGGATTAATTTCAGAAAGATGAGCCCACAACAAGCTGGGTATGCTTAGAAAGCTTAACATGTGTACTTTCAGGGAATATATGGTTTATGGGGGATATTCCAAATGTAGAGGGTTGTTTTGGTTGAAAAATCGCAAGGTGCGCACTTTGTCTGCAGAGCTGAAATTTTCAAGTAAAATTGCCGTTACGCACATGCTTTACTTTGGGGTGTTTGGCAACTCTTCCCTTGACAGTAGCTATGTATGTTGGGTATCGTTCTGTTCGGGGGACCTTGCTTTTTCAGATCAAACTTGTTTTTTCTTGTTTGTATATAGTTTTTTTTTAGGAAAAAGTGGCTTTGATTCTGCTTTTTTATCCTTTTTTTAGGGAAACTCTTTGCAACCAAAGATTACATTGAGGGATTACTTCCAGAAAACTGTGGCCACACCAACAAGCCTGGTACACCTAGAAAGCTTGAGGTGTACCTCCAGAGAATATATAGTTTGTGGGGGGTATTTCAAATGTAAAGGGTTGTTTTTCTGGAAAAACTGCAAGGTGCGCATAGTGCATATCGCAGTTGTATTTTATCTGAAAATCCTCTAAAGCTCTGTTTCAGTTTGGGGGAGTCTCCTGGGCAGGAAAAGGTGTCTACCTATACATATGTGGTACTGCTGTAACCGGGAGAAATTGGGATTTCACACGCAATAAGATTTTTTTGACAAACTTACATTTTTTATTGTGAAACAGAGCCAATACCGTACTTGGGAATGCCTCAATTGAGGTAAAACCTTGTTTGGAATTGGTTTAGGCGCGCTTGAGCCACGTGTCAGCAATAATGCTCTGCCTAGTCAAGGATATATGAATTATCCACACAGGACAGATATTCTCTGATGTGTTGATATATCTGCCAGGATAAACTTTAGTACCGATTTATCAGTATATGACTAGCAGAATAATAATTTCATATATAACTGCTTATATCATCCACAAAAGGCAAGATATTAATGTAGTACAATATTTTATCTATACTACAGACAATAGAGCAAGAGTGGACTTTTTATATTCATTCATTTTACTCCTCCCCGCCAATGCAAGCACAGCTCACTCACTCATCCCAACGTTTCGGTGTTCTCTCACATTGAACACCACAGAGTGCTTTACTTTGGAGGATTGTTGGAGCCCACACTCCCTCACTGACCTTTATCCTTTCCCCCATTCCTATTCCCATTATATTTTTATTGGCGTACCTTTAAGCTTTTTAAATCAAATAAAGAAATCGCACTTTACTTCAAGGTGTGTTTATTGAGAGTTGGAAGATCCAACTAAAGATGATCTAAAACCAGCACAATTAAGGTTTGCTTTATACCTGGACTTAAAAGTGTGTTTGAAGGTAAAAATCAACCACCGATTCATCTAAGGATTATCCAGACGTCCAGACACCTGAAAGCATAACCAACTAAAAGGGATCTTCACACTGCGGTTTTGCACTTACCAGAGACACACACCATCAGAGGCCCTGGGAAGGTTACGAACCCCCGGACCGCGGCGGTAAGTGCCCAAACAAAACCATTGTTTCATAATATTGTACTACATTAATATCTTGCCGTTTGTGGATGATATAAGCAGTTATATATGAAATTATTATTCTGCTAGTCATATACTGATAAATCGGTACTAAAGTTTATACTGGCAGATATATCAACACATCAGAGAATATCTGTCCTGTTTGGATAATTCATATATCCCTGACTAGGCAGAGCGTTATTTCTGACACGTGGCTCAAGCGCGCCTAAACCAATTCCAAACAAGGTTTTACCTCAATTGAGGCATTCCCAAGTACAGTATTGGCTCTGTTTCACATTTTTCATGATAAGAATTGACCTCTTATACTAGGCAGCGGCTCACACTCTTTTCAGCGCTCTCTCTCACATTACTTTTTGCATTACATTTTTTATTACAAAAAAACACTACAAATTGTAAAAAATAGATTTTTTTTGATTTTTTCTCACATATTTTAGCCAAAAATATTGAGAATACACCTAAAAAATTACAAACAAGACATTTCATGTTAAAGCCCAGACTATGCTGAAAAAACAATATATAATTTTCCTGGGAAATTCCTGGAAATCCTTTCAAAAATCACATTTGAACATGGGGAGTGCAAAATAGTGCAAAATGGTCTGGCAACAAAGGGTGAAAAACTCCAGGTAGGCTGGCACTTAAAGGGTTAAATACACTTACACTTTAAAATTATGTGTGTATGTATAAATTTTGCATTTTTTTATTCATTTTCGAGCTTCTGGTTTGTTATCATGGACATATTAGTGTTTGCGTAAATTTAAGCCTTTTCGTTATCGTGTCTGTTTCATGTTGAAGCATAGAATATGTGATTAGTGTGGGTTTGCGCACTATTCGGAGCCTTGATTATGCATGAGTCGCCCTGCCAGATGGGCCAATAAAACAGGTTCTTTCACTCTCCACTTATGGGCTCTATTCTGTGCATGTGTCTCTCGGACTTTTGATTGCATCGGCCACGTGTGGATGTGGATGTTGGTTGCATGCATTGTGAGTTGCCCCCCCCCCCACAAGCAAGGGGCATGCAACTGCAGGTATGACCAAATTGGTTAGCTGCCTTTCCTGAAGCTTTTGCTGCAAACTTCTGATTACCCGGTTTGACCCATGGTTTGACCTTTAACCCTTCTCGTGCTTCTTTCTTGGCACTGCGTGTTGTGAGGACTGATTATCTGTGTATTGCCCCTATAATGCCCAGTATTACCTCTGGTTCATCCGCCTTCACCCCTGTAAGTTCACAATCTTTGAGCTACCCGGGGGCAACCATGTCCGGTGAGGCTTTTAAAGTGTCTTGGCAAATGGGGGCTTGTCTATAGGTGAAACTAGCTGCGGAGATTGGGGGTTGTCCAGGTTATCAAGGCTCTACCCATGATGCCTTTATTCTTCCAAATTCTGCCCTGTTTGGTCGGTTCAAGTCTGCTGAGGTGTCTGGCGGGTGGCTACTTGGTAGATCTAGTCATTAATACATTAATATCGAATGTAAATGAGGAATAAACCACAGAATACCGCGCTAGCGACAATTAATAATAAAGGTGAATTATTAGATGCTTTTAAGCAGACCCTGCGCTGGAGTTGTAGTTAGCCACATTGGCGCTGTTACAAATGGAATAGACAAATAATTACAAATGTAATTTAAAACTCGCGGAGTTTTAAATTACATTTGTAATTATTTGTCTAATACATTAATATCATTAATCCTCCTTAATTGCTGATGTTCTATATTCACGTAGAACTTGTATCTGTGGAAGCATCCTCTCTCTCCCCCAATAATTTAATGCTTGCCATTTTTTCAGGTGATAATGATGTAAGTGGCTAATTTTTTTTTTCGATTGTAGGTGATTCTGGCTACGCTATTACCATGGCTGATGACTCCCATTTTATGGCCTCAAACCTGGGCATATGCTGCATATAATCAAGCTCATGCCAAGACGAGGGCAGTGGTGGATCGGGCATTTGGTTTTCTGAAGATCTGGTTTAGGTGCCTGGACCATACAGAGGGGGCCTCTAGTACCATCCATAAAAGGTGATTAAAATAATAGTGGCCTGTATGGTTCTTCACAAATATGCCATCTAGGAGCAGGTCCCATATTATGTGGATGTGGCCTCCTCTGCAGCCAGGATGGATGTCCCTGCCAAGCTGTATCGGGGCACACAAAGTGTTTCATGCCAATCTGTATTTTTAGGTTCTGTATGTTTCAACCCTCTTTTCATGTATTCAGTGAGATTAAACTGAAAGAAAAAGTCACTCCAGTTTTTTTTTTATTATTGTTGTCACGTAATAGTATATTGTGAACACTGTGGCCCAATAATCTTAGGTTACTGAGATTTCTAATTAAGTTTTAACATCCAACACAAAGTGTGTTTCCTCATTAGTAAGATGGGTGGCCTGCAACATATGGTGCTTCTGTTGCTTGTTGGAGTTCCACCAGCTGTGATAGATTAACATTTATCATCTGCCACTGTTATGTATTTCCTCCACCATTGAATAGAGCTCCAGGTGGATCTGCCTTATTTTTCTCCACATGGTTTGGTTGTTGGGGGGCTGCTATGTCTTGTCCTAGTACTTTGCCTGCCACTGCTCTGCTTAGCCTTAGACTTTCACTGGAAGTGCTTTTGCTTGCCTTACCACTATGGGTGGGACTGCTTTGGCTGGGTCTACCACTTTGCCGACGTGTGTACTGGTGTAGGCTTGAAGGAGGGCTGTAGCACCATGGCTTGGTTTAGCTGTCAGGCTTTTATATGTGCAATTTTTTTTCCAGCCATCCTGACCTATCTCTAATAGAAACTGCAGAAGTGGAGTGTAGCCTTCTCCTCTTGTAAGAGTGTGTCTTAAACAATTTATACTTCCCCAATACATAATTGCCTACACACCAAAGTTCCGAAGTTGAGATGCAGAGACTCCCAGGAAAAATAGCACCCTCGCTGTTCACCCGCGGCCAGCAGGAGGTAATCATGCAAATAAGTACTCCAAATGCCTGCATTTGCACAGGATTGACATAGGTTTATTTAATCAGGCTCGCAAGTGTATAGGCAGTCAGGATGATTGGGCATAGCAATTTGGGGGCACAAGTGTCGAGGAAGGCAGGATGGAAAAAAAGCCACCATTTGCAGAATCAAACAGGCTAAAGCTAGTGTGCATATGGGCACATGGGCATCATACAGAGACTGTTTGGAGAAAGGTGGATCTATTGGTGCATAGCTGGGTGCAGCAGAGAGATACCAGGGGGGCAGTTCAGGTGTTAATAACACAGAAGACCAACACCACCTACACTTCCACACCGATCATCCAGGGTGAGGAAGTTTTTACGATAAGTATGTGACAATTAGAGATGAGCGAACTTTTGAAAAATTTCGAGTGATTCGCCGAATTTTCCGTCAAAAATCGATTCGACCCGAATTTATTCGCAACGAATCGCTATTAAAAACGGCTATTTCTGAGCTTCCTAGAGCCTCAATAGGGTTGTAAACCATTCTGCCTTGCTGTAACATGCATAGGACGAGTGCTGGGTTATTGAAATAATACAGAAAATAATTATCACATGCAGATCAGAGGCATCGCTAATAGAATTGCAAAGCGGCACAATTGCAGAGAGTTGAGGTGGCATCACTATGAGGGGCCCCTATAGTGCCTGAAAAACACACACTGGAGCTGGCAGCAGCAGGAGCCCAAAAATTAGCTGAATCACACCCTGGAGATGCAAGCAGCAGCAGCTGCTGCAGGTGCCCCAGCATTGCTTTAACCCTTTAAGTGCCAGCCTACCTGGAGTTTTTGTCACACTCTGTTGCCAGACCATTTTGCACTATTTTGCACTCCCCATGTTCAAATGTGATTTTTTAAGGGATTTCCAGGGATTTCCCAGGAAAATTATATATTGTTTTTTTCAGCAGAGTCTGAGCTTTAACATGAAATGTCTTGTTTGTCATTTTTTAGGTGTATTCTCAATATTTTTTGGCGAAATATGTGCACAAAAATTTTAAAAAATAAATTTTTTACAATTTGTAGTGTTTTTTTGTAATAAAAAATGTAAGTTTGTCAATAAAATCTTATTGCGTGTGAAACCCCAATTTCTCCCGGTTACAGCGGTACCACATATGTATAGGTAGACACCTTTTCCTGCCCAGGAGACTCCCCCAAACTGAAACAGAGCTTTAGGGGATTTTCTGAAAAAATACAACTGTGATATGCGCTATGCGCACCTTGCAGTTTTTCCAGAAAAACAACCCTTTACATTTGAAATACCCCCAACAAACTATATATTCTCTGGAAGTACACACCTCAGGCTTTCTGTTTGTACCAGGCTTGTTGATGTGGCCACAGTTTTCTAGAAGTAATCCCTCAATGTATTCTTTGGTTGCAAAGAGTTTCCCTAAAAAAAGGATAAAAAAGCAGAATCAAAGCCACATTTTCCTAAAAAAACTATATACAAACAAGAAAAAACAAGTATGATCTGAAAAAACCAACATCCCCCGAACAGAACGATACCCAACATGCATGGGTTCTGTCAAGGAAAGAGTTGCCAAACACCCCAAAGTAAAGCATGTGCGTAACGGTAATTTTTCTTGAAAATTTCAGCTCTGCAGACAAAGTGCGCACCTTGCGATTTTTCAACCAAAACAACCCTTTACATTTGGAATATCCCCCATAAACCATATATTCCCTGAAAGTACACATGTTAAGCTTTCTAAGCGTACCCAGCTTGTTGTAGTGGGCTCATCTTTCTGGAATTAATCCCTCAAAGAACTCTTTGGTTGCGCAGAGTTTCCCTAAAAAATGTATAAAAAAGCAGAATAAAAAACACCTTTTACTAAAATATAAATATGCAAACAAGAAAAAACAAGCTAAGTCTGAAAGCGCAAGGTCCCCCGAACAGAACAATACCCAACATGCAGAGGTACTATTAACCCTTTTAATTGCCAGCTTACTTGAGATTTTGTCACCCTCTGTTGACAGGTCATTTTTCCCCATTTTGCGCCATGTTTTGCGCCATGTTTTGTGTCATTTTTGCTGGAATTTTCAGGAAAATTATATATATATTTTTTGCAGCAGAGTTTAGGCTTTAACATGAAATGTCTTGTTTGTAAATTTTATTTATTATTAATTTTATTTATTATTAAGTAAAAAAAAAAAATAAATAAAATTTTTTTTTAGAAAATTGACTCCTTTATTTTACATAAAAAATTTATTTTATTAAAGAAAACCATATTGCATGTGAAAGCCCCATTTCTACCGATTAGAACGGTACCACATATTTATCGGTAGCCCCCTGTTCCTGCCCAGGAGACCCCCCTAACTGAAACAAGTAATTTTTAACATTTACAAATAAAATACAACTACCATCCACACTACAAAGGGTTAAATCGAGAAAAAAAAATGACATAGGGTCCCCCCTCCCAGGAGGGGGGGCCCATTTTTTGGGGGGATTTTTAAGGGTTAAAAATCCTTAAAAATAAAAAAAAATGACATGGGCCCCCCCTTACCCAAAGTAACCAGCCCGGGACCAGCTATGCAGGGCTTGGAGGAACGGGGCGCAGGGGCCAGCTTTTGTGGCCCCTGGCCCTGCAGGCTACAAGCCCGCATAGCCAGTGGGCCCGGGCTCTTCTGCCCCCCCCTGGGCTTTGGGGAGGCAGGTAATGGGGGTGCCGGGGGTTAATGGCAAGTCACCGGCTAGCGCAGGTGACTTGCCACCTCCCCCAGCCTTGTGAACTGGTATAGGGGTCATGGACCCCTTACCAGTTCACAAGGGGTTAAATGTAAAAATAAAACACAGACACACAAAGAGAAAAAATATTTTATTATTTTTTTTTTTTTAATACTTACCTCCCATCCATAGTGGAGCACTCTTTCAGCCTTTTATAGCTGCTGGATGACAGAAAACAAAAGGGTTAATTAAAAAAAAAAATGACATAGGGTTCCCCCTCCTAGGGGGGGAGACCCCATTTTTTTTGGGAATTTTAAGGGTTAAAAACCCTTAAAAATCCCCAAAAAAAATGACGTAGGGTCCCCCCTACCCAGCATTACCGACCCGGGCCAGCTATGGGGGCTTGTAGAACAGGGCGCAGGGGCCAGCGTTGGTGGCCCCTGGCCCTGCAGGCTACTAGCCCACATAGCCACTAAGTGGCCCGGGCCCTTCTGCCCCCCCCTGGCCGTTGGGGAGGCAGGTAATGGGGGGCTGGGGGTTAATGGCAAGCCACCCACTAGCTGCAGGTGACTTGCCATACCCAGAGCCTTGTGAACTGGTATAAGGGGTCTCATGGACCCCTTACCAGTTCACAAAGGGTTAAATGAAAAAAAACGCCACACAAAAGTATTTTATTAAAAAAAAAAAAAATTTTTTTTTACTGTACTTACCTCCGATTGTAAGCTCCTTTGTCCCGCGCCGCTCTGCTGACAGATGCCGGTGATCGGCATCAGAGAAGGGGGAGGCAGGAGATCAGATGATCTCCTGCCACCTCCTTCCCCGTTGCCGATCACCGGCATCTGACAGCTGAGAACGCTGAAGCCGGTGATCGGGGCTGGGATGACGTCATAGCCCCGCCCCCAAAAGGGGCGGGGCTTGACGCTGCGACGGACCGGGATGACGTCATAGCCCCGCCCCCAAGGGGGCGGGGCTTAGCGGCAAGATGGCGGCCGCCATCGAAGAGGAGAGAGGAGAGAGCCTTCCGGGCTCTCTCCTGAAGATCGGTAAGTCCTGGGGGGCGATCGGAGGCCCCCCAGGTGAAGAGGAGGGACAGCGGGAGCCAGCGCACACACAGGTAAGTGAATGTCATTTTTATTTATTTTTTTTTTTTACAGTTAGCAGCTGCTGCTGCCAAACGGGGGGGGGGGGCTATTCCGGGGGCTCTCCTGGAGCCATCCGACCCCCCACGGGGGATCGGATGGCACCAAATTAAAGAGGAGACCCGGCCGGATCCAACGAGGGGTCAGGTGAGTATTTTTGACTTTTATTTTTTTTACTAGCAGGGGGGAAATTCAAGCACGTAGATACTACGTGCTTGGCACTTAAGTGGAGTGGAAGCAAGCACGTAGTATCTACGTGCTTGGCACTGAAAGGGTTAAAGAGACACTGGGGTTGGCTGCAAGAGCCCAAAAATTGGATGAATCACACCCTGGAGTTGCAAGCAGCAGCGGCAGCCCAAACATAGCTTGAAAGAGATACTGGAGTTGGCAGCAGGAGCCCAAAAATTGGATGATTCACACCCTGGAGTTGCAAGCAGCAGCAGCAGCAGGACCCCAAACATAGCTTGAAAGACACACTGGAGTTGGCAGCAGGAGCCCAAAAATTGGATGAATCACACCCTGGAGTTGCAAGTAGCAGCAGGAGCCCAAACATTGCTTTAAAGAGACACTGGAGTTGGCAGCAGGAGCCCAAAAATTGGCTGAATCACACCCTGGAGTTGCAAGTAGCAGCAGCAGCAGCCCAGACATAGCTTGAAAGAGACACTGGAGTTGGCTTCAGGAGCCCAAAAATTGGATGAATCACACCCTGGAGTTGCAAGCAGCAGCAGCAGCCCAAACATAGCTTGAAAGAGACACTGGAGTTGGCAACAGGAGCCCAAAAATTGGATGAATCACACCCTGGAGTTGCAAGCAGCAGCAGGAGCCCAAACATTGCTTTAAAGAGACACTGGAGTTGGCAACAGGAGCCCAAAAATTGGATGAATCACACCCTGGAGTTGCAAGCAGCAGCAGGAGCAAAAACATTGCTCTAAAGAGACACTGGAGTTGCCAACAGGAGCCAAAACATTGGATGAATCACACCCTGGAGTTGCAAGCAGCAGCAGGAGCCCAAACATTGCTTGAAAGAGACACTGGGGTTGGCAGCAGGAGCCCAAAAATTTGCTGAATCACACCCTGGAGTTGCAAGCAGCAGCAGCTGCTGCAGGAGCCCAAACATTGCTTTAAAGGGACACTGGAGTTGGCAGCAGGAGCCCAAAAATTGGATGAATCACACCCTGGAGTTGCAAACAGCAGCAAAAGCCCAAACATAGCTTGAAAGAGACACTGTAGTTGCCAACAGGAGCCAAAACATTGGATGAATCACACCCTGGAGTTGCAAGCAGCAGCAGGAGCCCAAACATTGCTTGAAAGAGACACTGGAGTTGGCAGCAGGAGCCCAAAAATGTGCTGAATCACACCCTGGAGTTGCAAGCAGCAGCAGCAGCTGCTGCTGCAGGAGCCCAAACATAGCTTGAAAGACACACTGGAGTTGGCAGCAGGAGCCCAAAAATTGGCTGAATCACACCCTGGAGTTGCAAGCAGCAGTAACAGCAGGAGCCCAAACATTACTTTAAAGAGACACTGGAGTTGGCTTTAGGAGCCCAAAAATTGGATGAATCATACCCTGGAGTTGCAAGCAGCAGCAGGAGCAAAAACATTGCTTTAAAGAGACACTGGAGTTGCCAGCAGGAGCCCAAATATTGGATGAATCACACCCTGGAGTTGCAAGCAGCAGCAGGAGCCCAATATTGCTTTAAAGAGACACCAGAGTTGGCAGCAGGAGCCCAAAAATTGGCTGAATCACACCCTGGAGCTGCAAGCAGCAGCAGCAGCCCAAACATTGCTTTAAAGAGACACTGGAGTTGGCAGCAGGAGCCCAAAAATTGGATGAATCACACCCTGGAGTTGCAAGCAGCAGTAGCACCAGGAGCCCAAACATAGCTTGAAAGAGTCACTGGAGTTGGCAGCAGGAGCCCCAAAATTGAATGAATCACACCCTGGAGTTGCAAGTTGCAGCAGCAGGAGCCCAAAAATAGCTTGAAAGAGACACTGGAGTTGCCAGCAGGAGCCCAAAAATTGGAAAAATCACAACCTGGAGTTGCAAGCAGCAGCAGGAGCCCAAACATTGCTTTAAAGAGACACTGGAGTTGGCAGCAGGAGCCCAAAAAATGGATGAATCACACCCTGGAGTTGCAAGCAGCAGCAGCAGGAGCCCAAACATAGCTTGAAAAAGACACTGGAGTTGGCAGCAGGAGCCCAATAATTAAATGAATCACACCCTGGAGTTGCAAGCAGCAGCAGCAGCCCAAACGTAGCTTGAAAGACACAATGGAGTTGGCAGCAGGAGCCCAAAAATTGGCTGAATCACACCCTGGAGTTGCAAGCAGCAGCAGCCCAGAAATAGCTTACAAGAGACACTGGAGTTGGCAGCAAAAGCCCAAACACAGCTTGAAAGAGACACTGGATTTGGCTGCAGGAGCCCAAAAATTGGAAGACTCACACCATGGAGTTGCAAGCAGCAGCAGCAGGAGCCCAAACATAGCTTGAAAGAGACACTGGAGTTGGCAGCAGGAGCCAAAAATTGGATGAATCACACCCTGGAGTTGCAAGCAGCAGCAGCAGGAGCCCAAACATAGCTTGAAAGAGACACTGGAGTTGGCAGCAGGAGCCCAAAAATTGGATGAATCACAACCTGGAGTTGCAAGCAGCAGCAGGAGCACAAACATTACTTTAAAGAGATACTGCAGTTGGCTGCAGGAGCCCAAAAATTGGATGAATCACACCCTGGAGTTGCAAGCAGCAGCAGCCCAAATATAGCTTAAAAGAGACACAGGAGTTGGCAGCAGGAGCCCAAAAATTGGATGAATCACACCCTGGAGCTTTAAGCAGCAGCAGCAGGAGCCCAAACATTGCTTGAAAGAGACACTGGAGTTGGCTACAGGAGCCCAAAAATTGGATGAATCACACCCTGGAGTTGCAAGCAGCAGCAGGAGTCCAAACATAGCTTGAAAGAGACACTGGAGTTGGCTGCAGGAGTCCAAAAATTGTATGAATCACACCCTGGAGTTGCAAGCAGCAGCAGCAGGAGCCCAAACATAGCTTGAAAGAGACACTGGAGTTGGCAGCAGGAGGCCAAAAATTGGATGAATCACAACCTGGAGTTGCAAGAAGCAGCAGGAGCCCAAACATTGCTTTAAAGAGACACTGGAGTTGGCAGCAGGAGCCCAAAAATTGGATGAATCACACCCTGGAGTTGCAAGCAGCAGCAGCAGAAGGAGCCCAAACATAGCTTGAAAGAGACACTGGAGTTGGCAGCAGGAGCCCAATAATTGAATGAATCACACCCTGGAGATGCAAGCAGCAGCAGCCCAAACATAGCTTGAAAGACACACTGGAGTTTGCAGCAGGAGCCCAAAAAATGTATAAATCACACCCTGGAGTTGCAAGCAGCAGCAGCAGGAGCCCAAACATAGCTTGAAAGAGACACTGGAGTTGGCAGCAGGAGCCCAAAAATTAGATGAATCACACCCTGGAGTTGCAAGCAGAAGCAGGAGCCCAAACATAGCTTGAAAGAGACACTGGAGTTGGCAGCAGGAGCCCAAGAATTGGCTGAATCACACCCTGGAGTTGCAAGCAGAAGCAGCCCAAACATAGCTTAAAAGAGACACTGGAGTTGGCAGCAGGAGCCCAAAAATTGGATGAATCACACACTGGAGTTGCAAGCAGCAGCAACAGGAGCCCAAACATAGCTTGAAAGAGACACTGGATTTGGCTGCAGGAGCCCAAAAATTGGACGACTCACACCCTGGTGTTGCAAGCAGCAGCAGCAGGAGCCCAAACATAGCTTGAAAGAGACACTGGAGTTGGCTGCAGGAGCCCAAAAATTGGATGAATCACACCCTGGAGTTGCAAGCAGCAGCAGGAGCCCAGACATAGCTTGAAAGAGACACTGGAGTTGGCAGCAGGTGCCCAAAAATTGGATGAATCACACCCTGGAGTTGCAAGCAGCAGGAGTCCAAAATTGACAGAAAGAGTTGGCAGCAGCATGAAGAGAACATTTACAGATTTTTGGCACATATATCTTAACCGAAGAATATAAATAAAAAGTAAGAGTAACGTAAAGCATTTTCTCAATAATTACTTGTGGTCTGATGCAGAGGAATGTCTGTAACTGGAGAGCAGTGCCTTAAATCTGTTTTGCATGATCCATATTTCTTTAGTGTTGGTCTGGCCCCATCATCAATCTATTCTAATGCATCAGGCATTGGTGGGTGGAAATCTTGGCTGATCCATGCCCGATTCATTTCCACGCAGGCCAGTCTCTCAAAAAAAAACATGGAGTGTGACAGATTAGTAACATATTAGTAACATAGTAACATATAAGACCTCATTTCATGAAGCAGAGGTCTCTGCAGAATAGGGGTGAGTGGCAGCAGGAGTCTCAGTGAGAGGCCTGATCTCCCGGGATCAGCTAGCGGTCGTGTCTTGACCAGCAACCCATCTGCCATCATCCATTGGTTAACACGATCATCCACTGCATCACAAGTGACATCTGACACCCCCAGTCAACTGTCTGTTGTATGTTATGCTTGGGTTCAGCTCCACTATTCAGTGAGGACGATCTGATAATCAGAAAAATCAGCAGCTACTGGCCAGCCAAGAAGTGGAGGAGACACTTGCCGCTTCTTCCACTAGGCGTGCAAGTAGTGATAAGGAGAGTGTCGTGGAAGGAGGTGTTGCAAGCGTTTTGGCTCCTTAAGCAGACAATGTTGAGGAACCTGAGGAGGACATCAGTGAGTTTTGAGGGCACTTTTAAAGGCTTGGCGTGATGGAGAGTGACAGATTTAGCGGCTAGCATAGTGGCAGAAGGGGAAAGTATGGAGGCAAATGTGCTTGGGGTAGACCACTTGCACGGCAGGCTATCTTCCCAGGAGGTAATGGAAGAGGGTACCTGGAGTAGGCGGCGGCGGCGGCAGCAGCAGCATCAGTGAATTAGTGCAGACTGTTGGTAGGACAAATCAGGTACAATCCCATGTTGCAGTTTTTCATCAAGCATCCGCAGGAGGTTAACATGGCTATGTGAAAGATGTGTAGGCAGAAGGTGAAGTGTGGCCAGGGTCCCAATGTTGGACCCACAGCCCTGCATCAACATTTGCAGCGTCACCATAAAGCGGCCTGGGAGAGTTGGCTCCAAAGTGGTGATCCAGCCTGCTGCATTTCCCAGTGGCACACCACTCTCTTTTCCAGCCAGCCAAGGCTCCACCACCTCCTGTGTGTCATACCCATCCTCTGGCGCTCCAGATGCTCCTCCTCCTCTTAATCCGAGTCAGTCATTCCGCCAGCAATCCATTGCCAAGCCATGTCCAAGAGACAACAGTATGTGCCCACTCATCCAACGTGCAGAAGCTAAATGTGCTCCTGTATAAGTTGCTGGTGCTGCAGTCCCTCCCTTTTGAGGTGATGGACCTTTCAGAGAACTGATGGCTTGTGCCCAGCCGAGGTGAAGAGTCCCATGCTGTCATTTCTTTGCGAAGAAGGCAGTACCAGCCCTGTACAATTTTCTTGAACAGAAGGTGGGGCAGTCCTTTAGCCTGTCAGTGTGTACCAAAGTGCACAGCAGTCCCTACGTCTGGAGCTGTAACTATGGTCAGGGACAATAAATATCCTTTTAGGACCACTGGGTGATTGTGGTTCCTGCACAACCACAAAGCAACTTGGACAGGTCCCTCCGCTGTGGCCTCCACGCTCCTAGGCCTTTGTGCCTGTGACAGTGCACTGGCACTTAGCAATGGTGTCACAGAAAAAAGTGGCAAATTGTCAATTACATATTATTAATAGTTAACATTTATCTTATTTGAACATATTTATAATAATAACATATAATAACATAGCAACAATAACATATAACATAATAACAGTAACATAAAATGTATCAACATTTTTTTTTTTGGTTAATTTTGTATTTTTTTTTTTTTTTGGTTAATTTTGTATTTTTTTTTTTTTTTATATATTTTGTATTTTTTTAATATTATGTATTTTTTAGAAATATATATATATATATATATATATATATATATATATATATATATAATTTTTTATTTTTTCCCATTGCCTTAATTTTTTGTTAATTTTTGTACAAATTTATTTTTATAATTTTTTATTTTTTTTTTTTTTAGTTTTTTTTAGAAATATTTATTTTTTCTCTTTTTTTTTATTTATTTATTTATTTTTTCCCAGTGCTCTTCCAGCCTACCATGTGTGCAGGACATGGCGGTTTCACGCTGTTCTTCACATGGTTTGCCTTAAGCCACAGAGCCACACATGGGAGGAACTGCTAAAAATGAGAACTCAATACATGAAATCATGGCTTACTCCACGAAAACTGCAAATGGGACCCATGGTGACTGACAGTGGAGGAGGGGGTGGGGCACAGCGAAGCACAGTTTAGGTTTGACAAATGACCATTTTATCTAGTCATCTGACAGGAGAGGAGGAGCAGGAGCAGCCACAGGAGCTAGAGGGTTGTGAGGACGGCGAGACAGAGGACCCAGACACACCGTGGCAGTTTGCAGTAGAGATGGAGACAGGTAGTCCCTCCGAGACACTTGCACAAATGGCACGATGCATGCTCACGTGCTTGCGTAGTGACCACAGAATTGCCTCCATTTGTCAGTGGGATGACTTCTGGCTCTCCACCCTATTGGACCCTTGCTTCTGGCACAAAATGGGGGCATTTTTTACACCCACTGAGAGGGAGGCATCCTACGTAGTCAGTTGGGCGATGTCTATCTGTGCCATGGTCCATACTCTCGCAGGTCTGACTCGGGGGGACCTCTGCGCTCACCTTCCACTGCCATGGCTGCCGGGGGGGGGTGGCAGCAGCAGCAGCAGCTCCATCAGCAGCAGCCTCAGTCTTCAGTCGCTAATGAGTAGCTTTCTACACCCGCATAGTGAGGCTACTCATGAGCAGCAGAAAGACCTGGAGCAGGACCTGAACCAGCAGGTCATGTCATACCTTGACATGACCATGCCAACACACCTTGAGTATCTGCTGGACTTCTGGGAAGCCAAACTTGACTTGTGTCCGCAACTAGCAGAGTTTGCCCTGGAAAAGCTGTCCTGCCTGGCCAGTAGTTGATTTAGATGGCAACTGGGCTGCTCTATATAATTTACCTCACAATATAAGCTATTGCCCCTCAGATTTACACAGGGGCTGCTCTATATAATGCTACAAAATGGAAAATTTACCTCACAATATAAGCTATTGCCCCTCAGATTTACACAGGGGCTGCTCTATATAATGCTGCAAAATGGAAAATTTACCTCACAATATAAGCTATTGCCCCTCAGATTTACACAGAGGCTGCTCTATATTATGCTGCAAAATGGAAAATTTACCTCACAATATAAGCTATTGCCCCTCAGATTTACACAGGGCCTGCTCTATATAATGCCGCAAAATGGCAAATTTACCGTATTTTTCGCCCTATAAGACGCACTTATTTGTCCCCAAAAGTGGGGGAAAAATGTCAGTGCGCCTTATCGGGCGAATGTAAAAAAAAAAAAAAAAAAAAAACTCACCCGTCCCCGGCGCTCCCGCGTTGTCTGGCACACTGCGAAAGGCCAGAGGAGCGGCGGGGGCTCTGTCCCGGCCCCGCCGCTGCGATCGCTGTCTTTTCAGGCAGCGATGACAGCGCGGGGCCAGAGACAGAGCCCCTGCCGCTCCTCCATCTGCTGCCGGGCTCAGAGCACACGCGAGCACGAAGGTCCCGGCAGTGGGTGGGCGTGGCCTGTACCGGCGCAGGCCACGCCCACCCGCTGCCCGGACCTTCGTGCTCGCATGTGGAGAAGCAGATGGAGGAGCGGCAGGGGCTCTGTCTCTGGCCCCGCCGCTGTCATCGCTGCCTGAAAAGACAGCGATCGCAGCGGCGGGGCCGGGACAGAGCCAGCTCGTGAATGGGGTGGGCGTGGCCTGCGTTGATGCTGCGGCGCAGGCCACGCCCACCCCATTCACAGAGCCGGCCGCTCAGCGCAGCGGTGTCAGCGGACAGTTGAGTTTAACTTTTTTTTTTTTTAATATGGCGCCTGCCTATACTAATGGGGGGAGGGGGGTGGGAATGGGGGGAGAGGGGCCACACAGCCTATTCTAATGGGAGGAGAGGGGCCACACAGCCTATTGGAATGGGGGGGGAGGGGGATGCCACACAGCCTTTGGGAATGGGGGGAGGGGTATGCCACGCAGCCTTTGGGAATGGGGGGAGGGGGATGCCACACAGCCTTTGGGAATGGGGGGAGGGGGATGCCACACAGCCTATGGGAATGGGGGGAGGGGGATGCCACACAGCCTTTGGGAATGGGGGGAGGGGGATGCCACACAGCCTATGGGAATGGGGGGAGGGGTATGCCACACAGCCTGGGGGGAGGGGGATGTCACACAGCCTATGGGAATGGGGGATGCCACACAGCCTATGGGAATGGGGAGAGGGGGATGCCACACAGCCTATGGGAATGGGGGGAGGGGTATGCCACACAGCCTGGGGGGAGGGGGATGTCACACAACCTATGGGAATGGGGGATGCCACACAGCCTATGGGAATGGGGAGAGGGGGATGCCACACAGCCTATGGGAATGGGGGGAGAGGTGGATGCCACGCAGCCTATGGGAATGTGGGGAGAGGGATGCCACACAGCCTATACTAATGGGGGGAGAGGGGGATGCCACACAGCCAATGGGAATGGGGGGAGAGGTGGATGCCACACAGCCAATGGGAATGGGGGGATGGGGATGCCACACAGCCTTTGGGAATGGGGGGGAGGGATATGCCACACAGCCTGGGGGGAGGGGGATGTCACACAGCCTATGGGAATGGGGGATGCCACACAGCCTATGGGAATGGGGAGAGGGGGATGCCACACAGCCTATGGGAATGGGGGGAGAGGTGGATGCCACACAGCCTATGGGAATGTGGGGAGAGGGATGCCACACAGCCTTTACTAATGGGGGGAGAGGGGGATGCCACACAGCCAATGGGTATATGGGGAATGGGAGGGGGGGATGCCACACTGGATATACGGGGAATGGGATGGGGGCATGCTACACTGTCTATGGAATGGGGGCATCCCACACTGCCTATGGGAATTGGATAGGGGAATGCCACACTGTCTGTAATGGTGCGTTTTTGGTTTAAATTTTTTTTTCATATTTTCTTCCCCCAAATCCTAGGTGCGTCTTATGGGCAGGTGCGTCTTATAGGGCGAAAAATACGGTACCTCGCAATATAAGCTATTGCCCCTCAGATTTACACAGGGCCTGCTCTATATTATGCTGCAAAATGGCAAATTTACCTCACAGTATAAGCTATTGCCCCTCAGATTTACACAGGGGCTGCTCTATATAATACTACAAAACCAAGAGCGGATTTAACTCACACAATATAACCTATTTCTCAGGTTTATATAGGGACTGCTCTATGTAATGGTGCAAAACCATGAATTTACCTACAATATAAACTATTGCTGCTCCATATAATGGTGCAAAACAGGGCAAATGTATTGTCCAATATAAACTATTGCTCCTCAGATTTACACAGTGGGCTTCTCTATATAATGGTGCAAAATGGCGAATTTACCTCACTATATAATCTATTACAGCTCTGTAAGGCTGAACAAGCTTATTTAGTATAAAAGATAGTGTGACGTGCTGGTTTGGGATGCCCATATGGGCTAGTGTTTTGACTGCAGGAAAAAAAACAATTCAAAATGCAATACTTTGATTCAGCTGAGGAAGGAGCAACAAGCATATTTAGTATAACAGATAGGCTGCCTAATGCAGGTTTGGCATGCCCTGCGGCCTGGTGTTTTTTTTGTTAAAGGCAGATCAAAAACCAATTCAAAATGCAATACTTTGATTCAGCTGAGGAAGGATCAACAAGCGCATTTAGTATAACAGATAGGCTGCCTAATGCAGGTTTGGGATGCCCTGCGGCCTGGTGTTTTTTTTTGTTAAAGGCAGACCAAAAACCAATTCAAAATGCAATACTTTGATTCAGCTGAGGAAGGATCAACAAGCGCATTTAGTATAACAGATAGGCTGCCAAATACAGGTTTGGGATGCCCTGCAGCCTGGTGTTTTTTTTTTTGTTAAAGGCAGACCAAAAACCAATTCAAAATGCAATACTTTGATTCAGCTGAGGAAGGATCAACAAGCGTATTTAGTATAACAGATAGGCTGCCTAGTGCAGGTTTGGGATACCCAGGTGGGCTGGTGTTTTTTTGTTAAAGGCAGACCAAAAACCAATTTGAAATGCAATACTTTGATTCAGCTGAGAAAGGATCAACAAGCGTATTTAGTATAACAGATAGGCTGCCTAATGCAGGTTTGGGATGCCCTGCGGCCTGGTGTTTTTTTTTTGTTAAAGGAAGACCAAAAACCAATTCAAAATGCAATACTTTGATTCAGCTGAGGAAGGATCAACAGGCGTATTTAGTATAACAGATAGGCTGCTAAGTGCAGGTTTGGGATACCCAGGTGGGCTGGTGTTTTTTTGGTGAAAGGAAGACCAAAAAATATTTAAACTAATCTAGTTATATATTATGACAAATGCTTGTGTGTAACAGATGGGTTAAATAAGCCACTGCATAGATGGGATGCACAGTGGCAAGACAGATTTACAGCACAAAGAACTGAAATCAAATTGAAAACTGATCTGGCTAATGAAAAAAAAAAAAATTTCACTGTCACTTCTAAGCTGTCCCTGGCTGGATGGTTCCGGTTTTTCCCTATCTTTCCCTGGCTCTGTCTACCTCTCTGTCTGCCTCTCTGACTCTCCCTAGCTATCTCTAACTCTCTGTCCAGTGGACAGTACACAATTATTTTTTCAGACGAGCCAATTGGTTTGAACAAGTGGACAATGCACTGACAATTATTTTTAAACTGCAGTAACAGCCAAGTGGTCTGGGCAGGGGTATACTTCACTATTACTTGATATTAAACTGCAATGATAGCCAAGTGGTTTGAGCAAGGGTATATTCCACTACTACTTGATATTAAAATGCAATGACAGCAAAGTGGTCTGATCAAGGGTCTACTCCACTATTAACTGATGTTAAACAGCAGTGGCAACAAAGTGGTTTGAGCAAGAGTATGCTCCATTATTATTTGATATTAAACAGAAATGACATCAAAGTGGTCCGAGCAAGGTTATACTCCACTATTACTTTATATTAAACTATAATGACAGAAAAGTGGCCTGAGCAAGGGTATACTCTATTATTGCTTGATATTTAACTGCAGTGAATGCCAAGTGGTTTGAGCAAGGGTATACTCCACTTTTTCTTGATATTAAACTGCAATAGCACCCAAGTGGTCTGAGCAAGGTTATACTCCACTATTACTTCATATTAAACAGCAGTGACACCCAAGTGGGCTGAGTGGCCTGAACTAGTGGAAAATGAATTTCTATTTGTTATTTAACAAAAAAAGGGCCTGACATATCATCAACTACAATGACCTACACTCCAGCCACTGGCCCTAAATACATTTATTATAGGCATGGCTGTGATAGGCCAGATGGTATGTGTGCCCCTGACTTTTATATGGCCTATCACAGCCATGCCTATAATAGGCAATAGGCTGTGGTTGCTGGGCAGCATGGAAGTTGAATAAGCCTTCTCCGGGGTTCAGGCTAAACGCTGAATTTAGTTTTGAAATCCATGTTCCATGTTCTGAAACCTAACTCCGCAAAGGCATGCCACGGACTCGAACTTCACTAGACGGATCCGCTAAACCCTAACGATGGCCTTTTACAAGCGGACAAAAATGTTGCCCATATGGACATCAAAGGGTTGATCTGAGGTTGTGTAGACCTGGTAGCAGCAGGCAGCAGCAGGGGTGCTGGTGGTGGCAGAGGCACGGTTTTTAACGGCTAGGCTAGGGTACAGCAGACCTGTTGTTGTGTAGTCCTGGCAGTAACGGACAAGCCTTAAACATTATTCCATTTGTATGGGGAGTAGCAACAGGACTGGAATCCTGGAAAGTTATGTGAAGAAGAAGCAATGGCAGTATAATTATAAAAATATAATAAATTAATTTTGGGCATCATAGGGGTGATATTTGGTTGTTTAGGCCTGGTAGTAGTGGGTGGCAGAAGGGGTGCTGTTGGTGGTAGAGTGGTAGCATTAGCAGAGGTGCAATATTTAAAGACTAGGTAGAGGTACATGAGACTCTTGGTTTCTGTGTAGGCCTGGCAGTAGTGGGCAAGCATACAAATGGCCATAGATTTAAAAAAAATCCAAATCCATTGATTCCCTCCCCCCAGGTCATCCAAAATCGCGATGCCCGGCTGTGTGAAACTCGCCTCATACATTTACCTTGTTTCCCGGTCCTACTGTGCATGTGCGAGCCGTGGCCGCACACCCGATCCGGGTGCCCTGGGGGAAAAAACCAAAGCTCAGGATTTTGACTATCCTGAGTTTTGGTCCACTTTAAGAGGCGGTTGTGGCCTAGAGCTAAAGGAGCTGACTTGTCACCAGGAAGTTACAGGTACGAATCCCGGCCATAGGACACGGCTGAAGTGTTCTTAAGCAAAGGCACCTACCCCCAACACTTCCTGGGCTCCATAATTATGGCTGCCCACCACTCTGGGGGCAGGTGGGTAAATGTGGAGGAGGAATTGCTATTTGTGTGCAAGCATACAATGGCCATCTATGTCCCACCCCAAAATAAAAAAAATAAAAAAAGTCAATTTGTTGTTTGTTGTTACTCTGCAATATATATATATATTTTTTACTTTTAGATTTTTTTATATGACATTTTTTAATGAAGTTCAGCTGGAATCAGGCTGACTTTGTTGATGTTATTAAATATTATTAGTCATAGTATTATTATTAACATTATTAGTTATCATAGTATCAGATATAACTAAATAGCAATGCAGTTTTTTCTCACTGATAATTTAACTGACTATAGTATATTGTAACATTTGTATTTCTTTTACTTTTGTATAGATTTTAGGCTTGTGATTATGGATCTGATTGGAATTTAATTTGCTATTTTGTTTAAATGAAAGACTCTCATAGATCATCACTGTATGGTATATTTGTGGTCAGAGAAGAGACGCGCTTGTGGTTGCATGGCAGCGCTCCCCCTCCTGCTCCTCAGGTGGGGGCGATACACAGCAGGTGATGCCTGGCGGGATAATTACACAGGATGGAGTTTAGCGACAATAGAAATAAGATGTCAGCACCTGTCGCTCTCTGTCGCTCCCCCTCCCTTTTCAATGAGAAGTCAAAACTGATGCCATTGTTCTTATAATTATTTTATTGTTATATTTCAGCGGCTCGCAGTACAGAGCGTGTTTTATTATAGCTGCGGCTGTTCCTCTGGGAAGCCGACACTGACACAAGCTCACAGCAAAGCTGCAGACTATGAAATTCTTACTTGTGTGAAAAAATAACGAAAAATGTAACAAATTCCAGTTACAAGTTCCGTGTGGGACAAAGCCAGCGTGCCTTACCTTTTACCATTTTAAGAAATTGTTTCAGATACTCGATAGGAAAAATAAAATATCCTGTCATTTTCGCCTTATACCGATTCCACATATAAAAGTTTAGCAATAATGATGCTGCTGGCATAATGCAAATAATAATAATAATAATAATAATATACCTATATTTTTCACCACATAAGATGCACCCAAGATTTGGAGGAGAACAATAATAAAAATATATTCTTAGCCAAATGGTGTGCTAAAATACCTCCCTCCCAATCACCCTATTACAGACAGTGTGCAGACATTACAAGCAGTGTGCCATATCCCATAATAAAGGAGGGAGCGCTATCCCAAATTAAAAGGCAGTGTGCGTGGCATCCCAAATACAGGCAGTGTGAGGCATCCCAAATACATGCAGTGTGAGGCATTCCAAATACAGGCATTGTGAGGCATCCCAAATACATGCAGTGTGAGGCATACCAAATAAAGGCAGTGTGAGGCATCCCAAATACAGGCATTGTGAGGCATCCCAAATACAGGCAGTGTGAGGCATCCCAAATACAGGCAGTGTGAGGCATTCCAAATACAGGCAGTGTGAGGCATCCCAAATACAGGCAGTGTGAGGTATCCCAAATACAGGCATTGTGAAGTATCTCAAATACATGCAGTATGAGGAATACCAAATACAGGCAATGTGAGGCATCCCAAATACAGGCAGCGTGAGGCATCCCAAATACATGCAGTGTGAGGCATTCCAAATACATGCAGTGTGAGGCATCCCAAATACAGGCATTGTGAGGTATCCCAAATACAGGCATTGTGAGGCATCCCAAATACATGCAGTGTGAGGCATCCCAAATACAGGCAGCGTGAGGCATCCCAAATACAGGCAGTGTGAGGCATCCCAAATACAGGCAGTGTGAGGCATCCCAAATACAGGCAGTGTGAGGCATCCCAAATACATGCAGTGTGAGGCATCCCAAATACATGCAGTGTGAGGCATCCCAAATACATGCAGTGTGAGGCATACCAAATACAGGCAGTGTGAGGCATCCCAAATACAGGCAGTGTGAGGCATCCCAAATACAGGCAGTGTGAGGCATCCCAAATACAGACAGTGTGAGGCATCCCAAATACATGCAGTGTGAGGCATACCAAATACATGCAGTGTGAGGCATCCCAAATACAGACAGTGTGAGGCATCCCAAATACATGCAGTGTGAGGCATACCAAAGACATGCAGTGTGAGGCATACCAAATACAGGCAGTGTGAGGCATCCCAAATACAGGCATTGTGAGGCATCCCAAATACAGGCCTTGTGAGATATCCCAAATACAGGCATTGTGAGATATCCCAAATACAGGCATTGCGAGGTATCCCAAATACAGGCAGTGTGAGGCATCCCAAGTACATGCAGTGTGAGGCATCCTAAATACAGGCATTGTGAGGTATCCCAAATACAGGCAGTGTGAGGTATCCCAAATACAGGCATTGTGAGGTATCCCAATTACATGCAGTGTGAGGCATCCCAAATACATGCAGTGTGAGGCATACCAAATACTGGCAGTGTGAGACATCCCAAATACAGGCATTGTGCGGCATCCCAAATACAGGCATTGTGAGGTATCCCAATTACATGCAGTGTGAGGCATGCCAAAAACATGCAGTGTGAGGCATCCCAAATACATGCAGTGTGAGGCATACCAAATACAGGCATTGTGAGGCATCCCAAATACAGGCATTGTGAGGCATCCCAAATACAGGCATTGTGAGATATCCCAAATACAGGCATTGTGAGATATCCCAAATACAAGCATTGTGAGGTATCCCAAATACAGGCAGTGTGAGGCATCCCAAATACAGGCATTGTGAGGCATCCCAAATACAGGCATTGTGAGATATCCCAAATACAGGCATTGTGAGATATCCCAAATACAGGCATTGTGAGGTATCCCAAATACAGGCAGTGTGAGGCATCCCAAGTACATGCAGTGTGAGGCATCTTAAATACAGGCATTGTGAGGTATCCCAAATACAGGCCTTGTGAGGTATCCCAAATACAGACAGTGTGAGGTATCCCAAATACAGGAATTGTGAGGTATCCCAATTACATGCAGTGTGAGGCATCCCAAATACATGCAGTGTGAGGCATACCAAATACTGGCAGTGTGAGACATCCCAAATACAGGCATTGTGTGGCATCCCAAATACAGGCATTGTGAGGTATCCCAATTACATGCAGTGTGAGGCATCCCAAATACATGCAGTGTGAGGCATACCAAATACAGGCAGTGTGAGGCATCCCAAATACAGGCATTGTGAGGCATCCCAAATGCAGGCAGTGTGAGGCATCCCAAATCGAACCACAAAGTTTGAGTTTCAGCCAGAAGTCCATGTTCAAGTTCGGCAATTGGCCCGAACCTGGAAAACCTGGCTTCTGAGAAGCCCAGTGACCAGCTTAACCTAATGCAGAGTGTGCAGCAGCAGGAACCAGCTGTATGCACACTTACCTGAGCCCCGCAATACAGTCGCGTTCTATCCTCTGTATAATAGGGTCTTGGCTGGGGCTTCAAAAGAATTGCTGTACTTATGAGCGAGGACACTCAAGGAGGTGGCCATGTTTGTGAAGCCCTGGCCGTGGCCATTTTGACAGAGGAAAGAACGTGACCAGATCACTGGGTTTCACACTCTGCATTAGGCCATTTTTGAGTCTCAAAATTTGGCTTTGGGAGGTCATGTTCAATTTCGGCTTCGGGGCAAGTTTGGCACCTGAACCAAACATTTGTTTATTGTTCTTCCAAACCTGCTGAACCTAAACATATTGGGGTTCGCCCAACATTAGTGCTCACCAGAGACCTCTGGACACCAAAAAAAAAAAAAACACCCCCCTGGTCATCCTTTAAGTTATAGATGGGTGGCCAGCAAGAAATGTGTATCTTGTGGGTGCTGCTATTGCCCGCTTTGAGTTTGCTGAATTGCAACATCTTTTTCCTGAGTTTGGCCTAACCCTCGCCTCTTCTTGAGGGTTTGTACGTGGGCTAGGCAGAACAAATTGGTGAATTATTTAGAATAACCTGAACTGTAGGGTGCTGTTGTATTCAAACTTTCAAAAAAATGATCCTATCCTTGGAAAATGTTGGCCCTCACCTGTTGAATTCCCCATCAGAAGTGATTCATTTTGGAAAAATCAGAGATATCTTTTTACTGCACTAAATTGTGTGGTTATGTTAAAAAAAAAACTAATGGAGATGTGAGCTGCAATTCACACCCGGCATTACACTTGCTTCACTTAATAATTAGCGTGACCTTGTGCTTGATTTTATTTAATGAAAGAAGCCATCATAGCAGTAGTTAATAAGTACATTTCTGAGCATTCTAAGTTATGTCATTTTATTTTTCAGTAGGTGTGTCTTAGTAAAACATTTTTGACATTTAACTCTGGTCTCAGTAAAATAATATAACATTTGGGATAAAATATACAGCCCAGAATCCCGACAGTGGAGGAGATGATGGCGAATATCTCTACCAGAACGGTGCTCTTTCCTGTAGCGCTCAGATACGCTGGAATAAAGGTGACCCAGACGCTGCAGAACACCAACATGCTGAAGGTGATGTATTTGGCCTCATTGAAGCTGTCGGGTAAGTGTCTGGCCAGGAAAGCCACAATAAAGCTCACAGCGGCTAAGAGTCCCATGTAGCCCAGGAGGAGGCTGAATGCCAGCACAGACCCTTCATTACACTGAATGATGATTATGTCTGGATACAGGTGAGTATTATTTTCTGGGAATGGAGGGGACACTAATAACCAGATTAAACTAATTAAGAACTGGAAGAAGGAGCAGATAAAGACAAGACAGTTGGTGAGTTTCACTCCTATAAATTTCCTCCAGGAACTCCCAGGCTTGGTGGCTCTGAAGGCCGAGTAGACCATAAAAGTCTTAGCCAGAATGGAGGAAATGGCGACTGAGGAGGTGATTCCATACAAGGTGTGTCTGGCCATACAAGTGACATGTCCTGGACGGCCGATAAATAAAAGGACACAGAGGAAGCTCAGCATGATGGAGACCAGCAAAAGGAAGCTCAAGTTCCGATTATTAGCTTTGATGACTGGAGTATCTCGGTATATAATGAACACGCTCAAGATGATGGAAGATTGAACGAAACACAATGAAGTAATGATGGCAACAACAATGGAAATTGGGTCCTTCTTGTAGGAAAGGAATTCCACCAGCTTTGGAACACAACGATTATCATCATTTGGCCATTGGTTTTCAGGGCACATTTTACACAACCATTTATCTAGAAGAAAAAACATAGGTATACATGAATACACTGTCTGTAGAACAAACAATGGAGGTTTTCTTTTAGATTGAAGGGTAGCTGATTTTGGTTTGTCTCATATTATATAGATCATACCTATCTATGAGACTCCAGGGCAGGCATACTCGCTCCCTCTGGGGCATCCAGATTCAGGATGCCCCGCTGTCTCATACCTCCAGGTCGCCGAAAACTCACCTTCGCTCCCAGTCCAATGGCACATGCGCAAGCAGTGGCCACATCCCTGCTATACCCTTAGCTTGTCCGTGCCAGGCATTTGTGAACGGCTGGTAGTGCATGCTCCCTGTTAAAAGGTAGCAGGATGCGGCCACCAGCACGCTTGGCCTAGCTTGCTTTAGATGAGCTCTTGAAGGAAAGGACAGGTGTGGATCTGAGCACGCTGACTGGACAAGAGGCTGTGCATGTGCCATTTGACTGAGGAAGGGTGAGTGAGATTGGGTGACCTGTGGGGTTTTACACAGCAGGGAACCCTCTATCGGGGAGGCCCGGGGGCAAAGACCAAAACCTAGAATTACCTACTTTAAGTAGTTAAAAAAAGACATGCAACAAAAATAAATTTATGGATCTACATTAAACTATTTAATGATCCACAACTTTTGTTTCCCACTGGAGAGTGCCCTCTTGTTCATCATCTGGTCCAAGGCTTTCTGGTTCATTGATCTATCTTCAAAGCCAGCTGCAGTGTCTAGTGTTGGCACCATTGCTAGCATCTCTTGAACGGTGGGACATAGGTCCCCCCCTTATTATTCTTGGCTGGGTGCTGGGGAGGGAGGCTTTTATAGTTCTGAGGCAGAGCAAATATGGATTCCCACATGTGACTAGATAGGGTGAATCTCTGGGGTATCCCCCTCCATGCCCCTTCCCTCCAGTGGCTCCACATCTGTGGTATAAAAGATTCACTTCCCTGGCTCCTGTCATTACCCTTGGCTGGATGCCAAGACGGTGGGCTGTTCTCCCTTCATTCCAATGCCATTGGGGCATTTGAGATTTACGCTCTGCTGGTGTAATTTAGAGATAGCCAACAGGGGATGATAGATTGGTTTTTCAAATTTTCTCCATGTGACCCACATACACTCAAAAGGAGAAGAATGGAGTGGGTCTACATTAGTTGTTGCCACTGGCATTTGAAGGCCCCATTAAAGGATCAGGAAGCCCTAGCCTGGTGGGAGAGAATTAAAAGGCACAGAGCAGCAATTTGTTTAATTTAAAGTAGTACATGTATTTTCTATTACTACTCTTGGTCAACTGGTAAGGAATCCAGGTGACCAGTTCACAGGGTAGTGATGCCCAACTTCCCACACCCTCTCTTGAGGCACCAGGGGTGTGCAAGCGCACCAGATCTTTCCCAAAGAGCATAGAGACAGTCCAGTCATTCAGTCCTTGATCCCTGGATCACCAGTCCATATGCCCAGTGCCCCAGGCTGCTGGACTCGGGGGGGGGGGCATGTTTTTTATTTTTATTTAAAAAATATGCATGATTATTCATTCAAATTCACTCATACCATCTCCCACATGCAGAAAATATTCTGATAGCTATATTATAACTTATTAACCTGCCACCTGAATATTCTCCACATGCGAGTGCTTTTCTCATGTACTCTCTCATGATGCAGTATCAAGCCTTTTTTCATCCATTTTCTTATTCAGCAAATCAGATATAAGTTAGGCCTTGGAAAAATCTGTTTCGTAAAATTTAGACATTTAAACTGATTTGCTATTCGTGGTGAAGTTAGAGCAGTGGTTCCCAATCTAGTCCTCGAGAGCAACCAACAGGCCATGATTTGCAAATCTAAACCCAGACATTCAGGTGAAATAATTAAAGCTCATACAGAGGTATAGCTATAGACAGAGCTTTAGATAGCAATGCGGTCATCCAAAAAACACGACCTGTTAGTGAATCTCGAGGAAAGGGTTGGGGAACACTGAGTTAGGGGATATTATCGTGCCTAGACCAAAGGAGATCACTAGACAATTGTATGCCTAAGATGTGGTGAGCACAGGAGATCCTACAAAGATTTCAAACAACTGATAATTTGTCAAAGCCAGGCTACCCTAACCCAACAGAGGAACACAAGGTGCTAAATAAGTACTAGAAGGCAAAAGTTCCATGACAGATACTGCTCACCAATAATAATGTTGGGGCCAGTTGTAGACATGCTGGCACCCCCAACCAATTACCTGTACCCTCTCTTGAAGCACGAAGACTAAAGAAGAGCCCAGTGCCCATCAACATCCCTGTGATGTACCTATACTGAAGGACATGCCTGGTGCCCTGGCTGGACCAGGAAGGTGGCAACTTTTTTTATTTTTATATCTTAAATAATAAACAACAACAATATACTAAACACAAAAAACACGTATGCATATCTATTTAATTGAAAATAAAAATCATTGAAAAAAGGGTGCCAGATTGAGGAGCAGACTCTTTTAGCAAGAGTAAAAGAGTCTGCAGAAAAAAAACCAGAATCACCCAACTTTTACTTGTACCAAATGGACCGTGTTCTATACTTTGCCCCCATCCTTCTAGTTTCTACTTAGCATATACTACATGACAAAATATATTACCCCTGTCATCAGATATCTCTCCATCTAAGCACTGGACACATTTAAAGCAGCACCGGTGACTTCCCGGCTTTTTGGCTCTTCTATAACCTTTAGGACATTCTTCAGAACAACGAGAAACAGGAACCTGAAACATGCAAAACTCAAAGTGAAAGATGTATCAGTAATAAACAGTAGATCCTGATTAATGTATAAGTGCCCCTTTCTATGACATTTGCATCATTTTTCTGGCATTGGCGTCTGCCTTAGCACATCTGCTTTTTTTAATGCAGTTATTCCATAATTATGCATTAAATTGTTCTTAAACCAGACCTTTTTACACATAAAAAAAACCCTCAAAAGTCACTGGTCCCATCTACGTGCCTGGTAGTAAATAACTGTCAGCACTTACATCCACATGCTGAAACACAGCCTCACCTGGTTGCGGCCATCTTGGGAACAATGGTGTGTCCTAGACTTAACTGACATAACCCACAATGCAAAGCTGCAGGAAACCCAGCGGCAATTCCCCTTTGCAGTTCACTGGCAGATCCATGTTAGATTCATAAATTCTTCTGTGTAGACACAAATCTTAAATGACTGTAAACCCAAATCCTAAAAAAACAGACACCTCCAGCCAGCTGTTTCTGGTTGTACCACTGCCCAGAAACCTAGCGAATTCTGTGGATGAGGGAATTCTTGAATGAATGAAGGGGGCTGTGCACTGGAACTGTGACCAGTGGCAAATGGCAGGGCCATGACTGACAGGGAGAATCGATCATTCTCAGCTTCTGCTCTCCTGCTGCTGGGGCACAGGACAGAGTGGGGAGCACTCCATTTTTAGGGGCATAACCAGTCCGGGGACCAGCTATGGGTGCTTGTAGAATAGGGGTCGAAGACCAGCCTCAGTGGGCCCCTGCCCTGCAGGCTACAAGCCCACATAGTCTCTGTGACCCAGGCTCTTCTGCCCCCCGGGCTTTGGAAAGGCAGGTAATGGGAGGCTGGGGGTTAAAGGCAAGTAACCTACTAGAGCAGACGACTTTCCAACCCCCAAACCTTGTGAACTGGTTTAGGGACCCCCATGGATTCCTTACCAGTTTCTTACACAGAACAAAAAAAAAGACTTTTATTTTTTTCTTCAACACTCCCCGATGACAGCTGCCAGGAGAGATTGTCAGAGGAAGGCTGGGGAGGCAGGGGATCACAGCCCCCTGCCCCTCCAACCTTCCTCTGGCAATCACCCCCGGCATCTCAGTGCCAGGAGCAGGATGACGTCACAAAAGGCGGGGAGGAGAGGATACCTCGGCGGAGGGATTCGGCCACAGGTGAGTACATTTCTTTTGTTTTCCTTTTCCTACAGTTAGCAACGGCAGTCAAAGCAGGAGGGCTATTCTGGGCCCTCTTCTGAAGTCAGCAGATGCCCCCGGGTGAAGAGAAAATCCGGCCTGATTGAACAAGGGGTCAAGTGAGTGTTTTTTTGCCACTTAACGGTAGGAGAAGCAAGCCATAAGGCTCACATGCTTGGCATTTAAAAGAGAAACTATGGTCAGAAATTATGATAGTCCCTCTTTAACACACAGCACATAAAAACCAGTTCAAATAACCTATGCATGTTGGACATTGTTCTGTTCAGGGGACCTTGTAATTTCAGATTTACCTTGTCTTTTTTCATATTTCATAACCAGTGTATTCCTCGAGGTTTTGCAGCCAGAAAACTGTGTCCATCACAACAAGCTTGGTACACCTAGAAAGCTTGAGTTGTGCACATTGTGAGAAAATATAGATTGTGGGGGGGAATTCAAGTGGGGAAAACTGCAAGGTGCCATAGCAGTTGTATTTTGTTTGAAAATCTCTCCGAACTCTGTTTCAGTTTGTGGTGTCTCTTGGACAGGAAAGCGTGTCTATTGATACATATGGGGTACCGTTGTAACCAGAAGGAATGAGGCTTTTGCCACAATATATTTTTCTTGAACATCTTACATTTTTTCATTTAAAACTAAGCTATAGAATGTCAGACTAGCATTTTTTTTTTAATTTCCACATATTTCACCCAATAATATTGCAAAAGCACTGAAAAAATGACAAGCAATTGTTAAATAAATGTCCTAGCAACAGATGGCAACAACATCCCTAAGTAAGCTGGCAGCAAATTGGTTATATAATCCCTAGCTTGTACTTCTATGTAACGAGTGTGCAGAGAGTTAATTTGTGTTTCCATCACTCTGGAGGAGCTGCAGAGATCCACTGGTCAGGCAGGGAAGAATCTGTCCACAGGACAACTTTAAGCCTTGTACTAAACATATCTGACCTTTATGTAGAAGTGGAATAGAAAGCCATGTGTGAGAGCAAAACATAAAAAGCATTTGCAGTTTGCAGTCTCAAGCTATGTGGGGGACACGGCAAGCATGTGGGCGAAGGTGCTTTGGAATTCGACTGTGCTCCTGACCCCGGCTCCTCAGCCCTGCAATTCAGCCACCAGTTTCAGTCACCGGCTCCTTGATGGCTCAGTCACCCACATCTCTGCATCTGAGTGCCCTGGGGGTTCACCTGCCTTCAGTCAGTCAGATGACATCCTTTTTGCTTATTAAGTCCTGGGGGAAACCGTGCCTGTTGAGGCGTTTCCAGCATCCTGGCAATCTGGGACTTGTTCATAGGTAGAAATAACAGTGAAGATTAGGGTATGTGATCTGACTAGAAGGCAAGTGTCCAACTGGGCATTACATTACAACCCCAGTAAGGGAGAGGACAACCTTGGGAGAGGACACTGAAGCCACTGCTGGAGTGAAGAAGAAGGCCGCATGGCAAGGAAAAGAAAGTTACCCACCGATACTAGTAGTTACATTTAGAGCGTTAAAGTATATTTGTGTGTTGTGTGTCCAGATAACCCCTAAACTAGCTCATAGGGTAACCTGCCCACACTGGCCAGTGACATGCTTCTAGCTAGCATGATTACCTTTACTATTGGCACTATTGGCCAGTGACATGCTTCTAGCTAGCATGAGTACCTTTACTATTGGCACACCAGGGGTGCAGAAGAGCCCAGCACCTATCGATATGGAAGAGCACCCTTGAAAGTGCAATGCTCCCATACCAAAGATTATACATTGCTGAATTGCACTGGGGAAAAAACACGAGAAAAGGTGTTTTCTTACACACGCGCAAACACACACACACAGTCATTCAGGAAGCAGACACAATACAACACCCCTTTTTTTTTACTTACACTATTTGTGCCACTGTTGCATAAAAAAACCCATGAAAATGGCACAACACTGCTAAGGTTGGTTGCTAAATAAATAAACACTAACCACACCGCTCCTCCACTTCAGGTCCTCTTGCATGGCTTTGAAAGGCTTCAGTTCAAGTGTTGATGAATTAAACAATCCAAACTGTGTCACTGAGTAAAGCGTTTTGTTGGTAAAAGCTAAATTATAGATGCCGTAATCAGAAGCCATGTCTCCCTTTTCATGAAAGTATTCTTTTCTCCCAACAGGATCTTTAAACTGAACGTGTCTTAAGAAGTGCTAAAAGATAATATTTACTAAAGTCACAATAAAAGTAACTTGGAAAACAAATATATTCATTCTATAATAAAGTCATCCAATGTCCTCATTCATTGTATGTTAGCAAGTCACATGACTGTCGGTAACCAATTGGGTTTGCCGAGTGGGCTTGCACATCAAACTCTTAATGGTTGCCATTGGTTGTATGATTGGCTTTCATTTGCTGCCAAACATGTGAATGAGAAAGTGAGGACTTGAATTTAAACTTTTTTGTGAGAATTTTGAGAATTCTTGCAGCAAACGAAAATTATTTAAAAAAAGACTCACTCCAAACAAAGTCTACAGAATTGGCTGAGAGAGGAGAATGAGTGAAAACATTTTTATCATCTACAACTAACCAAGAATGATATCTCGACCATTGCTGAATCAAACTTATTGCAGAGGGCACCCCCATGTACAGAAATATGGCCACTGACAGGAAGGGGTCGCAGATCTGCAGGTCTATGTTTTACAGCAGTGCTTCCTATTTTATACTCTATGGCCCTTATTTAACAAGGGATAGCGCCAGGTAGCAAATGGTGAGCGAACGGTAATGACGCTCACCGCCACGAGAACGCCGGCTCCCCTCCGCAATCACACATTTATCAAGCCGATCCTGCTTAGCGACTGACAGAGCGCCAGATAGCGAATCATTCATCATTATTCCAGCCTCACCCCACAGCGCCAGCGAGCGACCTTGAACAGCGACAGGTATGACCTCTCGCTACCTGGCGCTCTCCAATGCATTTCAATGGAGCAATCTTTAAATATTCTTAATTAATTGCTATTAATGTTTTTTTTTTTTTTTTTTTTTTAATGTCAAAAATTCTGTGACCACTTCTGCAATGTTAGATTTTTTTTTTAAGCTAAAAAAAAAAAAAAAAAATTGTGCAGAATTGATATTACAGGTCTGATATTAATGTATTCATATTACAAAATGTTTTGAAAAACATGTTTTTTTTTTCTAAAAATATGGTTGTTTGGGGGTTAAAAAACTACTTTTAATCCATCGCCGCCAGCGCTCTGGGGTTTAAACAAGCATTTCACAGCGCGATAATTTTTGGAACGTGATTTGTTAATGAATATGCTGGGAGACGTTCGCTATGGCCGTTTGCTGTCATGCGCTCCCATACAGCGCGGAACCTGTCAAACAGCGACGTGTTCAACATTACCACACACCGACTGAGTCGCTGTCAACAGCCGAACAATGGCCAAGCACAGCGAATACTAGCGGGCGCTGTGAAAATAACGCTACTGTCGCTCATCTGTTGCTACCTGGCGCTATTAATGAATCAGCCTGTCAGTCCCCCCACCACAACCGCTCACCAAAAGGTTCCCCATTGATTTGAATAGGAGATGGATCCGGTTCCCTGAACCTAAACTTGTATTCCAAATTCGTCCGAACTTGCCGGACCCGAACGTTGGAAGGTTCTCTCATCCCTAAGTCTTGACAAGTCACAATGTGCAAATAAAGTATGTAACCTTATTTATAAGCAAGAAACCCTTAAGTACAGTTCTGCTCATTGTGCTCTATGGGATCTAAACCTGCTGCACCACTATAAATCGCACACTGAGTGCCACTGAGGCAAAATGTTGAGTAGCATTGACTTGCACTGACTCTTGATAAATGATGGTCCAAATTTCCAGTAAGAAACTATTGTCAGGAAAGTAAATTGCAAGGCTATTGTTTTTTGTTAAATAATTAAAATAAAAAGTGGTTTGTTTAAATTGCGTTACCTTTATCTCTAAATATTATTTCAATATGACAAACATTGTGATGTGTTGCCATATAAAAGTAATAGGAAAGTAATCTTTAGTCATAGTATGAGCTTAGAATGCTGCATAGAATGGCTGCAATACCTTATACATGTGTTTTTGGTGTCTCAGAGAATAATTTCTGGGAATGGAGGACATGTACAGGTGCATTTCCTGTAGAGCATGCGCCATGGCATAGACAGCTTTATACACGTGGTAAGCTGTTCCAAATAGATTCCTGAAGTGCAGGTAACTGCTGAGATTTGTTAAGTGAGCCGTATTGCTGCATTGACGTAGCTTATATCTTTTTAAATGTTGTAGTACGGAGTTTAATACATGATTGGAAGTTGAGCACCCCATATATATAGCAGATAAGTGTTCCAGAAAATAATCATTTGGGTGACTGGCCAGGCTAATACTGTCCATAAATTTCCTCAAATCTGGGATTTCTTTCATCATTGGAAAAAACACCAGACTTCCATGGAAAGATCTCTTGTCTGGTTCCGGCTCAATGTGAGATAAAGGTCCTGTTGGCAAGATAAATGTTTTCTCGCTGTGTGCGCTGAGTCTTTCCTTAATAGTATTTAATGTGGCAATAGAAAAAGTATTAACAACAACAATTTTTGAAGTTGATTTGTTGAAAATGTTGATGCTTTTAGGCTGTATTATTTCTTTTCTATCTCTATATACATCTGAACTAATGTAGATAACAAATTCGATGCAGATATCATACTGAGCGGCAACCTTTAGGAACTCCTGGCTCTGTATCTCGCTGGCATAATCGTCAGTTACAATGACTCCGACCCATGTCCAGTTAAAGTGTTTGAGCAACAAGACAACAGCAAGAAACTGGATCTGATCGCTGGGAAGAGTTCGAAAGAAGGACGGGAACATCCGCTTGTCAGAGAAAGTAGGATCTGTTGCCCCATAGCTGATCTAAACAATATGCAAGGAGTAAAACGTCTGTGAGTCCATCAAAATCTATGTTTATCTACAAATGTGAACCAAGCTTCACGCCAGACCTGGAAGTTAACTTACGAATCAGGATTCGTTGTGAATTTCAGGCAAAATATTAATTTCATTGGGATTCGTCTCCCTGCAATTGTAAAAAAAAATAAAAACCCACTGTCACTTACCTGCACGCCAGCTTTCCTGTTCCTCTGGTCAGCTGGCAATGGACACTCATAGTGGCAGCAGAAGCTGGCTTGCACAGCTGGAAGCATGACCAGCTTCCACCATTCCCCTCCTATGCAGGAGTACGCACGCACCTCTGCACAGCCTGTTTATCACAGCAGTAGGGAATCTGAGGAAGCTGTCTGTGCTGTTAGTTGTGTGAGATGGCTTTCGACATGACTAACAGTACCTGCTGCCAACCGCCGGGCCGGAGATTCAGGGAGGCTGGCCTGCAGGTAAGTGACTTACCCCTCACTCTCAAATCTGGGCACGGGTGTCCCATAATGGTGTGCAGTAGGACAGAGAACATAGATTCTCTATCTATGTCTGGTGGGTGAGCTGGAAGGGCAGAAAATCTATGTCCTTTGCCCTGCTGTATAATGGCCAGCGGTGTGGGGACACCCACACTGAGGGATAGCAAAGGAGGACAAGAGTTTTTTTCATAAGAACAGGGCCAAGAGAGCTCTGTCTAAGGCACAGCACAGGCCAGTCATGTGTGCCGTTAACCTAGCAGCAGGCCTGGCCTGGGCTTCCACTTTGGCTTAGGCCTGGTTTGTGATCAGCAACTTGCGATCTGTCGACCATGATGCGACTGAACAGCCATAGCTGTGATGCTACCACGTGGCTGCAGTCCTAGAATTTCTGATATTAACCTTTTACCTTTTACCCCATTGTACACAGCCCATTGTATCTCATTGGGGAAAACACATCTTCTTTACTAGAATAAATGTTTCACAATTCCCTCAATTGATGGATGCAGGCAAATTGTAGCACTGCAGCATTTTTTTAAAACATATTAAACACTGGAGTCAGGGTGACAGGATAATGCCGGGGTAATATCTACTGTATGTTAGAGCCAGCGCTGCGGAGACGCCTCATGGCGCTTCCAGCCGTCCCTCTCCCGGGGCGAGAGCCGCGCTTCCTCCCCGCGGCTTTCCCCGCCGGGTCTCCCCTAGCCCGAGCGCTGTGTCCCTTCCTGGCAGCGCTCCTCGCTTACCTGGTGTCCTGCCCTCCGTCCGGCGTGGCTGCCGGGGCCTGCGGGCAGCTCCCTCACTTCCTGCTTCCTCCTTGCCTCTCCTGCGCGCACGTCCCCGGCCACTAGGGGGCGCGCGCTGCAATACTGTGGAATTTAAAGGGCCAGTGCATCTCTAATTGGTGTCCGGCCGTCCAATCCGGTAATATCACTTCCTTTATATGCTGGCCAGCCCTTCCTCCCTTTGCCGGATTATCGGTGTGTTTCCGTGATTGTCTGTAGTTAAATCTGTGGCTTTTTCGTGTATGACCTCGGCTTACCTTTTTGACCACGAACCTCCGCTGCCTGTCCCGACCTCGGTCTGTCCCTTCGTCTGTGAACCTCCGCTGCCTGTCCCGACCACGGCTTGTCTACTCGCTGCTGAATCCTCGCTGCCTGCCCTGAATCTGGCTACTCACCGTGACCATCGTTTATCTCTGCTGTACAATACCTCGGCAAATTGTGGAACTGTGCCGCCGTTGGGGGGTAGCGACCTGGGAGTCATCAGCCGCACAAGACCAACCTGCTTCGCGGCGGGCTCTGGTGAAAACCGGTGGCTCCTTAGACCCCGCTTCCCTGACGCGGTACTCACCAACATTTCCGCAGTTCCAGTGGGTCCACGCTTCATTAGTTTCATCCGGTTGTAACAGTATAATCCGGCCATGGATCCCGCCGAGGTGCCATTGCCAGACGTCTCTGAACTACCTGCACTAGTCGCCATGCAGTCACGGCAGATCAATCAACTTACGGCCATGATGCAGCAACTTCTGTCTATGCAGCAACCGCAGACGCCACCGCCTGCTCCTGCTGTTCCACCACAGCTTCCGGTGGCTTCCTCCGCGAGGATTCGTCTCTCCCTGCCAGCTAAATTTGAAGGAGACGCAAGACTTTGCCGTGGCTTTCTTGCCCAATGTTCCCTGCACCTGGAGCTATTGGCTGACCAATTCCCTACTGAGCGCTCCAAGGTGGCCTTTATTATCAGCCTGCTCTCTGGGAAGGCCTTAGCCTGGGCTACCCCATTGTGGGACCGCAACGACCCCGTTACCCTCATGGTTCAAACTTTTGTGGATCACTTTCGCCAGGTTTTTGAGGAACCTGCCCGGGCGTCTTCAGTCGAATCTGCCTTATTGAATCTGGTTCAAGGTGATCTGTCGGTGGGAGAATATGCCATTCGCTTCCGAACTTTGGCAGCCGAGCTAGCTTGGAACAATGAGGCTCTCTGTGCCTGCTTTAAGAAGGGTCTCTCTAGTAGGGTCAAGGATGTTCTTGCTGCCCGGGATCTCCCTACTTCTCTGTCTGAACTAATCCAACTTGCCACCCGTATAGACATTCGTTTTACAGAGAGGCGTGATGAATTCCGCCAAGATTCTCTGCGTGCCAAGAGGGCATTCCGTTTGGCCCCTACGTTTCAGAACCCTCAGTCTACGCTTTCGTCTCCGTCTGAAGAAGTCATGCAAGTGGACCATACTCGCTTGACTCCCCAGGAAAGGTCGCGCCGGAGACTCGAAAGACTTTGTCTATACTGCGCCAGCCCAGAACATTTTTTGAAAAATTGCCCAATCCGCCCACCACGCCAGGGAAACGGGCGCACCTAGAATCGTTTGGAGAGGCGTCTCTGGGTGTCTGTGCTTCCTCTCCTAGGTTCACTGTGCCGGCACAACTTCACTTGGGCTCCACTTCCGTCCTGAACTTACCGGCCTTCTTGGACTCTGGTTCGGCGGGCAACTTCATCGAGTCCTCCTTGGTCTCTAAGTATGATATAGCTGTCTACCGTCTGGCCAAGCCACTATTTGTCGCGGCCGTTAATGGGGACAGATTGAACTGCATGGTGCGCTACCGCACCAAACCTCTACTTCTGAAGATCGGCCTCTTCCATCAGGAATTTCTGGAATTTTTCGTATTACCCCACTGTACCTCGCCGCTTCTCTTGGGGCTTCCCTGGCTCCAGCACCATAACCCTACCTTGGATTGGTCCACTGGGGACATCAAGTCCTGGGGCGCAACATGTGTTAAGAACTGTCTTACGTCTTTGCCAGTCCAAATTACAGCTCCCACGACTCCATTACCGGGTCTACCTGAAGTTTATCGGTCTTTTTCCGTCGTATTTAGCAAGAGGCAAGCTGAGTCACTTCCGCCTCATCGCCCTTACGATTGCCCGATTGATCTTCTACCTGGCGCCACTCCTCCTCGCGGACGCATCTATCCGCTGTCTGTTCCTGAAACCCAAGCAATGTCGGAATACATTCGGGAGAATTTACAAAAGGGGTTCATTAGGAAATCCTCTTCCCCAGCTGGAGCGGGCTTCTTCTTTGTACAGAAAAAGGACGGGTCTCTTCGGCCCTGCATCGATTACCGGGGCCTCAATAAAATTACGGTAAAAAACCGTTACCCATTGCCCTTGATCTCCGAACTTTTCGATCGTCTTCGCGGAGCTAAGATTTTTTCAAAATTGGATCTGAGAGGCGCTTATAACTTAGTCCGCATTCGAGAGGGTGATGAATGGAAGACGGCCTTCAACACGCGAGACGGTCATTTTGAGTATCTCGTTATGCCCTTCGGCCTCTGCAATGCCCCCGCAGTTTTTCAGGAGTTCGTTAACGACATTTTTCGGGACCTGCTGTACACCTGTGTTGTGGTCTATCTTGACGACATTCTCATCTTCTCCTCGTCCATCGAAGAACATCATCAGCACGTCAGACAAGTCTTGTCTCGTTTACTGCAACACCATCTTTATGCTAAGCTCGAGAAATGCCTTTTTCATCAAACCGCATTACCTTTTTTGGGGTACATAGTTTCTGCTCAAGGTCTCCAGATGGATCCTGCCAAGTTAAAGGCGGTCCTTGAATGGCCTCGACCAGTCGGTCTTCGTGCAATCCAGCGATTCTTGGGGTTCGCGAACTATTACCGCCAGTTCATTTTACACTTTTCCACGACAGTAGCCCCCATCGTGGCCCTCACCAAAAAAGGAGCCGATCCCAAGGCATGGTCTCCGCAGGCTGAAGCAGCCTTTCTTGCATTAAAGAAGGCCTTCGGCTCGGCACCGGTACTTTCCAGACCTGACCCGTCTCGTCCTTTCGCTCTTGAGGTGGATGCCTCTTCCGTCGGAGCTGGAGCAGTACTTACGCAACGATCCTCGACCGGCAAAGCTCGAACTTGCGGATTCTTTTCTAAAACCTTCTCTCCTGCCGAGAGGAACTACACCATTGGAGATAGAGAGCTATTAGCCATCAAATTGGCGCTGGAAGAATGGAGACATCTCCTCGAGGGATCTATCTTCCCAATTTCCATTTTTACTGACCACAAGAACCTCTCTTATCTGGAATCCGCACAACGCTTAAACCCTCGTCAGGCCCGTTGGTCACTCTTCTTTGCACGCTTTAATTTCCAGATCCACTTCCGTCCAGCTGCAAAAAACATCAGGGCAGACGCTCTCTCCCGTTCCTCGGATGTCTCGGATAAGGTCTCTTCTCCACAGTTTATAATTCCACCCGATCGTCTGGTTCACTCTGCTCCCGCTGCTCTAGAATCAGGTCCTCCGGGGAGGACTTTCGTACCTGTCTCTCGTCGCCTTTTAATACTAAAATGGGGTCATGCCTCCCATACTGCTGGTCACCCTGGAATCAAGAAGACCTGCGCCATCATCTCCAGATACTACTGGTGGCCCACGTTAGCAAAAGATGCCGCAGAATTCGTACAAGCCTGCACCTCGTGCGCGCGCAACAAGACCTCTCGTCAACGTCCCGCAGGTCTTCTCCAACCACTTCCCATTCCGGACATCCCCTGGTCTCACATCGCCATGGATTTTATTACTGATCTTCCGCCTTCACAGGGCAATACCGTCATCTGGGTAGTGGTGGACCGATTTTCGAAAATGGCGCATTTCATTCCGTTGCCTGGATTACCTTCTGCTCCCCTATTGGCAAAGAATTTCCTTAAACACATCTTCCGTCTACATGGGCTCCCAACCCACATTGTCTCCGACAGGGGAGTTCAATTCGTATCGAAATTCTGGAGGGCTCTCTGTAATCAATTAAAGGTGAAATTGGACTTTTCTTCCTCGTATCATCCCCAATCCAATGGCCAAGTGGAGAGGGTAAATCAAACTTTGGGGCTGTATCTACGCCATTTTGTTTCCACTCGCCAGGATGACTGGGTGGACCTGCTGCCCTGGGCAGAGTTTTCTTATAACTTTAAGGACTCTGAATCCACCGGAAAATCTCCTTTCTTTATAGTCTATGGTCGTCATCTCCTTCCTCCTCTGCCTATACTAACGCCCTCCTCGGTACCTGCGGTCGATGACCTTTCGCACCAGTTTTCTTCCATCTGGCGTGAAACACAGCATTCACTGGAACAAGCCGTGTCTCGTATGAAAATCCAGGCTGATAAGAAGAGAAGGACTCCTCCTTTATACTCACCGGGGGATAGGGTATGGCTTTCGGCCAAGTATATTCGTTTTAAAATCCCCAGTTACAAACTAGGACCTCGCTTCTTGGGACCTTTTAGGATCCAACAACGTATCAACCCTGCCTGTTACAAGCTGCATCTGCCACCCTCTCTCCGCATAACCAATTCCTTCCATGTCTCTCTGCTCAAACCGGTGACTGTTAATCGTTTTTCCCCCAAATTATTGGAACCTAAGCCAGTCGCAGGTACTGAAGATACCTTTACGGTCAAAGAGATACTTGCTTCGAAGATCTCCAGAGGAAGACGCTATTTCTTGGTGGATTGGGAGGGCTACGGCCCTGAGGAGAGATCCTGGGAACCGGAAGAAAACATCCTTGATCGGACCCTTATTTCGGACTTCCTTGGTCCTAAGAAGAGGGGGAGACCTAAGGGGGGGGGTACTGTTAGAGCCAGCGCTGCGGAGACGCCTCATGGCGCTTCCAGCCGTCCCTCTCCCGGGGCGAGAGCCGCGCTTCCTCCCCGCGGCTTTCCCCGCCGGGTCTCCCCTAGCCCGAGCGCTGTGTCCCTTCCTGGCAGCGCTCCTCGCTTACCTGGTGTCCTGCCCTCCGTCCGGCGTGGCTGCCGGGGCCTGCGGGCAGCTCCCTCACTTCCTGCTTCCTCCTTGCCTCTCCTGCGCGCACGTCCCCGGCCACTAGGGGGCGCGCGCTGCAATACTGTGGAATTTAAAGGGCCAGTGCATCTCTAATTGGTGTCCGGCCGTCCAATCCGGTAATATCACTTCCTTTATATGCTGGCCAGCCCTTCCTCCCTTTGCCGGATTATCGGTGTGTTTCCGTGATTGTCTGTAGTTAAATCTGTGGCTTTTTCGTGTATGACCTCGGCTTACCTTTTTGACCACGAACCTCCGCTGCCTGTCCCGACCTCGGTCTGTCCCTTCGTCTGTGAACCTCCGCTGCCTGTCCCGACCACGGCTTGTCTACTCGCTGCTGAATCCTCGCTGCCTGCCCTGAATCTGGCTACTCACCGTGACCATCGTTTATCTCTGCTGTACAATACCTCGGCAAATTGTGGAACTGTGCCGCCGTTGGGGGGTAGCGACCTGGGAGTCATCAGCCGCACAAGACCAACCTGCTTCGCGGCGGGCTCTGGTGAAAACCGGTGGCTCCTTAGACCCCGCTTCCCTGACGCGGTACTCACCAACATTTCCGCAGTTCCAGTGGGTCCACGCTTCATTAGTTTCATCCGGTTGTAACACTGTACCTACTGTAGGAATGAAAATTGTCAAAACACAGTGGTAGTTGGTGGCCCAATAATTCATGATATTGGCTCCATTGAAGCCCAGCAACACAGCCCATTGTAGTCAAGTGGGAATGATGTAGCCTCTTTCTTTAAATACGACATCCTGAGGATAAAACTCATGCAGTCGAATAGCAGCATGTACAGCATTTTTTTTAAATTAAACCGCACAGACCAACCTGAGGCACCAGTAAAAGGAGACAGTGCCCAGCAAATCCACTCCTGGACTTTCTACAGCACTTTAGCCAGAACCTGCATTGACAGGTGGGATGGATACCCAAAATCAATCACTATAAGGTCCTCTGACAACAGACACTTCCATTTGCAAATAAACTTACCTGCCTACATCACAAACCTATGAGGCCCACCCCATACATCAGAACTGGGGTGGTTCAAAGGTGAACCACTAAGTTAATAAATAGAGTGCGAAGAACAGAGTACCCCGAAAGATTGTCGAAATTTGGTTTATTTAGTTTTGAAAAGAGATGCCTGGGGGGGTGATCTAATAACTATGTATAAATATATTCGGGGTCAATTCAATGGTCCGTCCCACAATCTATTTAAAGCCAGGACTGTAGGTAAAACTCAGGGGAAACCACTAAGGTTAGAGAAAAGACAATTTACTGTTATTTACTGTAAGAGCAGTGAGACGATAGAACTCACTGCCAGAGGAGGCAGCTAAGAAGAATACCCTAAAAGAGTTCGAAAGCCAGGATGCCCTCCTTGCATGTAATAACTTTTCCAGCTATGGCTACTAAACCACTAATAAACAGGTTGAACTGGATGGACTAAATTCTTTTTTTCAGCCTTACATACTATGTTACTATGTACACAACTGTACACATCAACTACTACAAAGGTTAAACGTTTCGATGTATTAATTGTGCCAAGAGACTGAACACTGACCAATGTGCTGCCTGGTGGTGGAAATAGAGAATTATTTTTATAATTGGGAAATATGGAAATTACAGGGAAGGATCGATTAACACTATCCCAGCTGTGCCTCAGAAGACTAGTTGTCCTTGCCTGATATTTGGTCTTTTTGCACCTATTTGGTTGTCTAAGTGCAAATTTGCATTGCTAAATGGGATACAGTGTAAAACTATCCCAAACAAAAAATGGAATAACAGGCCTTTATCTAACTTTCTCTGATTAAAGTGAACCAAAACCCACAGAACTTTTGAAATACATTTGGCCAAAGCCCCTTCCTATACTCCCTTCTTAATTATCTGATCAAAATCATATAGGGTTGGGTTTTGGTCTGCTTCAAAATTCCTTTTTCTCCGTAAATGTCCTGCCTCATGCAAGAAATACTGCATATAAAAGCACATATCAGTACCTGTGAATATCCGTATATACTTAATATTTGATATATGTGTAAAGAGCTATCTGAAGACTCATCTCCAATAACTCCAAACAGTTTGCCATGACCATGACACGAGTAATTAGGAACAATGTCCCCGGGGCCAGACAGGATCTGTAGGACACTCTGGATGGCTTTGTTAACACTTTTACAGGAATCATGCACGTGGTATCCCAGAGTGACATTGGCTAGAAGATTTGGGTCCTTATTGATCTCTTCTATGGCATAAATGAAAGTCCAGATGTATCTATAGAGAAGAGCCCGAGGTCTGTGAATGTAAAAGTCAATATTAGCGCCACGCAGTCATCAAACAGAAAGAAGTGCATCACTGGGGCTAGAAAGTTATCACTAGGTTATAAATCTCATGAAGCCCACATGTGCCTGCTGGATGAAATTGCACTGAGAGCTGTTTTTTCTTGACCTAGTGTATCCTAAGTGTGTGTATATAAACAGCCTAGAGTTCTGCTTTATTCACATAATTTAGGTTGTACAACTAGTTCCTGCCACATTTTGCAATCTTTCAACCCTTCCACCTCGTGGCTTGCACTCAAGCTTATAGGGCAACCTCAGGTAAGCTGCTCCGGATTAATCTATTGCATTGTATGTCCCAAATGGGGCTCTCAAAGATTTCACTCTCAGAGAGTTAGCACTGCACCTCACAGAGGCACCGTGGCGTTTTGGTGGTGCAGCTTCAGCATACTTCTGCAGATGTGTGTGACCTCTGTTGTTATCCAGATTTAGAGACAGATTTTAGGTTGATCTGCAAGCTAACAGGGTTGAGGAGCTGTGGCTCCTTTGTTCGCCTTCCACAGTCATGTGACTGTGCCTAATCCTGTGGTAGATGTTTTGGCTCAAGGGGAAAGTCCACTTTTGTGGGCCTTCTGAGGAAATTGGCGCCTCTCTACAAGGGAGTTTTTAATGGGAAACCTCCATTAGCAGATGTCACCAACATTGATATGCCAATAGTGGGGAAAGATAACAAAATGAAAGGATTCATCTTGAGAGGATTATTATTATCCATCCTCACTACAGGGATCACCAACATCCCAAAGGGGATGAATAATAGTGATTGACTTTGGATCTAATTGAGACTAATTGTAACTAGATTGGACCCAGATCTTGAGGATTTGTTCAGTTATGCCCCATTCTGGATACTGCCAAGATCCAGGTCTTATCATCTTGCTTTCCACTCGCTGGTGCCAGACAGTGGCATGGTGGCCACCACTGCATGTGACCTGGTTTAGGGGTACCTTGGACCCCTCACCAATTCACAAACTGTTAAAAAAAAAAGAACTCACCTTTCGGCATCTTCCTCCTCCTGTCCCCCGTCGGGTGGAATGATCTCTTCAGGTCTGCTAAGGCAGTGGCTCCCTCCTGGTCCAGCGGGTGTTGGTCTTCTGATGCCAGGGAACAGCTGTTACAGCCACTTCATTAGCATCTGCCATGAGTGGGGGAGATTCCCGGAGACATCCCCTTCATGTCCCTAGCCTCCAGTGATGTCATTAACCACATGAGGGATTCCACAAAGGCTTCACCACTGTATGATAAAATGTTCTTTCCCCGATGGCCCAGTATTAGTTTTGCAAACGGAAGAAAGGAGTAGGGGGGTCCTTACCTCGATGCAGATGCCAATGGAGCATCTGTATCAGCCATTCCCTTGCATCAGAGGACCAGTGGGCCTGAAGAGGGAATATCGTCTGGAAAGGAATAAAGGGAGCAGAATGCTGAAAGGTGATTTTTTTTTTTTAATCAAATAAGTCAAATACACACCAAATACACTGGCTCATCACTAGAGGGATCACTGGCATCAATAAGGGGTTCCTCATACATCACTAAAAGACTCAACAAAGCAATGATAAATGTTACATTATGCAATGCAATAACATTAACAGTTACTATAAGCTGTTATCTGTAAAAAACCAAAAAAAAAACAAAACAAAAAAAATTATAATTTATCCTACCCAACATCCTTGGTTGAACTTGATGATGATTGATTTTACTTAACCATTCCCTTTCAACTGGTGAGGTTCCAGATGATTGGAGAATGGCCAATGTTGTACCAATCCATAAAAAGGGGAGAAGAGAAGAAGCCAGTAATTACAGGCCAGTTAGTTTAACATCTATAGTGGCCAAATTAATGGAAACACTCTTAAAAAAACAGATAATTTCCCATCTAAAAATTAATGACCTATTGGACCGAAAACAGCACGGCTTTACTGAGGGCAGATCATGTCAGACCAATCTTATTGATTTCTTTGACAATGTCACTGAAGTGTTAGATGAAGGTGGTGCTGTGGATATCGCCTATCTGGATTTTAGCAAAGCCTTTGACACTGTACCACATAAGGAGCTCATAGATAAGTTATTGAAGGTAGGACTCAATCCCTGGATAGTTCAGTGGATTTCCAGTTGGCTGAGGGATCGGTATCAGAGCGTTGTTGTAAATGGCGTGCAATCTGAACAAAGGCGAGTTACAAGTGGTGTGCCGCAAGGCTCTGTCCTGGGCCCCATTCTTTTTAATATATTTGTAAGTGACATAGGAGAAGGCTTGGTAGGAAAAGTTTGTCTGTTTGCTGATGATACAAAGGTTAGTAATAGGGTGGATATTCCTGGAGGTGTCTGCAACATGGAAAATGATTTAGCTTTACTGGATAGATGGTAAAAACAGTGGAAACTAGAGTTTAATGTCTCTAAATGTAAAATCCTGCACTTGGGTAGAAGGAATCCCTGCTCTGAGTACCGTATGGGCAGCACTGTGTTATCCAGGACCTCGGAGGAGAGAGATTTAGGGGTACTGATTACTGATAGCTGCAAGATGAGTGGACAGTGTAGCCAGGCAGTGGGAAAAGCAAGCAGGACACTCGGCTGCATAGCTCGAGGCATCACCAGTAGGAAGAGGAAGGTTGTGATGCCGCTGTATAGAGCCCTGGTGATGCCACAGCTAGAATACTGTGTGCAGTTCTGGAGACCTTACCTGCAAAAATACATTATTCAAATAGAACGGGTCCAAAGGCCGGCAACAAAAATGGTGGAAGGACTTAAACTTAAAACTTATCAGGAGAGACTTAAAGAACTTAATTTGTACAGTCTGGAGGAAAGAAGGGAGAGAGGGGACATGATTGAGACCTTTATATATGTGAAAGGATTGAATAAGGTTCAGGAGGGAAGTGTTTTTAAGAAGAAACTTACTGATAGAACAAGGGGCACAACCTGAAGCTAGTCGGGGGGAAGATCAGGAGCAATGTTAGAAAATATTATGTTACAGAAAGAGTAGTAGATGCTTGGAACAAACTTCCAGCAGAGGTAGTTGGAAAATCAACAGTCACTGAATTTAAACATGCCTGGGATAAGCACACATCTATCCTAAGATAAAGAGAACATACAGTATACACATAAGGGCAGAATAGATGGAGCGTATGGTCTCCTTCTGCCGTCAACCTTCTATGTTTCTATGAACATATGTCTTTTTTCAACCGTATTAGGAATCCTCGCAAGCCCATACTGGGAGGGGGGGGGGGTCTGCTTATTAAATGTTTTGCCTAGGCAAGTCAGATAAAAAACCTATGCTCATGGTTTGTCACCTGGAGCTATTCTGTCCTTTTTTGGAAGTATACAGCTTACCAGGACCAAAGGTTGGTGGAGGCCCCTTTGCAGGACAATTGGTGGAGACTCTGGGACATGCACCCCTTGCGCCCCCCTCAAATTACAGGCCCCGGTAACAGAATTGGCAAATCTGTAATATTTTTGGTTGAGGACTAAATTAAAAAAATCAGTTCATTTTACATCTCCATTATCTACAAATATTGTTAAATGAAGAGCAAATATCTGATCTATGTGTTGAAATGTGTTTAAAAAGGACAAATATCACCATGGGGTGCACTTACTTTTTCACATGTCTATGAGTATTAAAACAATGGAAGTGAAAGTTTAAATGATGAGTTAAAGCATAGACTTACTCTAGGCAGAAAGTTTTCAGGTGGGAGGAATTGACCCTGTGGTGGGCGCATATATGGTGCACAGTGAATATCCCTCCGAGAATAAAGTCCCCGTCCTGGAAATAATTCATATGAAATAAATCAGAATATATTTTCCTAATGAAACATTTAGGTCTGGTGTTGAGTTCCTGGTTTTGTGTCAGCACTAAGATACAGAAACATGCTGCTGTCCTGTAAAATAAAGATCTACTAAACATGTTTTAGCTGGAGGGTGATGTTATCTCCAGCTGCTCTACATATCACATGGAGTCTTGTTGGAGTGAAAGTATGAGGAGCCTCTGGACTCTGGCAGATAGGGATCATCTTTTATAGTCTTCACACTGCTTCTGGGATGTTCTGTGGATCACATATTTAGATGCAGACACAGCTGCAGAGTGAGAACAGTTCATTATTCAATCTTACTGTGTTTAGAACAATTAGAATTCCAGCTTATGTTCTGAAAGTATAGATGAACTTTTAAACTTTAAGACCTAAATAACAGCAGTGCAACATGACTAATACTTGTGTGATGTACTGTGTTGACTGTATTTGCCTTATATGCCCCACTTCTTATGGTCACAATATGAGATTTATTGGTTTACAGCTGGGATGGTTCAGATTTTTTGGTGTGAAGTCCAGTCTTATTGTAAGCAGCCTAATACTGGTGGGTCTGATGTGAAGGGACCCTCACCCTTTTCTGTTATCTTCATTTTTAAAAAATCTCCGCAGATAAATATTTTCATAAGCGGGGGGATCATGACTAATGAGCCGTAAAGCAGGCAGGGGGTTCAAGCTGGGTTGTATGCTTTGACACCTAATCACAAAGCTACAACACATGTTGTTGCTGGCTATTGGTATGCAAATGAGATATGTTGACACTAAGAGTGAAGCTCACAAAAGGCAGCAGAGGAGATTAACGTTGACATGGTCTGAGAGGCTGAAGGGGAAGCAGGATGATGTGATGGGTGTCAGCTCATATATTAGGACAGCAGCTTGCTTGCTCTCACCAGCAATCGGCCACCAGCCGAACCCTATAATTGGTGGTCTACTGCAAAGGAAATCAGGGTGAGTGCCAGAAGTTAGTGCCAGATTTCTGATTCCAGGAGCTGCTGTGAATGACAGGAACAGAGAACACCTATGAGGAGTAGAAATGAGGGAAGTTTTCAAAAGTTCGGTCCTCCGAACTTTCATCCAAAATGCATGGAAAACAATGCCTGGCAGCCCTTAAAGTCCTTTATGACACTCTGAAATCACCCAAGGCTGTATGAAAACATGTTTTAATGGACTAATTAGCATTTGAATTGGCCGTGGCTAATTAGCATAGGAATCACCCATGATCTAATTAGTATTTCAATAACCCGTGGCTGTCTTTGATAGTTTAAAGCACATAAAAATGGGGAGAAGCAAGGGTTGGCATTCTCTGAAAGTGAGAAGAGTGCAAGTGTTGAAAAATTTACCCATTTTGGCCATCACAGGGGATAGACCTGTGGTTGTATGGGCCTAGCAGTAGTGCACAAGCCCTCAAAAAATTGTCCAATTTGTAATGGGTGGGTAGCAGTGGGATTGGCACCCTAAATTCGAAGCTGAAGAAGAAGCAAAGGCTGTTTACAGGTGCTGAAAAATTTGCACATTTTGGGCATCACAGGGTAGACCTGCGTGTGTGTGTTTATTCACCACTTTGCACTGGTGGTAGAGGTGGTAAAGCATATGTAGGGTGGATTTCCAGTGTGTGGGGACTTTGCAAGTTAAGCAGTGTTCGGGCAGACCATTCTGGCACTGTATGTCTGGCAGAGTGTGTATGAAGGCATAGGATCTGCCAGACCAACATATGTTATTAAGAAGCGTTTGATGACCAGATTGATCACGTGTGCCAGGCATGTGCGATCTAGACATAGTTCATGTTCATGTTCATCCCGTTATCTGCAACCACAATGTCCAATGTAAGTTGATGTGGTGACAGACTTCCTCATGCATGCACGGCAGCAACTCCTTGGCAGTGTAGCTTTTCTCACCCAGGCTCAGCATGTGAAACACAATGTGAAGTGCTGTGCCTTGCAGTGATGAAATAATAGAGGATGAGGAGGGTAAGCTATGCGCTGCCTGTGTCAGAAGTACCCTCTTGCTCTGGCAATGTCCCTTCCTTGTTGCCTGGTTCCAAGGTTCTGTCCCAGACTACACCATGATACTTCTTCTCCTGATCCCCACCACTTCCCTGTTCTGATGTTTCATCATGGTTTACTTGCCTCCTCACACCACCACCAGCTTCATAACTGCCAGCATGTCCATGCCTATCACCACCCACACTTCCCCAGCTATGCATCTTGGATACCGCTTCCACTTCGATTACCTCTGCGACACACTCAAAAAGCTGATTATCGTCAAACAAATTCTCCTCAACACTATCCATAGCAACTGGGCTCCTGAGAAAAACTGGCGCCTTACTAGGAGGGGGCAGTAAAGAGACAGATAATGGAAGAGAAAAGCTTCTTTTACTGGGGTGTGTAGCTGTAGTGGAGGAAGAATTCACTGAAACCTGGCTCAAAGTCATTGCGCCAAAGTCTTCCTCCTCCTGAAATGAGCGAGAGCAAATCAGTCATTCCACAATGGATGCATTGTCCAAAATAACACACCCACTGGAGGAAATGGACAACTCTGGCTTGCTGCTGCTGCTGCTACTACCACATACATTGCTGCTGCTACTTCTACCATGTACATGCTGCTGCTACTACTAGCAGTGGCAGTCCTGTGCAAATGGATGCTGTCACTACTATGGCTGGGCCTGGGCAAATGTCTGGTGCTACTTTTACTGAACCTGGGCACATTGCTGCTGACCACAGTGTTGGTCCTGGCATCAGCATCCTTATTCTTAGTGGCAGAAGGAATTGCAGAGATGTCTTTTCCTCTACCTCATCCTTTACCACCCCTTCCATTCCCAGACATTTGACTTATTATTTCCTAAAACAGATGTTCCCTAAAAGATTCATTGACAGGTGAAAAAGAATGCTTTTTTTCTAACTGTAATTAACAAAGAGGCATCATGGACCCCAACTTAGTGAGAGACGGGTCCTGCACACTTAAACCAGAGCTGCCCCCCTTGTTTTTTTTAAACTGTATTTAGCAAAGAGGCAACATGAACCCAAACTTAGTGAGAGATGGGGCATGCACACTTAAAACAGAGGTTCCCCAATGCAGTTATATGGGCCAGCTAAACCAGAAAAAAAAACCCCACTGAAGTTTTCAGACATAACAGGGTGGACTACGATGACTAGAAGATCCCAGCGTGGGCAGGTGCAGTTTTTCTGTGCAGCACAAGCTCCCCCTCAGTGTCCCACTGTGCCCACTCCCTTTCCTGTCCCTCTCTTTTTTTCTCCTATGTCTGGCTCAAAATGTCATAAACTGTCTCTGTTCTAAGAGCAATGGTCTCTATACAACAGCCAGCACGATAATGGTGAATAGACAGTGCATCACGTGACTATCTCTTGCAATAATGCCTCTTGATTAGCCCAGATACCCTGACCTTTTAAGCTGCAACCATGTGACCCTGTCTCTCTGCTTCTGCTTTGCTTGAAGTGACCTGTGGTGTGGTGAAATTCCTCAAGGTTCATCATTTGCGTTCAACTTCTAGCCACAGGTGACTTGACAGCCCCAAGACCTTATGTATGGTACTGGTATAGCAGAATCATTGTTTGTGTAATAAAGTACACATCAAAAAGATTTTAAGCTTAGAAGGGTAGAAGAAACAGGATTAGCATCCTGGAAAGTGAAGAAGAATTAAAGAAGGCACGGTTTTAAAAGACCAGGCAGGGGGGGGGGGGCAGGAGACCTGTGGTTGATGTGTAGGTCTGGAGTTAGTGGGTGGCAGCAGGGATGTTGGTGGTGGTACATAGTAGTGGCATGCTAATCACTGGTATTGGGAACAGGGGTTCTAAAATCGTCACCTATTAACCCCTGTTCCATCTTTACAAAAGTTAGTTTTTCCACACTTTTGGCGGAAAACCTTGTCTGCTTAGGTGTGGCAACACCACCTGAAATGCTGAAAACCATTTCTGATCCTACAATTGATGGTGGACAAGACAGCACCCCAATGGTAAACTGGGGTTGCTCTGGCCAATGGCCCAATATGCTCACCTAGATGTTCAAGGGGTCTGAGCTAAGTGTATCTCCTGTTCAGGTGGTGGTGGTGCTGTCCCTTCCATGATAATGTTTGTCAGGTGGGGATATGGGATGTAAAAACATGAACACCATATTCCAAGGATTGACTTGTGTTCTGCTGCTTCCACCTGTTGGAGAGATTGCGCATTAACTCGGCATGGAGCACAGAGGGGAAACCCAGTCAGACATGCTTGTGGTAGGCAGTGTCTGTAGTTTAAAAGCCATGGCTAGCTGGCTGCACAGCTTCTCTAGATAATAAGCCATTTTTGCCTTCCTCTCAAAAGGCAGAAAAATTGCCTTTTATACTGAGGGTCTAAAAGTGTACCGAATCAGTATTTGTCTTTTCACTTCATGATAACAATGCAGCTGTTAGCACTTAAAGTGGACCAACACCCAGGATTTTGACTATCCTGGGTCTTGGTCCACTTCGGTGGGGCACCCCCGATCGGGGTGCCCCGCTGTGTGAAACCCCCCCGAACCCCCCGAAAAACTCACCTCTCCCCGCTCCCAGCGCTGACGGACAAGCTGTGGACAAGCGGCTCCTCCGCCGCCGCCTCCCGCGCGTCACTCTTGACGCGCGCGTGCCCGCGCCGGCCATTCACAGACGGCCGGCACGGGCGCGTGCACGTCTAGAGGGGCGCGAGGGAGGCGGCGGCGGCTGGCCACCGCCGAAGATAAGCTAAGGAGTTTGGGGTGTTTGGGGGGGTTTCACCCCGCGGGACATCCTGATCTCGGATGTCCCGCGGGGAGGGAGGTGATCGGCCCGGGAATCTTATAGATTCCCGGGCCGATCACCCGTGGGTGTTGGTCCACTTTAAGCATACAGCTCACCATCCTCACCAGCATTTCTGAGAGCGTGGTTGGTTCCACCTCCACCCCATATTGCCATGTTTCTTCATGATGTGAGCTTTCTCTCCAAAATGAATATTAGTGGCATAACATCATTCATTCCACTCTTGCCCCTGCTGGTAAATCTTGTTGCCTCTTCTTGAACAGCTGCCAATGCTGGAGCTGAAAACCACTGGCTGAAATAGCTGGCCATTACATGAGGAAATCATTTACCACTTTGCACTGCTGGTACAGGTGGTCCAACTTATGTAATGTGGAATTCCAGCATATCGGGACATAGCAGATTAGGCGAACACAAACTCTCCTAGACATGTCCAGTACATGGCCGCCAGAGCAACATATTTTTTTGAGAAGCATCTGATGACCAGATTGCTCACATGCCCCAGACATGGAGCATCTGTCTCATGACCTAGATGAAGCCCCACCACAATGTTCATCTTGTATCTGGGACTACATTGCCCAATCTAAGCTGATGTGGAGGCAGTCAGTGGGAGTTTTCCTCATGTATTCACAGCAGCAAACACATTTACCTAAAATATCAATATATAAGCAAGGTCCCCCGAACAAAACAATATCCTACATGTATAGCTACTTTTAACCTTTTTAACTGATAGCCTACTTGAGATTTTGCAAAAGTCCAGTGTTGCTGGTGCACTCTTACAAAAACTTCAAAAACTTGGGAAAGTATGGGGGGATCAGAGACAATGGATGGAAAGGAGGGAAGGAGGCAAAATCACAGGGTGGGTAAAGCGTATTAGGGGGGAAGCTGCATTTCAGTAGTAACTAACTACAGTCACTTCAACGTCTTGGTAGATAGCAGGCATATCCAAACGTGGTATTGAGTCCCCTCGGCTGAACCGTATCCAATTTGTGAATCCAATAGGTCTCTCTCTGTAATAATTTAAGGTGTCGGTCCCCACCCCGGCGCGGTCTTTCCACATGCTCAATCACCATGCCCCGGAGTTCATGAGTCTGGTGTTTATGTGTCACGAAGTGGACTGCCACGGGTTTATCATAGTCCAGGGATTCACCGTTATTGTGTTTATTATTACTCGTACGTACATCGCTGCGATGCTGCTGGAACCTCTTCTTAAAGGGGCCTATAGTCTTACCCACATATAACAGGCCACAGGGGCATTTCAATAAGTATACACAGAAATCTGTGAGACACGAGAGTATGCCACGGATCTTAAAGCGCTGTCCAGTGTGCGGGTGGGTGAATTCTGAGCCACGGATAAGAGAGTTACACACGTTGCAATTATTGCACCTGAAGCATCCAGTACGAGTTGAAAGCATGATGGGTTTCCTAGCATATTTTTCAAAGGGGTCGGCCGTAACCAGGGAATCTCTTAGGTTCCTATTGCGCTGATAGACCTTAAGAAATGGTTTCTTGATGACCGGACACACTGTGGCATCAGATGTCAGTATGCACGCATGTTTTTTGATAGTGTGCTCTATGGTAGGAGCAGCCTGGTTGAATGTTAACATAAACGGGGTACGTTCTTCTTGTTGCCTCCTCTCCTTTTTCTCACCTGCCCAAATTTCTTCAGCACGTGCACGGGCCTGAGTAAGTACCGATTCGGGATACCCCCGAACGCGGAATTTATCCATCATTAGTAATAATTGGTCCATCCGGGTCACTGGGTCAGAGTTGATTCTCAGGACCCTTAGGAATTGTGAGATAGGGAGGCTATTTACCAACGGTCTGGGGTGGGCACTGTCGTATCTCAACAGTGTATTCCTGTCCGTGGGTTTAGTATAAAGGCCCGTTGTAATCTGTCCATCGGGCGTCTTATTGATAGCTACGTCCAAAAAGGTTACATGCGTGTCTGAGACCTCTGGGTTAAAGGTGATGGTGGGAAAGATGGAGTTAATATATTCCATGAACTTATCAAAGCCTTTTCTATCCCCATGCCACACAGTGATCACGTCATCAATAAATCTGCCCCAATATCTGACATGTTCAGTATATAGTGCTGATGGGTATATGTATCTCTCTTCCAGAAAGCCCACAAATAGATTAGCGAACGCTGGAGCTATGGCGCTACCCATAGCTGTGCCAAGGATCTGTTTATAAAAAACATCTTCAAATCTGAAGTAATTATTCTGTAGCACGATCTCGAGTCCTGTGGTGAGGTATTCTGATGGTATTGCCGGGGGTTCGCATGTCAGGAAGTGCTTTACAGCTTTTACTCCCTGATCATTGGGTATGTTAGTGTACAGGGAGGAGATGTCCATGGTGGCCAGTAGGTCGTCCTTCTCAATGGCTACCTGTCTAAATTTCTCAAGGAAGTCTCCTGTGTCCTTCAGGTAGGACGGTAGCCGCTGCACATACGGTTGTAAGTAATAGTCCAGCCATTGTGCTAGTGGCTGTGTGGCAGAGTCTGTGCCGGCCACTATGGGTCGAAATTTTAACGGGTCACAGCCCTTGTGGACCTTGGGGAGGCCATAAATCACAGGTGTGATCGGGTGTTCAATCTGGATGTATTTGGCAGTATTCTCACTTAGCCATCCATTCGTGATCCCAAGAGAAACATATTGCTGCACAGCATTCTGTATTCCCCATATGGGATTGCCTGAAATGGTCTCATAACTGACAGGATCCGCAAGCATCTCTAGGATGCTGTCACGATAATGTCTATAATCCATCACCACTATAGCCCCGCCCTTGTCGGCAGGCTTGATGATGATCGAGGTATCCTGTTTTAGGGCAGACAGGGCAGCAAGTTCACCTCTGGTGAGGTTAGGGTGATATTTCTTGGTTTTCATTATTCGTACAGTCTCGGCCCGGACGGTTTTAATATAACTCTCAATGGAGCCAAAGTGGCCAGGGGGTATGAACTGGCTCTTAAGTTTCAAGTTTGTGGGGCCTGATTGGATAACATCCCGGGGGTCAGTGGAGGAGCGTGAGAAAAATTGTTTCAATTTAAGTGTTCGCTCCAGTTTAAACAGTTCAATATCAAATTTGAATGCATCAAAGCGTGATGTAGGGCAATAAGAAAGTCCCCTGCTTAGCAGGCTTACCTCATCACTGTTGAGTGGTCTGGAGGACAAATTCATAATTGGGGTCTCTTGTTGGCTGATCTCAATGTCATGGACCCGTTGTCGTCGCTTCTTGCCGCCCCTCCTGGGTCGTTTAGTCCAGTAGGTCCCCGAAAATGGGGTTCACGATTCTTGTTTCTTGTACTCCTTTTTTGGCCCCTGGAATGTGGTTCACTGTCTGAGGACAGATTTTCCGAAGCCGGGTCACTGTCTGATGTATGGTATGGCTGTGATCTGTTATACTGCCGTCTTGTTGAAGTAGCTGCCTGTCTCCTGAACCGTTGTTGGTCTGAATCTTTGCCAGCTAGCCAAAGGTAAACACGATTCTCCGAGTAATCGAGACACACTTGTCTGAATTTCTCTCTTTTATATCTCTTAAGTTTTTCAGTATAATTCAATATCTCAGTCTCAAGGGATTTAAGGTCCACCTCAGGTTTCGTTGTTTCAGAGATGCCCTCCTGTACACGGAGTTCAAGTGTGTATATTTCCCGGTTGATCTGGCACAACTGTGCTCTTACCTCCTCAATGACAAGGATCATATAGTTTAAAGAATTTTGGTTTGAAACCTCACACCATCGTTCACAGAACTCAGGTTTATTTCTTCCGATGGTGGGTTGGTTTTTAATCCTAAATCCCCGGGGAATTTTCTTGATCCGGTAATATTCTGACAATGTCTGACCGTGTAATTCCAAGTCGACACGTTTCTTCTTCAGCCGTTTAAGCTCTTTAAATAAATCTGTGGAGGTATCCTTCCCAAATGCAGCAGATGGGTTAGAGGGAAAAAGAATAGTCTCTACTTCTTCTGGGTTAAAGGTCCGCGTTTTTGCACGATTATCCGGGTGGCCATCAATATCCTGGAAAATCTCCATTGAAAAACACAATCTAGTCGGATAGTCCAATGTGTAGGTGCAACCGGCAGGTGCCAGTGAGCTATGCAAAAGTCCAGTGTTGCTGGTGCACTCTTACAAAAACATAAGTGGTGGGTGCCAGGGCCACGGTGGCGCCGCTATATATCCAAGGGAGTAAATAGGCACGGCACTCCAAAGCATAGATTCAAATGCTTGTATTAAATGGTACAAATCAAAAGGTATCCAATTACACATAAAGTATAGTAAGAGAATAATCCAAATCATGGCCAGAACAAAAGCAACAGTCTCATGATCCAACGTTTCGGGGGTCGGGTGCCCCCTTTCTCAAGGAGGACTGTCAACCGGGACGTGCTGCATCCCCCTTCATTAAATACACATAGCAGAGTGCAGAGGTCAGGAAATTCCCGCCTGACGTCACTGTGACGTCAGCGGGCGCTGTATGGGTCCCCTAACACACAGTAATATACATACAATATTGAAAATAATAAAAATAATAAAAGTGGGACTATAACAACTTACCTACATCCACCGGGTCTCCAGACTGCGGAGGACCCGTCACCGCCAGCCGCCGCCCGCCGCACTGGCAGGCAGCGGTTTCCTCGTCTGTCAGCGGGGACAGGGAGCTGGCAGCCGGGCTGTAAATGCTGCCCGGTGACGTCAGGCGGGAATTTCCTGACCTCTGCACTCTGCTATGTGTATTTAATGAAGGGGGATGCAGCACGTCCCGGTTGACAGTCCTCCTTGAGAAAGGGGGCACCCGACCCCCGAAACGTTGGATCATGAGACTGTTGCTTTTGTTCTGGCCATGATTTGGATTATTCTCTTACTATACTTTATGTGTAATTGGATACCTTTTGATTTGTACCATTTAATACAAGCATTTGAATCTATGCTTTGGAGTGCCGTGCCTATTTACCTACTTGAGATTTTGTTACCCTCTGTTGACAGGTCATTTTTCACCATTCTGCGCTGTTTAACTGTGATTTTTGCAGGAATTTCCAGGAAAATTATATATATATATATATATATATATATATATATATATATATATATAAATATATATATATATATATATATATATATATATATATATATATATATATATATTGCAGCAGAGTTCAGGTTTTAAAATTAAATGTCTTGTTTGTAATTTTTCCATTGTTTTAAGAATATTTTTGAGTAAAAATAGTAAAAATAAAAAAAATATATATTTTTAAATGTTTTTTATTTTTTTTTCTCATTTCTCTATTTTAAATAAAACATTGATTTTATTAAGGAAATCATATTGCATGTTAAATCCCTCCCAATTACAATGGTACCACATATGTATCAGTAGACCTCCCAAACTGAAAAGAGCACTTTATAACATTTACAATTAAAATACAACTACTATTCACACTATAAAGGGTTAAATACAAAAAATGGTGTGAGGTCCCCCTTACCCAGTATAACCAGGCCATTAGGAATAAAATAATGGCATGTTGTCCCCCCTTTCCAGACTAACCAGCCTGGGGACCAGCTATGCAAGGCTTGTAGAATAGGTCATTGAGGCCAGCTTCAGTGGCCCCCGCCCTGCAGACTAAAGCCCATGTAGCCTTCACAGTCCCCAGACTCTTCTGCCCCCTGGGCTTTGGGGAGGCAGGTAAAGGGGGACTGGGGTTAATGGCAAGTCACCCATTAGCCGCAGGGGACTTGCCAGCCCCCTAAGCCTTGTGAACTGGTATAGGGATATCATGGATCTCTTGCCAGTTCACAAATGGTAAACACACCACACTAGAGTAAAATAACTTTTATATATTTTTTTAAACTCACCTGTTTCCTCCGGTAATCCTGTCACTCGACGATCTTGATGACAGTTGCCAGGGTGATCGGTGAATGGGGGCTTGGACTCCTCCAACCTCTCTCCACCAATCACCCCAGCATCTGAGAACTCAGGGCCGGTAGCAGGATGATGTCATGGGATGAAGTCATCTGCCTCACCCACAAAAGGCGGGGCTAGTGGCTGTGATGGAAGAAGGGGCGAGGGGCTGTTTTGGGCCCTCTTCTCACTGGTAGAACCTAACGGGGGCGATCATGGGTTCAGGTGAGTGTTTATATTTTTTATTTCCTTTTTTTATGGGGCTTTAAAATCAGCTATGTGAGTCCCACATAGCTAGCACTTAATGGCTTGATAGGCAGCTACGTTAGATGCATGTAGCTGGCACTACAAAGGTCAAAGAAGAACTCAAATCACCGTGTGAATCACTGTCTGAATGTTTGGACACATGTTATAATTCTATTGGACAATTTTCATACATATACAATACATATATGGCAAGTATAGCTTACACATTACGAATATATGTTTCCCATTAGGCCCACATAGCATTGCTCAGTGCGGTCGCTCCTCTTAGGGACTGTTATCCCCCCCCCCCCCACAAGTGACGTCCCCCCTCGCACTACATCACTACCCTTTTGATTTTTTTATTTTGGCTGCTAAATCACTGCTAAACACATCCTACTAGAAACGCTACAATCTGGATTATGCTCTCACCCTTCTACTGAAACCACCCTACACCAAAGTCACAAGTGATGCTCTAAAGCCAAAGGACGATACTCAATTATAAACCTTTTTTCAGCTTTTGACCATGACAGATCTTTTAGTGTATCCTTCCTATTCAATTACAGCTTCATCTCCCCATATTCTGTATGTCAATTTGCCTCATGGCTCTGTCCTAGGACCCCTATTGTCACCCCTACCCCTCTATTGCCCACCAGCAGAGGGCACCAATGTTCCAAGTCAGCAGCTGTCAGCAGCACATCTTGCTTTGGTGCACACTTGCACACTTTCCTTCTGGGCGAGCGCATATATGCTTGTGAATGTGCAATGTGTGCGCACAAAACTGCGTTCACTTGTGTGTATGCGGAAGGGTCTATAAATATCGTCAACCACCAATGACCAGTACCAGTTGATCATCTCTCCTGCCTTGCTTCTCAGTTGTTCCAGTGTACCCACATGGCTTGATTATAGCTCTGATCCTGATCTCTGTTATGACATCGGCTTCCTGGTCGAGGGGTGAGATGACCTGCTCTACTTTTTCTATCACAATGCAGTATTCACGTCACATCGTGCCCCACACATCACATCAAGAACTCTTTAGCTGGTTTATTGGACTTTAACCCCGCAACTAACGACTGGACTTTGCCGCTATAAATAATGACTTTTATTTTTCTCTGTTTTGCTAGCGGCTTGTTTATAGTATTCTTCCCTTTAAACTGATTTCTGTGAAATAAAATTTTTAATACTATTCATACTGCTCTGCTTTTTCCTGTCTTTTCTAATAAAATCTAAACATCATTGTGAGGCTCTGGTGCTCTGAATTTAGATTTAAAAAACCTACAATTGCCTTTGTAAATCTAACAATCGGTTAAAGAACTGTGTCCCACTCCATCCCGGTCCTGCAGTGACTGTTGGTGAGACAGACTGGCTCAACCAAATTGAATTGTATTAGTACTACCTGGAATACACCGGGTAAATTTGTATCTGGGGGCAGCTCAGGGCTGGATTTAGTGTGGGTGGAGGCCCCTGGGCACAAAATCTGGTGGAGGCCCCAGATGCAGTATTTTTTTTCCTTTAAAATAATAGCCAAATAACTGATTGGTGGTTGTCTGGCACCCGCCCACTTACTGGAACGTCAAATCGAGTCCCTTGTGCCACCTTTGTGTGGGTGCGTGCTGCTCGGGAACTCCTGCTTTGCCATTCTGGGCAGGGGGGTGTAGTTGCCCAGCTGGTCCAGCAGAAAACAGTTCCCCACATTGAGCTGCCAGTGGCTGTGCTTGGTGGCTTATGTGCAGCGAGCAGCTGCCGATTGAATGCTCTGCACGCACCCATCACTGTAGCTTTGCTGCTCTAGACTCTCCCTCCTGCCTGTGGTGGCTTTGGCTGCAAATTTGCAAGAACAAAAAAAAGGCTTTCCCAGGCGCGGGGGGGGGGGGCGCTAATAGCTTTGTTGCTGGACCATGAAAAGCCTCCTGGACCAGGAGAAACCCAAAGGTTGGTGGAGGCCCAGTTTGCAGTGCAAGTGGTGGAGGCTAGAGCCCCTTGCGCCCCCTCAAAATCCGGCTCTTGGGCAGCTTTATACTCATGTCACTGACTAGACAATGCCTAGCATGTGTGTGTGGTGCGATTTGCCAATTTGACCAGGCGACCAATCAAAAGGTCTGCTTGTCTCAGTTTGATTGTGACAACCTCAGTTTTACATTGACTTCATCTCCCCAAGTCAATGCCTAGTAAACTCAAAATATTTATTTTTTCCCCATTCTGATAAAATGTTAGTGAATGCCTGCATCATACAGTATCGTGACTAGACTGTTGAACCACCCTCCTTTGTAGTATGAAAACATAATCATAATAACATACTGGCATTACAACTTATGCATCATTTATCATTGCTCTTTAACTTCCGGATCTACTCCCCTCTGTCAGTCTCTCCACTGGCTTCCAGTTTCACAGTCATACTAACCTACATATTTCTCTCCAGCCATGACCCTTCCTTATATTTTAACAACAATCCAATTATAGTGACCCACATGCAACTTCCACACTGCCTCTGAACTTCTCCCATCCTCTTTTCTGTTCACCTCATTAAACTCACTCTGGAATGCATTGCCCTACTCAACTAATTGCTTCCCAGATTTCAGAGGTGTTCTTATAACTTACATATTCCAACCCCTGAAACTGGTGCTGCCCTCCACCCCCTGCCGTTTGACTGTAGGGCTATCAGTGTATTGTGCTATCTCCATTATGTCTTGTATTCAAAGTATTACCTTGACCTCTACAGGACCTTGTTTGTATTGCTCTGAATGTGCAGTAAGTATTACACTGCCTGCAATTAATACCTTGCACAGAGCCATGGCTATTCATAAATGAATAATAAGAGGACCAGCTTCTATGCCTTGCTTGCAATACTAATGCAGAGGGGAACCAGGAGGAAAGTTAGACCTTAAACCCTACTCCAAGCGCAGACTCAATAAACTAGGAGCGAATTTCACAGCAGTCAGCATCATGCATGCTTGGACGTAAGGATGCAGCAATCATTTTGCGACACATCACAGCTCAGCCCATTGTGATATCTCACAAAGAAGCCATTGAAAAGCATTTACGACTTCAAGATAGCACAATCCACCAAGTGGAGTTTTAAAGAAAGCTGCATCTGTAGGTGTGTGTAAGGAAAGAAAAAAGAGTAAGCAAATGATATGGGGATTCATTAAAATCTGGTTTATTCTTGTTTTAAACATCTTGTCTTTGTTTCCCCCTACCCCCTTAGAGACGGTCTGGTGTTCATTTCTGGCTTCATGAGAATAATGTATAATTTAGGAAAAAATATACATCCCAACAATCCAGAACTGGATGCCAGTATGGCGAATATCTCCACAGCCACCATGTATTTCCCTCTGGTGCTCAGATAGGCCGGGATCATGGCAATCCAGACACTGCAGAACACCAGCATGCTGAACGTGATGTACTTGGCCTCATTAAAACTGTCCGGTAATGTCCTCACCATGAAAGCCAGAACAAAGCTCACAGCAGCCAGAAATCCCAAATAACCCAACATCATGTAGAAGCCAATAACTGACCCTTCATTACACTGGATGATGATCTTCCCAGAATAAGAGAACATATCATACTCTTGATAGGGACGAGACACTGACAGCCAAAGAACACAAATAAGTACTTGGACAGAGGAACATATGAACACAACATGATTAGTCAGTTTACTTCCAACCCACTTATTCCAGTAACTTCCAGGTTTGGTGGTTTTGAAGGCAATGCAGACGGTGATAGTCTTGGCCAAAACACAAGCAATGGAGATGGTGAAGAGAATCCCAAATGACACTTGTCTCAGCATGCAGGTTATATCTACAGGACGACCAAGGAACAAGAAGACACAGAGGAAGCTCAGCAAGATGGACGTCAGGAGAATGATGCTCACAGTCTGGTTACTGGCTTTAACTACCGGAGAGTCCCAAAATGAGATAAATACTTTCATTATGATCACTGTGACCACAGAGCCTACAATAGAGATACCAGAGATGAATGGAACCAAAATACCCTCCTCATATGACAGGAACTCGAATGTTTTGGGAATGCATTTTACTTTCTTCTCATTTGGCCACGTGTTATCTGGGCATCTTCTGCAGTTTTCACTGTCTAAAAATATTGAAAATAAAATATCACTAATGGTGTTATAAATGTATGTTTGTAAAGACCTTGATGCAGTAAGAGGCAGAAAAAATTGCAGAACCCTGCAATCCAAGGATCACATGCTCACAATATGAGCATGCGTGTACAATTCATTATGACGCCTGTAGCAGGCGTGTCCCTGGCCAATGGCACATGCTCTGAGGAGCAAGGGGGGGGGGGTTCATGGACCTAGGGTAGATCAGGTTGGTGTGGCATATGTGGGGTAAGGTTCACTTACTTATTCAGCCATCGCTGGTCTTCAATCATGACACTCCTTGTAGCAAACAACAGGTTCCTTATTTGGGGGCTTCCATTCATCTCAACAGCATAATCCAGTACAAGCAATATTCTTTAGCGATTACAGTAAACAGTCCCCAACAGCTTCCAGTGATCACAACCTGGTTTCTTCCCTCATTGTTGCTCGGTTCCTCCACTACATTAACATCTTCCCCTTCTTCACTAGAACCAAACCTGGAAGAACACTCTAGAAAGATTGGGTCCTCCCTTATATAACCTCTGACATTTTGCCTTACCAACTATGTAGCTAAGCTCAACCAATGGCAGGGCAGGTGATGTTGCCAATGCCACCTGGCTGAGTCTCTATTTAAAGGAGCACTATCGCGAAAAAATTGCCCAGTAATAAAAATCCATATAAATATGCTGGAAGGCGGGAGGAGGGGTCACTTATACACCCGGTATCGAGAAATATCCAGCCAGGCTTGTTTTTTTTATTTTAATGAACGTAAGTGGGCATCTCGGGTGACAGACTCTGTCACCCCTCATAGACTAAGCCTGTAACCCCAGGATTTTATTCCTACCAGAGGAAAAAAAACACAAGCTTGGTGGGAGTTTTATTCAGTTTGGATGTATAAGTGACCCCTCCCCTTATTAGTTAAAGTGTTTATAAGTGTTTTTAATATTACACAATTTTGCAATAGTGCTCCTTTAACTACTTTACGGGGTTCGCTAGACTAATTAATATTATCTATTCTTATTCCTTAGGCAACACTGCCATCATGTGCATTCATGGTGTAATGGTACCTAAGTCCCTACTATTAATAAAGTTCCAACCTCTATCACTGCCTACCGCACTGATGGGGCTTTAATATTTCCATCTTTCCTATCTGTAGTGTTGACCAGTGTATCTACCCTTCCCCCCATGGTGGCCTGTCATTCCCCCCTGACTGGATGCCAGGTTAGAATAATGGGATACGGCTTGCAGTTCCCCTGATTAGCCATTTACCTGCATCCCCTCACTGGCACCAGGTGTATGAAAGAGCACATTGCACACCAGCATGGGTCTGATGTTCTTCCAGGGGTTCCCCTATACCCCTTGAAGAGCACAAAACCTGTGACCAAGACATAGAGGCTGTTCAAGCAGCAGTCCTGTCCCCATGCCCTGTGATGTCGTCATGGCATCCTTTTTTAATTAAAATTACATTGAAATAAAAAAGAAAAATAATTACACATGAACATGCCTTCTACATGGATTAAAAAAACATGCTTTTAATGGGACTGACAGTTTTTGAATACGTGGTCCAGCCTGAGGATCGTGGGCCAGCCTGAGGATCGGAGGCCCGTCGGGGGAGGAGGAGAACCCTAGCACTGGAACCTGGATAGAGGTGAGCTTTTGTACCCCCTAACTGGGGTAAAATGCCAGTCATGTAAAATAAACATGGCTGACACTTAACGTTAGGAGATGCAGCCATGTATATTTTAGTTATGCACGTGACTTTCCATGATTTAAGCTCTGTGCATTTGTATGTGTTTTTAAAGAGGATAAGGAGGAAGGATTTTTATCAGCACGTTGAGCTTCCACTACTGAAGAATAGCGCGGTGTTCACTATTTGTTGTTTATATTTTAGTTATGCTGCGAGAAAACTTTACAAAAATGTTTACAGACAGACTATTGACCTTAAAACAGAACAAAACTTTGGATTTCAGCTATCCCGGGGTTTATTCCTTGAGCCCGGGGATGCCTGTGTTATACCCCCCTCCCCAGATCACCCAGAGGAACTCACCTTTCCCCAGTCCTACGGCACATGCTCTTCCAACGGCTCTGCACTTAGCAATCAGGAGCTTGAGCAGCACAAAGATACCGGGGATGTGGTCGCCGATATTTACATTGGTGAGTGAGCTAGGAAGGAGGTGAGTTTTGTGGGTGATCCCAATTTGGGAAGGCTCAGGAGAAGGCCAGCAGCTGGACCTTTTGGGTTTCGTTACACCAAAGTACCATTCGGGTAACTGCTGTCTGCATAAAAAGGAAATCTTGTTCCTTTTTAAGACGATGTTGAGCAGGGCCACCATCAGAGAAGGGCAGCCAAGACTCTAGCATGGGGGCCCGGGTCCTGCTTTGACCAGCTTTGATGGTGGCCCTGCCCTGATTCCTGTATTGCTGACCTCTACAATTTTGCTGCTGATAACTTATAATGAATATCATTAGGGTGCAAAGGCGCTGCAGCACCCATTGCAGTGCTCACCTACATAACTTGCCTTCTTCATACCGTATAAAGTGATTGGCAAGTCAAAAGTCAAAATAAAATAATCAGTAGCTTACCTTTCATAGAGTGGCTCCAGAGCTGTCCTTCCTCCCCTGTCTACCTCCATAGTGAGGAAAATCTCTTCCTCATTCTGGCCTTCATCCCCACCCAGCCTTTGTGGTCCACCAATCTACCTTCAAGGAAATAAGGACGGAAGCACCCCCTACTCCCTACCCAGATGTCCTGAGTGGCTGCCTCTCTCTTTGAAACCCAACTCTTCTCTCAGTGTGCTTACATCACTTCGCTGTTGCCACACCCACTGTTTCTCTTCATTTTTTCTTCTGCATCTCTAATGCTCTAATATTATTACTATTAACTTAGGAACTACAGGGTCCCCGCTGGGCGCAGGCGTACATCTCGGCCCAAGAATGCTGGGAGATGCTGCTGCCAATTTTCAAAATGACGTGGAAGCCAGCACCCCACTTGCCTCTGAGAAAAGCCCACCACCCGAGAAGCCAGGCAGGGGAATCCCACACCCCCACCAATGTTCCCAGAAGCAGGGCAAGAGAAAGCTTTATACGCTGGAACAGGTGAGTTTTTTTAAAACTAAGATGAGCAATTCGTAAAAGTTTGATTCGGGCGAATTTGATTTGGAGAAATTATGTGAATCATCTGAATTAAACTGATATCTAGTAGGTACTGTAAGTATCAAAATATAATCTTAGTAATAGCGTCATTTCTTACCCGTTTCATTGGATATTTCCCCCTCAGAACAAGGGACACAGTCGTGACAGCAAATATGGATTTGATTGTTAGAAGACTTTCTGTACCCTGGAGGACAGAGCTCCGAGCACCGTGACTCAGGAACCTAAAACAAAACAGAAAAATAAAATACTATTCACTATTTAAAGGAAAACTCCCTTTTTGTCACATTTTTGATGTTCTGTCTTATCGTTTTCCTCTTCTGGGATGTAAGATAAACATTTGTGTTAGGTTTCTGCCCCCAGACCTCTGATTTACTTATCAGCGCGCTGTTTCTTAGTTTCTTATTTTTTTGTGGCTCTGTGTTGCTGCTTTCCTGCCCTTCAGTAATGCCCTTAGTATAGCTTTTTGTTGCTATTATATTAGTTAAAGCTGTACTTTGATAAAGTGGCCTGAACGTTTACGGAACACGTGGGGAAAGGTGCTCCAGGAGGATATCAGCGGGGACACCATCTTCATTTCACTGAGCTGATATCCAGTCCCCATTGGTTTTGCACACTGCCTATTTCCACTTATCTATTACTGATTAGCACTGTTTAAAGAACTTTATATAAGTACTGTTACTTACATACTATTGATTGGCACCAGGTAAATATTTAGGAATTTGGGGTATTTGTTGAATTTGTTATATATGAATTAGTGAGATTATTGGTATGGATTTTCAGGTGGTTCGCTTTGCACTTGTATAAATGGGATGCCCCTGCTGTGGAATGTGTTTTTAATTGTATATTGTATGTCATGCTTTTAAATAATAATCGTGTTCTAATGATTTGATTGATATGTGATTCATTTATTGGGGTGATTGGTGCCACTTTAGGCTGCTGCCTATTTTGTGGCTGCTGGGGCCACATGGTTTTTGCTCACTGACTACTGATGTTGCTGGGGCGTCTCCTTCCTGGCACATCTCATCCCTTTATATGTAATATTTGTTTGAATTTTTGTGGTGCATAGTCCCTCTCCTGGGACATTTAGTTAACCCTTTGTCTCCTGTCGCCCAGCAGGTATAAAAGGCTTCCAGCAGGAAAGCAGAAGCCAGAGTGGTTGGCATGGGACTTGCTGTTCTCTTATGTGTATGTGTGTTTTTTTACATGTAACCCTTTGATCCATGAGACCCCTATACCAGTTCACAAGGCTTGGGGGATGCTAACTCACCTGCAGCTAGCCCGTGACTTGTCGGTAATCCCCTCCCCCCCATTATATGCCTTTCCAAAGCCAAGTGGCTCGCTGGTCCCTGAGGTGGGTATGCTGGGTAGGGGGAACCCCACATTATTTCTGGGGGGATTTTTAAGGGTTTTGTATGTTGTTTTTTTTTTTAGAAAAATGTGACTTTGATTCTGCATTTTTATTCTATTTTAGGGAAACTCTGCAACCAAATAATTCCAAAACTGTGCCAACATCAACAAGCCTGGTACACCTAGAAAGCTTGAGGTGTGTACTTCCAAAGAACATATAGTTTGTGGGGGGGGGGGGGGGTCTCCTAGGCAGGAAAAATTCCCTGTAACAGGGAAAATTTGGGCTTTTACACACAATATGATTTTATTGAAAAAACTTACATTTTTATTACAAAAAAAACACAGCAAATTTAAAATATAAAAGTCTTAAAGGAACCACAGCACTCAACCCCGTTAGCTTGCAAAAAAACCTAAAATCTGTCTCTAAATCTGGTTAAAACAGAGGCTCGGTCACACACATCTGCAGAAGTAGCTTAAGCTGCACCACCAAGCGCCAAGGTGCCTCTGTTGGGTGCAGTTCTAACTCTAATCTCTGAGAGCCCCATTTGGGACATACAATGCGATAGATACATTGGGAGCAGGCTTACCTGAGGTTGAACTAAAACCTTGAATGCAGCCCATGGGGTGGAAGGGTCAAGGACCTCGCAGTACAGCCTAGACCCCACACCCCATGTGCTTGCACAAATTCAAAAGAAAGAAAGGAGGGGTGGTAGCCGCTCAGACCACTTTATAACCAACCTGGGAGGTGCACGTTAGCAGGGCAATTAGGATACAAAAGTCTTAAAGGAGCCACAACACTCAACCCTGTTAGCTTTCAGACCAACCTAAAATCTGTCTCTAAATCTGGTTAAAAACAGAGGCTTGGTCACACACATCTGCAGAAGTAGCTTAAGCTGCACCACCAAGCTGCACTCGTGGTTTTAGGGCAGCCTCAGGTAAGCCTGCTCCCAATTTATCTATTGCATTGTATGTCCCAAACGGGGCTCTCAGAGATTAGAGTTAGGACTGCACCTCACAGAGGCACCTTGGCACTTGATGGTGCAGCTTCAGCTACTTCTGCAGATGTGTGTGACCGAGCCCTCTGTTTTTAACCAGATTTAGAGACAGATTTTAGGTTGGTCTGCAAGCTAACAGGGTTGGGTGCTGTGGCTCCTTTAAGACTTCTGTATCATAATTGCCCTGCTAACGTGCTCCTCCTTTGTTTCTTTTGAAATTGTAAATATATATTTTTTATTTTTTGCACATATTTCACTCAAAAATATTGAGAATACACTAAAAATGACAAACAAGACATTTTATGTTAAAGCCCAGACACTGCTGGAAAAAAAAAAAAACAAGATATACATGGGAAATATCTGGAAATCCCTTCTAAAAATCACAGCTAAACACGTGTAACGTAAAATTGTGAAAAATGGTCTGGAAACAGACAAAATCTCCTGGTAGGCTGGCAGATAAAGGGTTAAAGTCTAGAATTGTGTTTATCTAGTTACATTTTCAATTCAAAGGGCTAAATAGCCAGCACAAGGAGAAACTGAGATAGAGATCATTCTTGTGAAGTGCCGCTTCCTGTCTGGGATTGTAAAGATCAGAAACGAATGTGCCTTCTCAGAGAAAGCATGGAAGGGTCAGGATGATGTCATGCTCCCCGCCTCTAAAAGGTGGGGCTAGCGGCAGCATTGGAGCGACATCATCAATGGGGGGCCCTGTTCCAGGCCCTCTCATCTTGGACCCTCTAGATATGGCTATTGCATGCTTGTGCACACATAGGAAGGTTTCCTCCACATTTAACTCATCTGTACAGCACACATGGTGCAGTTAAGCATTTAGTTTCACTTAAAGGAACAGTATCGTAAATTTTTCTTGGTGACATATTTAAATGGTACTTTGAATGTAGAGGGGGAAACAATGTAACAAAGTAACAGCTGTTCAGAGCTGGCAGCCGTCCAGCATAAGATAACAACATTGCAACATTGCCTGGCCAGAACTCATATATCTAAAACAGAGAGAAAAGCTCTAGAAGTCCTTTAGATGATTTGGCCATTTTTACCTTTATGTTGGCTCTGCTGCAGAATCTTTCAGTTTACCATTTTCTCTTTCTTTTCTCAACACATTTTTCCATATGATCTTTCTTTCAGCTTTGTGTGTTTTGATCAAAGCCCAACCCAGGATTTTCACTATCTGGAGTTTTGTTTTGTGCCCCTAGGGGCATCCCGACTTGGGATGCCCTGATATGTGAAATCCCCAAGTTCGCCTGTGAAAACGTACCTTTCCCTGTCCCACAGCGCATGCGCGGGCTCTCATCCAATCAGCTCTGTTTAAACACAGATGGGGAGCCTGAGCAGTAACCTTCCTGGCCACCCGGCCTGTCTAAATGACTATCTGCATGAGCGCGCCAGAAAAATGGGGGGATCTGTGGTTATCCAGGGGTCGTTTCACACAGTGGGGAATCCTGATTTAGAATGCCCAAGGGGGAAGGTCAATGGCCGGGTCTTATAGACTTCAGGGTCGGCTACTCAGGGTTTTGTTCCACTTTAATACCTTTAGATTTTCCTGCACAGTTATTCAAAGAAGAATTTCAGTTGTTTTGAGTCAGTTTAGTTTATTTTTTATAGATTTTACACATTTGACTCACCTGGTCTCATAACAAAAGCAGCACCTCACACACACACAGCCGTTACCACTGATTACAGTGTCAGCCTCTGAGGTAAAGTGTTGCTAGGAGACCAGTGGGCTAAATGAAGCAGCTCACTAAATACAACCCAGCCGATCCCCCTATTCAGCAAATGGACTGAGCCATTGTCATTATACAATTTAAAAGAAAGGCAGATATTTTTCTCCTTTTGCTATCACCAGATTATTTATACACATGTTAGAAGCTATTGTGTGGCTATTTAATTATTTATCTTTTTTTAATGCAAATTTCACGATACTGCTCCTTTAAGTCATGTACCTGCCAAGAATCAAACCCGCAAGCTTCCTTTCACAAGTCCACTTCCTTACCTTTAGGTCACGACTGCCCCATTAGACACTCATTCGCGTATTTGACTTGTCTAACAGTAACAATTGGATTTACGTTTGGACCAACACCCTGGAGATTTGTTCCCGCATGCAGCGAATAAGAACAAGCTCTGGGGGGGGCATCCAGAAGCATTTTCTTGGTGCTGGCTCGAGGTGGATATTGAGAGGGTTATGTTCAGAGGGCTCCAGCATTCTAGATGCCCCCCCAAGCTTGTTCTTAGTCGCTATCTGTATTCCCGTTAAAGAAAAAACGTGTGTTCAAAGTAATAGACCTGTACAGTCACACTGCTGCACGGAATTGGATGGCTGATCTTTCACTCAAGGTCCCAGCTTCAGCTTCCATGCAGATTGCCTGCTCCCCAGTGAGTTGTTTTTTACTTTATTGCCCAAATTGGGCATAGCACAGGAAAGAGGAAGGGGTGGGCAGATTGTTACAAAATGCTTAGTGATGGGACAAGAACAAAAAGATGTGAATGAAACATGAAGTATGATGAACATTCATGAGCAACGCTGGTAATGGCCAGCAAAACTGAATATCTTACCTCTCCCCCCTTCCAGGTTATTCCAGGATAAAATCTTACATATGGGATTCCTGCTGAAGATTCCTTAAATTCGGCAAGTAAAGTTTGCTTGACTCGCAGAGGATATTCTAACACTGTCCATTGTTTAAGGGATAACGAATGAGGAAGCTCGGCTCTCCTAAAGTAGATATTTCCTCTAGTGTCTTCTATGAAATTAAGTCTTTGGATGTATTTCTGCAGCTGTTAAATGGGATATTTAAAAGTTATATTTTTTTATAAAAATGATTGCCTTGGGAAACCTGTGCAGAGACATGCAAAATCAAACCTGTGGCAAGTATGGCAGGTTGCAAAAAAAAACAAAACAGTACACAATTAAAGCACACCAAAAGTAAAAAAAGGCAAGTTCAGTAAATTGCACCCCACTCTGGTAATCGGTAGCATAAACAATTTGAGAGGGCTTAACTCCATGCAGATGTTATGGAATAGCAGGCAGATTCTATGCTGCATAACTGCGTGGCAGCAGCCATCTTGTCACATACATAAGCCCTGCTCATATAAAATCCTAATTCCACACTCAAAATGGCCTCACATATCAGTGCAGTTCTCCTAGTAGAAAGCCATCAGCTGTAATGATTCATTGCTATGCTGCACAGCTGAAAGAATAGCATCATTTTATAAAATACATAAGGTTTACACTGACTGAATGGTGTGTGGTAAATCTAGAGTCTGCAGTGAATAGTGCTAAAGAAACATTGTTGCAGTTTTCCCTTCACACACACAATCTCTCTAGCAGCTGGTTATTTAGTGTATGTGTGTTTATATAACATAATCCACAAGCTTCCCGTGTTTCTGAAGCATTTATCTCTTAGTTTGGTGTGGGCTGCTGTTCGCACAGCTCTCCCCTCATGCTTTTGTGTGTGACAAGATGGCGGCTCCCATGCAGTTCTGCAGCAAAGAAGTGGCCTGTTATTTCAGAACATCTGTATGGAGTTAAGCTCTGTCAAATAGTTTTGGCCAGATGGGAGCTTTAGGGAAGCAATTTACTAACTTTCTTTATTTGACTAAAAGTCTGCAATTTTAGGCCCATATTTAGAGATGAGCGAATCGATTCGGACGAACCCAAATTCGTTCTGAATTTCAGGAAAAATTCGATTTAGAACAAATCCGAATTTCCCTGCGATTCGAAGATTCCCTGCGATTCAATCGAAGTTTTCCTTTAAACTCCATTTATTTCAATTACAGCCATTGTAAAATGGTGGATGGACATGTCCGGACATGTCCCCTGGGGCAAGTTATCATGGGAAGGTCACATGCAGCCTATCAGCAGCCAGGAAGCTCGGTGACGTCACAGTGCTATATAAATGGCGGCCATCTTGCTTGTGCGCATTTCAGCCTTGCATTGCAGGGCTGAACGGAGGTTGCTGCAGACAAGGAGAGACTTAAAGATAGGCAGGGAGAGGCAGGGAGACCCACAGAGACCCACACAGTGCCAGGGAGAGCCAGGGAAAGATAGGGAAAAATGGGAAACGATCCAGGCAGGGACAGCAGAGAAAGTGACAGGGAAACTTTTTTTATATTTTCACTTCACTTCATTTGCCAGATCAGTTTTAAATTGCTTTTTGTTTGTGCAGTAAATATTCCTGGCCACTGTGCATACCATCTTGGCAGTGGCATATTTAACCCTATCTGTTACACACAAGCATTTCTTATAACTCGATTAGTTGTAATTTTTTTTTTATTGCTGTAAAAACCCCAGCCCACATGGGCATACTATTTCAGCACATTTCACCCTATCTGTTATACTAAATCAGCTTCTACAGGCTCTGTTTTATTAATATATTTCATTTTAAATTGGTTTTGTGCTTCCTGTAAAAACACCAGGCCACAGGGTATCCCAAACAAGCACATTTCACCCTATCTGTTATACTAAAGCAGCCTCTACAGGCTCTGTTTTATTAATATATTGAATTTTGAATTGGTTTTGTGCTTCCTGTAAAAACATCAGGCCGCAGGGTATCCCAAACAAGTACATTTCACCCTATCTGTTATACTAAATCAGCTTCTAAAGGCTCTGTTTTATTAATATATTGCATTTTGAATTGGTTTTGTGCTTCCTGTAAAAACATCAGGCCATAGGGTATCCCAAACAATCACATTTCACCCTATCTGTTATACTAAATCAGCTTCTAAAAGCTCTGTTTTATTAATATATTGCATTTTGAATTGGTTTTGTGAATCATGTAAAAACACCAGGCCACATGGGCATCCCAAACCAGCACATTTCACCCTATCTGTTATACTAAATCAGCTTCTAAAGGCTCTGTTTTATTAATATATTGCATTTTGAATTGGTTTTGTGCATCATGTAAAAACACCAGGCCACATGGGCATCCCAAACCAGCACATTTCACCCTATCTGTTATACTAAATCAGCTTCTAAAGGCTCTGTTTTATTAATATATTGCATTTTGAATTGGTTTTGTGCATCCTGTAAAAACACCAGGCCACAGGGTATCCCAGACCAGCACATTTCACCCTATCTGTTATACTAAAGAAGCCTCTACAGGCTCTGATTTATTAATATTGCATTTTGAATTGGTTTTGTGCTTCCTGTAAAAACACCAGGCCACAGGGTATCCCAAACAAGCACATTTTACCCTATCTGGTATACTAAATCAGCTTCTACAGGCTCTGTTTTATTAATATATTGCATTTTGAATTGATTTTGTGCTTCCGGTAAAAACACCAGGCCACAGGGTATCCCAAACAAGCACATTTCACCCAATCTGTTATACTAAAGCAGCTTCTACAGGTTCTGTTTTATTAATATATTGCATTTTGAATTGGTTTTGTGCTTCCTGTAAAAACATCAGGCCGCAGGGTATCCCAAACAAGCACATTTCACCCTATCTGTTATACTAAATCAGCTTCTAAAGGCTCTGTTTTATTAATATATTGCATTTTGAATTGGTTCTGTGCGTCCTGTAAAAACACCAGGCCACATGGGCATCCCAAACCAGCACATTTCACCCTATGTGTGATACTAAATCAGCTTCTAAAGGCTCTGTTTTATTAATATATTGCATTTTGAATTGGTTTTGTGCATCCTGTAAAAACACCAGCCCACATGGACATCCCAAACCAGCACATTTCATCCTATCTGTTATACTATAGCAGCTTCTACAGGCTCTGTTTTATTAATATATTTCATTTTAAATTGGTTTTGTGCTTCCTGTAAAAACACCAGGCCGCAGGGTATCCCAAACAAGCACATTTCACCCAATCTGTTATACTAAAGCAGCTTCTACAGGCTCTGTTTTATTAATATATTGCATTTGGAATTGGTTTTGTGCTTCCTGTAAAAACATCAGGCCGTAGGGTATCCCAAACAATCACATTTCACCCTATCTGTTATACTAAATCAGCTTCTAAAGGCTCTGTTTTATTAATATATTGCATTTTGAATTGGTTTTGTGAATCATGTAAAAACACCAGGCCACATGGGCATCCCAAACCAGCACATTTCACCCTATCTGTTATACTAAATCAGCTTCTAAAGGCTCTGTTTTATTAATATATTGCATTTTGAATTGGTTTTGTGCATCATGTAAAAACACCAGGCCACATGGGCATCCCAAACCAGCACATTTCACCCTATGTGTGATACTAAATCAGCTTCTAAAGGCTCTGTTTTATTAATATATTGCATTTTGAATTGGTTTTGTGCATCCTGTAAAAACACCAGGCCACAGGGTATCCCAGACCAGCACATTTCACCCTATCTGTTATACTAAAGAAGCCTCTACAGGCTCTGATTTATTAATATTGCATTTTGAATTGGTTTTGTGCTTCCTGTAAAAACACCAGGCCACAGGGTATCCCAAACAAGCACATTTTACCCTATCTGGTATACTAAATCAGCTTCTACAGGCTCTGTTTTATTAATATATTGCATTTTGAATTGATTTTGTGCTTCCGGTAAAAACACCAGGCCACAGGGTATCCCAAACAAGCACATTTCACCCAATCTGTTATACTAAAGCAGCTTCTACAGGCTCTGTTTTATTAATATATTGCATTTTGAATTGGTTTTGTGCTTCCTGTAAAAACATCAGGCCGCAGGGTATCCCAAACAAGCACATTTCACCCTATCTGTTATACTAAATCAGCTTCTAAAGGCTCTGTTTTATTAATATATTGCATTTTGAATTGGTTCTGTGCATCCTGTAAAAACACCAGGCCACATGGGCATCCCAAACCAGCACATTTCACCCTATGTGTGATACTAAATCAGCTTCTAAAGGCTCTGTTTTATTAATGTATTGCATTTTGAATTGGTTTTGTGCATCCTGTAAAAACACCAGCCCACATGGACATCCCAAACCAGCACATTTCATCCTATCTGTTATACTATAGCAGCTTCTACGGGTTCTGTTTTATAAATATATTGCATTTTGAATTGGTTTTGTGCTTCCTGTAAAAACACCAGGCCGCAGGGTATCCCAAACAAGCACATTTCACCCAATCTGTTATACTAAAGCAGCTTCTACAGGCTCTGTTTTATTAATATATTGCATTTGGAATTGGTTTTGTGCTTCCTGTAAAAACACCAGGCCGAAGGGTATCCCAAACAAGCACATTTCACTCTATCTGTTATACTAAAGCAGCTTCTAAAGGCTCTGTTTTATTAATATATTGCATTTTGAATTGGTTTTGTGCTTCCTGTAAAAACACTAGCCCACATGGGCATCCCAAACCAGCACATTTCACCCTATCTGTTATACTAAATCAGCTTCTAAAGGCTCTGTTTTATTAATATATTGCATTTTGAATTGGTTTTGTGCTTCCTGTAAAAACATCAGGCTGCAGGGTATCCCAAACAAGCACATTTCACCCTATCTGTTATACTAAAGCAGCTTCTACAGGCTCTGTTTTATTAATATATTATATTTTGAATTGGTTTTGTGTGTCCTGTAAAAACACCAGGCCACAGGGTATCCCAAACCGGCACATTTCACCCTATCTGTTATATTAAAGCAGCTTCTACAGGCTATGTTTTATTAATATATTGCATTTTGAATTGGTTTTGTGCTTCCTGTAAAAACACCAGGCCGCAGGGTATCCCAAACCAGCACATTTCACCCTATCTGTTATACTAAAGCAGCTTCTACAGGCTCTGTTTTATTAATATATTACATTTTGAATTGGTTTTGTGCGTCCTGTAAAAACACCAGGCTGCAGGGTATCCCAAACCGGCACATTTCACCCTATCTGTTATATTAAAGCAGCTTCTACAGGCTCTGTTTTATTAATATATTGCATTTGTAATTGGTTTTGTGCGTCTTGTAAAAACACCAGCCCGCAAGGTATCCCATATTGCCAATTTTCATAGTATCTGGTGCAGAGAAGCAGTATCTCACTTTATTTAGCTTCTGCTTTTTAAAGTAAACACATTTTTTTAAGTGCCTATTGTGCATTTCAAACACATAAAAATGTCAGGCAGACAAGTGCCAGGATTTTTAAAGAGGAGTGGCAGATGCCAAGATTCAGCAGGCAGAGGTCGCAGTAGACTAGGGGCGAGTGGCAGCAGGAGTTATGGTGAGAGACCTGATCTGCCAGTATCTGCTAGCGGTTGTGTCTCCACCAGTAACGCATCTGCCGTGGTAGATTGGTTAACTCGGTCATCCACATCATCACAAGATATATCTGACACCCCTAGTCTAGGGTCGGTAGGTTCCTCTGACAAAACCCTGAGTTGGCATGGCCCAAGAGCAGTCCCTGTCCTCCCATTGCCTCTGTCCTACGCCGTTCCCTCCCCCAGCGACGTATCCTATGCTTTGGGTTCAGCTCCACTCTTTAGTGAGGAGGACGATCAGATAGAGGACAGTCAGCAGCTACTGCCCAGCCAAGAAATTAAGGTGGCCTCCTTCGTTAGGCAGACAAATAGTGATGTGGAGAGTGGCGTGGGTGTTGTTGCGAGCGTTCCAGCTCCTGCGCCAGACACTGTTGAGGAAACCGAGAACATCAGTGACGTGCAGCCACAACTCGGTGATGATGATGAAGCCGATCGCACTTGGGAGCCGGGTGCAGAAGGGGCTTCATCCTCATCATCAGGAGAAGAGGGGCGCAGGTTGCCCTGGAGTCAGCAGCTGATGCAGCAAGGTGTTAGCAGCATGGTTGGCAGTCAGCATGGGGGCACAATTGTAAAGCCTGGAGCCAAACGGGGCCTGGGCTGGGGTAGAGCACCTGCTGCGTGGCAGGCTACCTTATCGGGAGGTAGTGGAGCAGGGGTTCCTGGAGTTGGCGACAGTAGCAGTGAATCAGTGCGGGCTGTTGGTGGGAAAAGTAGCTACTCGGCAGTGTGGCAGTTTTTCCTGAAGCATCCGCAGGAGGGTAACATGGCCACATGCAAGATATGTAGGCAGAAGGTGAAGTGTTGGCACCAGGGCCCTGCGTCAACATATGCTGCGTCACCATAAAGCGACCTGGGAGAACCGAGCCTCTGAAGAGGTGGTCCAGGCTGCTTCCTAAACAAGTGGCACGCCGCTCCCAATTTCTGTCAGCCAAGGCTCCAGCACCTCAGCCGAAGGCAGCTGTGCATCATACCCATACTTCGTCGCTCCTCCTGATGCTCTTGCTCCTCCTCCTCCAAGTCATGCATCCCGCCAGCAATCCATCAGCCAAGCCATGTCCAAGAGACAGCAGTATGCGCCCACTCATCCTACGGCGCAGAAGCTGAATGTGCTCCTGTCCAAGTTGCTGGTGCTGCAGTCGCTCCCTTTTCAGGTGGTGGACTCTGCACCTTTCAGAGAACTGATGGCTTGTGCCGAGCCGAGGTGGAGAGTCCCAAGCCGTCATTTCTTTGCCAAGAAGGCAGTACCAGCGCTGCACACTTTTGTTGAACAGAAGGTGGGCCAGTCCTTGAGCCTGTCGGTGTGTAGCAAAGTGCATGGCAGCGCCGACGTCTGGAGCTGTAACTACTGTCAGGGACAGTACATGTCGTTTACGGCCTACTGGGTGAATGTGGTCCCTTTGAAGCAGCAGCAACTTGGACAGGTCACGACGCTTCGGCCTCCGCGCTCCCTGGCCGTTGTGCCTGTGACACCATGGGACTCGGCCTCCTCATCCACCGCCATCTCCTCACCCTCCACTGTAGGCTCAAATCTCAGTGCCCCTCCAGCCTACCATGTGTGCAAGGCATGGAGGTGTCACGCGGTGCTTCACATGGTTTGTCTTGGCGAACGGAGTCACACAGGTGAGGAACTGCTTAAAGGTATTCATCAAGAAATCCAAACATGGCTTACTCCAAGAAAACTGAAAATGGGAACCATGGTTACCGACAATGGGAAGAACATTTTGTCTGCGCTGCAACAAGGAAGGCTGACCCATGCGCACTGCATGGCTCACATCTTCAATCTGGTTGTCAAGCGGTTTCTGAAGTCCCCCATCTGCAAGACATCCTAACAACTTCAAGGAAACTTTGCATGGACTTCAGCCACTCCTACACCGCCAAACACACCCTTCTTGAGCTACAGCGTCAGAATGGTATCCCCCAACATAGTCTGATTTGCGATGTTTCCACCCGTTGGAATTCCACCCTGCATATGTTGGACCGATTATATGAACAGAGAAAAGCCATCACAGATTTCTTGATGATCCAAGTGGAGAGTGGGAATCGCCTGTGTAACTTCAATGTCAACCAGTGGCAGCTCATACGTGACACCTGCCGTTTGCTCAGGCCCTTTGAGGAAGCCACTTTATTTGTGAGTCGCCAGGATTACGGGAAGAACTATGTGATTCCACTGCTTCATGTACTACAGCACATGTTGGAAACCATGGCTGGTCAGGGCACTGGAGACATGGCGTCTACATCTTACGGCCACATGTACCCCGTTGGAGCTGAACTGAAGGAGAAGGAGGAAGAGGAGGAGGAGTGGCACAGTGCACAATTTAGGCTTGGCGAAATGGCTGGTTTATCTAGTCAGCGGACAGGAGAGGAGGAGCAGGAGCAGCCAGAGGAGCTAGAGGGTTGTGAGGAAGGCGAGACAGAGGACCCAGACACACCGTGGCAGTATGCAGTGGAGATGGAGACAGGTAGTCCCTCCGAGTCACTTGCACAAATGGCAGGAAGCATGCTCACGTACTTGCGTAGTGACCCCAGAATTGTTTCCATTTGTCAGCGGGATGACTTCTGGCTCTCCACCTTATTGGCCCTCGCTTCCGGCACAAAATGGGGGCATTTTTTAAACCCGCCGAGAGGGAGGACAAGCTGACCTACTACAAAGACATTCTACGTAGTCAGTTGGCTGATGCCTATGTGCGCCATGGTCCATACTCTCGTAGGTCTGACTCGGGGGGACCTCTGCGCTCACCTTCCACTGCCGTGGCTGCTGGGGGGGTTGGCAGGAGCAGCAGCAGCAGCTCCATCAGCAGCAGCCTCAGTCTTCAGTCGCTAATGAGTAGCTTTCTACACCCGCATAGTGAGTCTACTCATGAGCAGCAGGAAGACCTGGAGCAGGACCTGAACCAGCAGGTCATGTCATACCTTGACATGACCATGCCAACACACCTTGAGGATCCACTGGACTTCTGGGAAGCCAAACTTGACTTGTGGCTGCAGCTAGCTGAGTTTGCCCTGAAAAAGCTGTCCTGCCCGGCAAGTAGCGGGCCATCTGAGCGGGTGTTTAGTGCGGTGGGGCCATAGTTATGGCGAGGAGAACTCGTCTGTCAACTAAAAATGTGGAGAGATTCACCTTTGTGAAAATGAATCAGGGATGGATCAGCCAGGATTTCCACCCACCAATGGCTGATGCATGCGACTAGATTCAGCATGGTGCCACGTTTTAAACTTTTCAAATGGTGCAAAACATATTTATGTCTTTAGGCCAATTTTTGGGCTCCTGCTGCCAACTCCAGTGTGTCTTTCAAGCTAGGTTTGGGCTGCTGCTGCCAACTCCAGTGTGTCTTTAGGCCAATTTTTGGGCTCCTGCTGCCAACTCCAGTGTGTCTTGCAAGCTAGGTTTGGGCTGCTGCTGCTGCTGCTGCTTGCAACTCCAGGTTGTCATTCAGCCTATTTTTGGGCTCCTGCTGCCAACTCCAGTGTCTCTATGTTTGGGCTGCTGCTGCTTGCAACTCCAGGGTGTCATTCATCCAGTTTTTGGACTCCTGATGCCAACTCCAGTCTCTCTTTTAAGCTATGTTTGGGCTCCTGCTGCTTGCAACTCCAGGGTGTCATTCAGCCAATTTTTGGGCTCCTGCTGCCAACTCCAGTGTATCTTTCAGCCAATGTTTGGGCTCCTGCTACTGCTGCTTGCAACTCCAGGGTGTCATTCAGCCAATTTTTGGGCTCCTGCTGCCAACTCCAGTGTGTCTTTCAAGCTATGGTTGGCCTGCTGCTGCTGCTGCTTGCAACTCCAGGGTGTCATTCAGCCAATTTTTGGGCTCCTGCTGCCAACTCCAAAGTCTCTTTCAAGCTATGTTTGGGCTCCTGCTGCTGCTGCTTGTGACTCCAGGGTGTCATTCAGCCAATTTTTGGGCTCCTGCTGCCAACTCCAGTGTCCCTTTCAAGCTATGTTTGGGCTGCTGCTGCTGCTGCTGCTTTCAACTCCAGGGTGTCATTCAGCCAATTTTTGGGCTCTTGCTGCCAACTCCAGTGTCTCTTTCAAGCTATGTTTGGGCTGCTGCTGCTTGCGACTCCAGGGTGTCATTCAGCCAATTTTTGGGGTCCTCCTGCCAACTCCAGTGTGTCTTTCATGCTATGTTTGGGCAGCTGCTGCTTGCAACTCCAGGGTGTCATTCAGCCAATTTTTGGGCTCCTGCTGCCAACTCCAGTGTCTCTTTCAAGCTATGTTTGGGCTGCTGCTTGCAAAACCAGGGTGTCATTCAGCCAATTTTTGGGCTCCTGCTGCCAACTCCAGTGTCTCTTTCAAGCTAGGCTTGAGCTGCTGCTGCTGCTTGCAACTCCAGGGTGTCATTCAGCCAATTTTTGGGCTCCTGCTGCCAACTCCAGTGTCTCTTTCAAGCTGTGTATGGGCTGCTGCTGCTGCTGCTTGCAACTCCAGAGTGTCATTCAGCCAATTTTGGGCTCCTGCTGCCAACTCCAGTGTCTCTTTCAAGCTATGTTTGAGCTGCTGCTGCTTGCAAAACCAGGGTGTCTTTCAGCCGATTTTTGGGCTCCTGCTGCCAACTCCAGTGTCTCTTTCAAGCTATGTACGGGCTGATGCTGCTGCTGCTGCTGCTGCTTGCAACTCCAGGGTGTCATTCAGCCAATTTTGGGCTCCTGCTGCCAACTCCAGTGTGTCTTTCAAGCTAGGTTTGGGCTGCTGCTGCTGCCAACTGCAGTGTGTCTTTAGGCCAATTTTTGGGCTCCTGCTGCCAACTCCAGTGTCTCTTTCAAGCAATGCTTGTGCTGCTGCTGCTGCTGCTTGCAACTCCAGGGTGTCATTCAGCCAATTTTTGGGCTCCTGCTTGCAACTCCAGTGTCTCTTTCAAGCTATGTTTGGGCTGCTGCTGCTTGCAACTCCAGGGTGTCATTCATCCAGTTTTTGGACTCCTGATGCCAACTCCAGTCTCTCTTTCAAGCTATGTTTTGGCTCCTGCTGCTGCTGCTGCTTGCAACTCCAGGGTGTCATTCAGCCAATTTTTGGGCTCCTGCTGCCAACTCCAGTGTCTCTTTCAGCCAATGTTTGGGCTCCTGCTGCTGCTGCTGCTTGCAACTCCAGGGTGTCATTCAGCCAATTTTTGGGCTCCTGCTGCCAACTCCAGTGTCTTTCTAGCTATGTTTGGGCTCCTGCTGCTGCTGCTGCTTGTGACTCCAGGGTGTCATTCAGCCAATTTTTGGGCTCCTGCTGCCAACTCCAGTGTCTCTTTCAAGCTATGTTTGGGCTGCTGCTGCTGCTGCTTGCGACTCCAGGGTGTCATTCAGCCAATGTTTGGGCTCCTGCTGCTTGCAACTCCAGTGTTTCTTTCAAGCTATGTTTGGGCAGCTGCTGCTTGCAACTCCAGGGTGTCATTCAGCCAATTTTTGGGCTCCTGCTGCCAACTCCAGTGTCTCCTTCAAGCTATGTTTGGGCTGCTGCTTGCAAAACCAGGGTGTCATTCAGCCAATTTTTGGGCTCCTGCTGCCAACTCCAGTGTCTCTTTCAAGCTAGGTTCGAGCTGCTGCTGCTGCTGCTGCTTGCTGCAACTCCAGGGTGTCATTCAGCCAATTTTTGGGCTCCTGCTGCCAACTCCAGTGTCTCTTTCAAGCTATGTATGGGCCGATGCTGCTGCTGCTGCTTGCAACTCCAGGGTGTCATTCAGCCAATTTTGGGCTCCTGCTGCCAACTCCAGTGTGTCTTTCAAGCTAAGTTTGGGCTGCTGCTTGCAACTCCAGGGTGTCATTCAGCCAATTATTGGGCTCCTGCTGCCAACTCCAGTGTCTCTTTCAAGCTATGTTTGGCCTCCTGCTGCTGCTGCTGCCAGCTGCAGTGTGTCTTTAGGCCAATTTTTGGGCTCCTGCTGCCAAATCCAGTGTCTCTTTCAAGCTATGCTTGTGCTGCTGCTGCTTGCAACTCCAGGATGTCATTCAGTCAATTTTTGGGCTCCTGCTGCCAACTCTAGTGTGTCTTTCAAGCTATGTTTGGGCTCCTGCTGCTGCTGCTTGCAACTCCAGGGTGTCATTCAGCCAATTTTTGGGCTCCTGCTGCCAACACCTGTGTCTCTTTCAAGCTATGTTTGGGCTCCCGCTGCTGCTGCTGCTGCTGCTGCTTGCAACTCCAGGGTGTCATTCAGCCTATTTTTGGGCTCCTGCTGCCAACTCCAGTGTCTCTTTCAAGCTATGTTTGGGCTCCTGCTGCTGCTGCTTGCAAGACCAGAGTGTCATTCAGCCAATTTTTGGGCTCTTGCTGTCAACTTCAGTGTCTCTTTCAAGCTATGTTTGGGCTCCTGCTGCTGATGATTGCAACTCCAGGGTGTCATTCAGCCAATTTTTGGGCTCCTGCTGCCAACTCCAGTGTGTCTTTCATGCTATGTTTGGGCTGCTGCTGCTGCTCCTGCTGCTTGCAACTCCAGGGTGTCATTCAGCCAATTTTTGGGCTCCTGCTGCCAACTCCAGTGTCTCTTTCAAGCTATGTTCGGGCTCCTGCTGCTGCTGCTGCTGCTGCTGCTGCTGCTTGCAACTCCAGGGTGTCATTCAGCCAATTGTTGGGCTCCTGCTGCTCCTGCTGCCAACTCCAGGATGTCTTTCAGCCAATATTTGGGCTCCTGCTGCTGCCAGCTCCAGGGTGTGTTTTTCAGGCACTATAGGGGCCCCTCATAGTGATGCCACCTCAACTCTCTGCAATTGTACCGCTCTGCGATTCTAATAGCGATGCCCCTGATCTGCATGTCATAATTATTTACAGTATTATTTCACTAACCCAGCATGCATCCTATGCGTGTTACAGCAAGGCAGAATGGTTTACAACCCTATTGAGGCTCTAGGAAGCTCAGAAATAGCCGTTTTTAATAGCGATTCGTCGCAAATTAATTCGGACCGAAATAAATTTTGTCTGAAAATTCTGCGAATCAGCCGAATCGAATTTTTGGAAAGTTCGCTCATCTCTACCCATATTCTGTACATACAGGCAAGGGTTAAATAATATATCATCTCTAACATATATACAGGGACAGGGACAGTATAATATTCATTGCATATGTACAAGCAGGTTTAGTGTCAGACAATCTCTTGCATGTGAGCTCTTTCTGTGATATCAGTAAAGGAGGAACAAAAGTTGCTGCTTTGTAACTGCAAAAGTCAGCAGTTATGCAAAAATGGAAACAATTGTATCAACAGTATGGGCTCACTTGCAAGCTGAGGATAAAGTTATACAGTGCAAGGCAATAGTTTATGGTGTTTACAGTTAGAAGAAACATTTAGATACATCAGCAAACACTGTCATAATATGCTGCATGCTGAAGCCTGAGATTCCTCTTTGGGCTTACATTAGCATTATATCTTTTCAGCTTGCAGCTCACAAAAGACAGTCAATGTATAGTCATATGCTAATACAAGCCTTGTAAGTGTAAAATACAACTTATCACAGTTCACGTTCCGGGGATCACATCCCCTTTGTCAAGTAATAGCGCTATTCCTTGACAAAGAGGACGTAATCCCCGGGACGTGGGCCTGCCCCCACCTTTGCTATACAAAAAAACTTGGGTAATACCTCATTGCTTACTATTTGCACAGTTTTGCTGTTTATGCATTATGAATTGTGATAAGTTGTGTTTTACACTTACAAGGCTTGTATTAGCAATGTGACTATACATTGACTGTCTTTTGTGAGCTGCAAGCTGAAAAGATATAATGCTAATGTAAGCCCAAAGAGGAATCTCAGGCTTCAGCATGCAGCATATTACTCTATTACTCAGTGATGGGCAGTCAACTCGTCTACTTTCTACAGCCCCTTCTTTCTCCTACTCTTTTTTTCTTATACCGTGGCCAGGTGCAGACTAGCCATAGAGAGACCTGGGCAAATGTCCAGTGGGCCGCACTGCTTTGGGCCTGTCTGGGCTGCTACCTTAACTAACACTCCCATCCATTCCCAGCCTCACTACCCCCTTCACCACTCTATTCCCTCACCCATGCAACCCCAGCCCATGTCCTCACCCTAATTATATAGCATCAGTCTTGGGGCCACAATGCTTTGGAGCGGTCTGGGCTGCTACCTTAGCTACCTTAATTACTTCCATTCAATCCCAGCCTCCAAGGCCCAGTGTCAGCACCCGGCAAGCCCGGTCAGCTGCCGAGGGCGCCACCGGCATCTGGCACAAAACTGTAGAAAAAAAACTTTTCTCACCTGCGCCCGCAATCCCTTGTATTTCGCCCTCTCCTCACCACAGAAGTGCCTGAGGGGCCATCGGAGGCCCCGCCAGGTGTCCTCTTCACAAGCGAGGCCTCCAATGGCCCCCAGGGTCCTCTGTGGTACGATATACGCCCTCTCCAGCACTTCCACAATTGCCCGGCCATGTAATCTGTGATGTCATCTCACACCCGCCCCAAGAGGCTCAGTAGTGCTGGGCGAGCGGAGATGAGGGGGTCGATGACAGCTGCCACGAGATTCCACCGCAAAGGGGTCCACTGAGACCATGCCGCCCAAGGGCCCACATAAAACTGGAGCCTCCCATCCACTTCAATATTCTATCCCCTCACCCAGGCACCCCAGCCCATGTCCTCACCCTAATGATATAGCCTCAGTCTTGGAGCACACTGGTTGATTTGCCAGGAAGCAGCAGAGATGCCACTGGCTGGTCATAGGCAGGCCAGGCACTGGTAAAATTCCAGGCTAATTTTTGGCCCCAGTCCACCATTGACTGGCTCCAACGAAAATCCACCTGGCCTTGAGTCTAGCTCTGCCTCCTCTATCTGCAAGGGGAACGTATCTTTCTCTGGGCTACCACAAGTACGTACCATTCCCATGGGCCTGTCACCCGTTATACTTGCCTAACTCTTTCTAACCCTAACTCATCCTCCTGCCACTTAAATCCCAGCTTCACCACACAAGTTTTAGTGTATTTGCACCAACCACAGTTTGGGCTTATTACTCTTCTCTATGTTCGGGTGTTACTCTGAATCACCCAGCACCTAAACATTTCCTGCAAGCGAGTAAGCGAGGCAAACTCTCACATGGTGCTGAATTTAGCCCGTGGTGTATTCTACAATCTCTAGAACACTGTACCTTATATCTGTAGCTACGGCCGCTGAGTTTTTCCAGTCTCTGCATTTCATGCAAGGAATGGACCAGGATGACCACTGCCATGTACACATAAAAGTAACTCGGAAAATTTGTATCGGTCAGTATGTAACCCAACTTGTATTCGGAGGCGGAGCATATTTTTTCTGGAAAGTTCATATATCCCTGATAATGTGCTTTCCTCTCAGGGTTTATATTAGTGCAACCAAAATAAAAATAGAAGATTTTCTCAAGTAGAAGATCATTACCAGGGTCTTGCATGGTTTTGTTATACAAACTCATTATCAGGTTATGAATTTCAGGCGTCTTGGATGATAGAATCAAACTACGATTGACCATGTTTAGGAATGGCGTTGTTACGATGAAGTTGTGAGTCCAAGATTCATGAATAATCAATGTGATGTTTTGCAGAATTACGTCTAATGCCTCCAAAGCCTCATATTCATAAATATAAGTTCCAAACACCATCATCACCCTGGCTGTGGATTTCTGGATCATATCTAGTTTTTCATAATTAGTCATCAGATCCGTGTTGAGTTTAATGACATAGGCGATGCAGATCCCGTACTTGGTAAACTCTTGCGTCACTTCCTGTAGCTTTGATTCTGCGCTGTCATCAGATGACATCATGATTCCGATCCAATTCCAGTCAAATACTTTAATTAATAAAATAATGGCGTCCAGTTCAAGGCTGCTGTGAGCGATATTGAAATAGTGTTTTGTTTTATAAATGTTTGAAACGGGATCGATGGTTGAATAGCTGATCTGGAAGACAAAGGACCTGATTGAGATTCCTGAATAGTACGGCACCAGGAGGTCCACGTAAAAAGGGGACTAACAGCCTGTAAGAAATACAAATCAATTGAAGTAAGGCTGATAAAGTGCTATGTGCCCATTAACAGGCTAATAAAATGCCATAAGTGCAAAGATGTTAACCCTGCTACTCCACCATTAGGAGATTAAGATCCAATATCTCCTAATGGTGGAGCAGTGGGGCTACCATCTTTCAGGCATCACTTAGGTGAACTCCTTCTTTGTTATCATTAGCATTTTTGGCACATTTTGCGCTTTAGCATTTTTTGCACATTAATGGGCACATAGCACTTTATCAGCCTTACTTCAATTGATTTTTATTACTTATTGATAGGCAGTAAAGGGAATGATATAATTTAGGAATACTCGGAACTTGATTTTTGCACTTGCCCGTGGGTAGCCCCTTTTATGAAACCATGTGTATGTATGTAATTGTGTGATTTATGGTTTTGTTTGTCTTTAATAAATTGATACGAATATACATTCAGGAATTGATACTTACCTTTGAGGTCTCTTTTTGGTGCGGCAGTGTCTACTATCCTCCATAGTGTCTACTGGAGCCACTGTCTTTGTAGATTGACATTGCTATTTGTAATTTGGAATTGTGGTGCACTTTGCATGTTTTGTTGCCTTCATCCCAGTAGTGTAGTTCACATTAAAATAACGCAGCTCTTGTCCAACTGTTGAGAACATTGCATGCTGTGAAGGAGACTCCATTGTGGTTATATCCCAAGGTCCCCAAATGCCCATCCTATTTCTTGACACCCATCCATCTTTTCTTGGCTCCCTTAAGCAACCTAGTTTTAGGTTGCAGGACAGCACCTGATTCTCTTCACCCCCTTCCCCTGATACCACTATTTCTTCCAGACCCAGGAAGAGCCCCTCTTCCAAACTGTTCCTAGCCTGAGGTTCATCCTTTTACGAACTCCTCAAGCAAACCTACATTAAACAGGGTGCCCATTTCCATGTTGCTTCAGGGGTTATCAGTGGACTTCAATTACCAGTGAGTACTAGGAGCATGGACATCCATCTCTATAACATCCCAAAGGACTACAATTCTGTATGTGATTCTCCTGTGTAGATTTTGCCTTACACCCATCTTACCTGTGGGTAGCCAAACATTCCGATCAGATCTGTCATGGCGATGTTATTGCCCACAAAACCCAGGACTTCAGTATGTTCCCGGCAGTCATAGTTGGGGGCGTGCATCCAAAGTCCAGAGAGAACATGCATAATGTTATACACAGCACGTGTCGCATCTCCACACGTGTCACTAATGAAATAACCCACAGTCATGTTAGGGAGCAATGTCCTCTTCTCTCTAATAACATTGCTGATCACCAGCTCAAATGTTAGGAGGTCGGCATAAAGCTTTGCAACAGGGCTGTGAAAAGAAGAGAGGATTGTTATATCTGTTATTATCTATCTATCTATCTATCTATCTATCTATCTATCTATCTATCTATCTATCCCATATCTATCTATCTACCCCATATCTATCTATCTATCTATCTATCTATCTATCTCATATCTGTCTATCTGTCACGGATAACTCACCTCGTCGTTGGTCCCGCGCCGTCCCCAGGTGGCTGGCCTGCACACTGCCTCCTTGGCGGCCGCGCCGAGTGACGGCTCAAGCCGTGTCTGCTCGTGTGGCGCCGGAGATCGGGGGTTGTGGGCTTACTCTGAAGGCGGGTGTCCCACGGGGCCTTACATTATCAGGGGCCAACTAAATGGAAGAACTTGTGCAGCAAGTGCAGGCCCATGGCTACTGCCATCAACCAACTGACTCCACGACTGGTGGTTCAAGAAAACCGTCAACTGCCTGCATCACCAGCATCTCCACCTTCTGTCGAACTGAAGGTTCCCCTGACCGAAAAGTTTGATGGGGATCGCACAAGAGTCTCAAACTTCAGAAATTCCTGCAAGTTATATTTTCGTTTACGCCCGAACTCCTCCGATTTTGAAACTCAAAGAGTGGGCCTGGTCATTTCCCTGTTACAGGGGGATCCGCAGACATGGGCTTTCGGATTAGCACCCACCAACGAGGCTCTGCAGACAGTTACTGCCTTTTTCTCGGCCATGGAGGTCTTGTATGCAGACCCTGACAAGGCTTCAACCCCTGACGCCAAGCTGCGTAATCTTAGACAAGGTAAACGTTCTGCTGAGGAATACAGCATGGAATTTCGCCGCTGGGCGATTGATTCTCGGTGGAATGATCCAGTCCTTACCAGCCAATACAGAATTGGCCTATCGGAAGGTATCAAGGATGTCCTAGTAAACTTCCCTCAGCCAAAGAACCTAGATTAGTCCATGCAGGTAGCGATCCGCATTGATAGACGGCTTCGGGAGCGAAGAGTGGAGAGGAGTAAACTTCCTCTTGGAACTCCCCCCGTTTTGAGTCCTCACCCATGGGTGCCACTCTTTCATCCTCTGCAGAAGAGCCCATGCAGATTGTGGCTACTCACCTTTCCCAGGCAGAAAAATCAAGACGCAGCACTTTGGGTCTGTGCCTATACTGTGGTAACTCGGGTCATCTGATCAAGTCGTGCCCCAACACAGGCGGAAAACTTTAGCGATCAGGTATTTTCCCCTCACCTTAATACATTATTATTGCCTACCATTTTGTTCTGGGGGTCTTCCAGGAAGTCTGCCACCGCCTTTGTGGATAGTGGGGCGGCTGGCAACTTTCTGGATAGATCCATAATTTCTGCCTTAGACATTCCATTGATATGCATTGAGAGTCCCCTACAGGTTCTAGCTATTAATAATGAGCCTATTAGCCAAAACCCCTTTGTTAAGATTGGTCGTGGGGTCTTCTCATTCTGAAGAAATTGAATTTTTTGTTTTGGGTTGCCCTGATACTCCAATAATCCTAGGGTTCCCTTGGTTGAAGATTCATAATCCCTCCTTCAATTGGGGAACTGGGGATCTGACTAAATGGGGTACTTTTGTTTGCACCACTTTTTTAACATTTCCCTTAAAGCGACTTAGGTTTCACTGGAAGGGTTGCCTGAACCCTACATATATTGGGCGGATGTATTTTCCGAGAAATCAGACGTTTCGCTTCCTCCTCATAGATCCTACGATTGCCCCATTGACCTGTTACCGGGTACTATGCCTTCTAGAGGTAAGATTTACAATCTTACCCGCCCTGAGGAGCAAGCGATGAAAGATTATATCGCAGAAAACCTACAGAAGGGATTCATTCGGCCCTCTACTTCTCCTGCCAGAGCGGGGTTTTTCTTTGTGGAGAAAAAAGACAGTGGGTTACGTCCTTGTATTGATTATAGGGGTTTAAACAAGATTACGGTGAAGAACCAAGATCCACTACCCCTCATTGAAGATTTGTTTCATCAGGTCATTGGGGCACATATAGTGAGGAGTTTCAAACCATTAAAAAAATAGTTAATAAACATTTACCTATCCTTAGTGGGGATCCACAGTTGAGAGAGGCCGTGAGGAATGGAATCAAGTTTGTGAGTAGGCAGCCGCCTTCTTTGGGCCAGAAACTGTCTCCAAGTTTATTCAACAAATGCAGTGTTACACCTCCTAATTGGCTTTCGTGTAGCGGATTCCATAAATGCGCGGGCCGACGCTGCGGTCTGTGCAAGTATGTTAACCCCGGTGACAGTTTCCAGTCCTTGATCACGGGCCAACAATATCGTATAAAGGGCTTTATCAATTGCAACTCCTCTAGTGTAATTTATCTTATCACCTGTGTATTTTGTCAAAAACAATATGTAGGGTGTACTACCAGGCCCCTCAAAAAGAGAATTGCTAAACATGTTGCCACAACATCTTTAAGTCGCTCAGATTCCTCTTCCAATGTGGGACGTCATTTCAGGGACATACATGCGGGGGATTTATCCCATTTAACATGTATGGGTATAGAGAGGGTTAGATTGGGACCTAGGGGAGGGGATTTACAGGCGAAACTTCTTCAGAGGAAAGTGTTTTGGATTTTTAAGCTAGGCACTAGGGCCCCACAGGGCCTTAATCATCGGTGGGATGTGGACCTTTATCTCTGTAATTAATATGGCACTTAGAAATTTTGGCTCTGAGGAGCATATTAAAAATCTAAGGACAGACAATAATAAATAAAACAGGTGGCAATTATTGGAAGGATATGGGTCCGATTATAAAAATTCACTTCCCGAATAATTATACACTCTGATAATCATAATCGTGAATATCTGGGGCAATTTATGGTCATCTACTTGCATGACATTCTGATCTTCTCTCGATCAGTGACGGAACACTGACAACATGTGAAGGCGGTGTTACAAAAGCTGAGAGAAAATAATCTATATGCAAGTTATCCAAGTGTCTCTTTGAAGTCTCCAAAGTTCCTTTCCTGGGTTATTTGGTTTCAAATCAGGGATTGGTTATGGATCCCTCCAAGGTTTCAGCCGTCTTGGAGTGGGAACAACCAAAAACCCTGAAAGCGCTACAGAGGTTCCTTGGCTTCGCCAATTTTTACAGGCGATTCATTAAAGGTTTCTCCTCCATTGTGGCTCCTCTGACTGACCTTACCCGGAAAGGCGCCTATTTGGAGAATTGGCCTCCCATGGCAGTTAATGTCTTCCAGACCTTAAAAGAGGCCTTCACTTCTGCCCCGATTCTTATTCATCCTGATGTCAGTCGGCCGTTCTTCGTTGAAGTGGATGCCTCCGAAGTCGGGGTAGGAGGTGTTCTCTCTCAATATTCCGGCTCTTCCGAGAGATTACACCCATGTGCCTATTTCTCGAGGAAATTTAGCTCAGCAGAACAAAACTATGACGTGGGCAATTGGGAATTATTAGGCATTAAGTTGGTCTTTGAAGAGTGGGGGCATTGGATAGAAGGTTCCCTACATCCGATTAAGGTATATACTGATCATAAAAACTTTGAATATATCGAATCCGCCAAGAGGCTGAATTCCTGACAGGCCCGGTGGGCGCTCTTTTTCTCCTGCTTTCTCCTGCCAGGAGTAAAGAACACCAAGGCTGATGCATTATCTCGTAATTTTGGAGAATGTAAGGGCAGATTTGATGAAAAGGATCCCATTTTGCCCTTGGGGTGTGTTGTTGGAATTCTGCTCCCGAAATTTATCGGAGTCATTGGAATCATTTCAAGCTGATGCACCACCGGGTAAAC